>UESW01002090.1:331429-394745 GCA_900491605.1 Calamus simplicifolius | reverse complement strand
TTGGTATTAAATTTTGTACTATAATGGACTTTCTTAGAAATTTTGTGATGCACCTCGGCCGTACTCTCAATATCCAGATTTCTTCTGGCTTATAAAAACTCTTTTGTTTCAGCCTTCTTTCTACCTGTCTGGATTTACTTTTAATATTGTGGTTTGAGGGTTCGGTTCGGTTCTGTTCTCTTCATTGGTTGGTAAGGGTTTCCATGTAAACTATATATTTTTCCTCCTTTCTAACTCTTGTAGTATCAGTCAACTTATTGAGGATGTTGTACCTATCATTTCAACACTTCTTTTTTTTCTTTTGAAGGATGGTATAAGCATGATTGGTAAGTTTCATTCCAGAATTAAACTTTGTTTGGTGAATGGACTTAGATTCTTCCGTTAGTAAGCATTTATGAACATTCATCTTCATGAGATTCATATTTCCAATGAGATGTCTTTGATGCAACTTTCTCACAATCCTATATACTGTTGATTTTTTCTACTAACATTCCATTTCTTCCATTAGGTGTTGATTTTAAGGTAAAGATTGTTGACATTGGGGGAAACGATTGAAGCTTGCAATCTGGGATACAGGTACGTATTTTCTCATTTTTGTTTGAGAAATTAAATGTTGAAATTGGCAAGTATCCCATTTCAACATTTAATACAGGTACGTATTTTCTCTGTCCATAAAATTCTTGTTTTGTTTCCCACAAGCCTTGTTTTGTATCTAATGAGTTTGTTTTCCTAGTTTTGGGCATGAGCTCTTAGTTTCTTCTAAGGTGCAGTGTTAAAAACATAAAAACAAAAACTGAGATTTCTGAGGAAATAAGTAAATATCCAATACATGGATCCAACCAAAAGCTAGCTATCAATCTAAAATGCTGACCCATACTTTGGTCTGTTAAGCCAACATGATCAGCACATGTCAGATTCACCTTTTAAACCAGAATGGCTTGGTTTGGGCTTGTCTAACAGACCCAGAGATCACATAAGTTAGGTGGGTAAAATCTATTAGCAGCAGCTCCAACATTACAAAGGCAGTAACTAACTAACACATAACACCAATTGTAAGGTAGAAGAGAGAAAAAATTCAGATATCATGGGGTATCAAAGCCCAGCCTATTTGACTCCCCAACTGATTTGTCATAACTGTAGCCATTTTAATTTTGGTCAGTGGTAAGTAATCGCTTTTATTTTTTAAAAAACAAAACAAGTTAATGACATAAAGCTATATCAGAATAATTAAGTTTCATTTGTGAACACATTACCATCAACTGATCCTAAAGTTTCCAAACATATCTTGATTCATCATACAGTTATATCACCCTAATGATGTGCTAGTTTAAAAGCATCCTGAGACAAAAGTTTGTGACATTCATATGACCTAATAGAAAAACCTTGAGACCTAGATCAGTTCTCTAATAACATCTTGGATGACAACCTACCATATCCTCAGAAGTTCAAAAGAAGTACTAATTAAAATCCTAAATGGCAACCAAATCCCAGAATGGTTGGCGTCTTTCACCACAGAAACGACTGGATAGCATAAGCCACCATTTTTCGGCAACGTATACAATGTGCCATAAGCAGATCCTTCTTATCCTTCAAGTACCCAACAATTCTTCTTCTCTTTTTTGTTTTTTTTTTTTCTTTTGTTGGGGGGGGGGGGGGGTTTGGAGCACGTCTCAAGAACCAGTTAGCTTAATCACATGATCATATACCACATACTAAAGATTTCAAGTATCATTAGAGGTAAGAAAATCATCTAGCACTTCTAAGTCAATAAAATGATCAATACAAGAGATTGGTTTATATAAAATTCAGTCAAGAAAATATCATTATTAAGGGGAATATCCAATAGTAAATGGGAATTTATAATTCTGCAAAGCTAATGAATTTGTTACAAATGTTTATGAAAACCATACAAGTGAAACAGCCACCAGAATTAAAATATTTTCCAACCATTTTAACAAGTGACAGCAGAAAGATTGTGCAATACAAAGAGGGAGACAGGGTCTATTGCCTCATCTACAAGGAAATCAGAAACCCAAAACAACAAGAAAGACAGGAGGTAGGATGGAATGGAAGGTCACGCCAAGTAGAGGAACAATAATCAGGAGGGAGAAATATTTGTCAAATTCTGCAAAACTAAGACCAACCAAATTCATCATTTTGAAACTAGAATCCTTAAAAAGTTGAATTTTTTCTTTCCAAATATCTAAGCTATAAGAACATTTGAGACAGGGAACTGCTCTAAATTAAATTTACTATGCACCTGCAAAAGTATATCTTTCCCAAAAGGCCTCCACCCATAATGTGGAAAGGCCCCTATATGAATTGTTGGGTACTTGAAACTGTCACTTTAGTAGATTTCAAGTGGCATGAGAAAGTCTCAAGAGACCTCTTCTTTGATTTCTATCTTTTCCCATTTTTTAATAATAGAAATGCTTGAACATACCTAAACTCATAGGAGTGATCATTTACCTATTTAACAGGATCCAAGTGCTTGTGATGTTAAATTCACAGATGGGAACCTTCTTTTTTCTTTCACAGTCAAACTTTGATAGATTCATTTAGAACATGTGGGGCATTTGAGATGTGGTATCATCAATTAAATTTAATAACATTCCATATTTGTCTTATATAAGTTCTTATTTAAATTTCCATGGATTAATTTTCTATTCTTCTTTTCCTGCTTGTCTCAGTTGGAAAGTTTTGAAAGGTCTATACTTAGTTTTTGTTTGTTTCTGTTTTGTCTTCGCATATTTCATACTCTGTCTCACATGCCATTCTTAAATTATGCATTTGGTACCGGTATTATGGATTATTGGGTGGTTGTTTTTCATGTGTTATCGGTTCTATGCAAACAGATGACAAATTGAAAAGTCTGTATGCTCTTCTTCTGCTGAATTTAGTTTGAAAATGTCTTGCATGTGAGGGAAAAAAAAAACTCACTCTTACCCCTTTGTTTAATATATATATATATTTAATATTTATTTTCACTAACTCTTACTCTGATGTAAATGATAGGTGACATTATGCTGCGCTCACGGACACACAGCAAGCTCTGCTTCGGCACAACAGTCTACAGCAGATCCATCATTTCTTCATCTAGGCATCATGATCCTATCGGTGTAGGAGATGATGAGCTATACATTCAGGATAATTTATTTTTTTATTTAGTTTGATTAAATTTTTTTACACTTTTTACTATAGTTTTTATATCTATTTTTATGCAGATGAATCTGGGACGGTTACACACAGACGCAGGCCCATGTTAGTTCGGGATGTATGGCAGATGCGCGAGGGTTCCCAGATAGTGGTTGAGTGTAATCAGCTGGGGCAGCCAATTAAAAAAACCGCTAGCTTAGTGAATTCCTTTTTAGGATCAGTTGCACGGAGTCATCTGCTTTGTCCACTGAGTTATGCAAAATGGAATGACATGCTTTCGACGTATAAAGTTGAGATTCTACGAGTTATGCAGGTAAAAATTTGAATCTAAACATTTCTTATTTTGTATACTTGTTATATTATGCTTGTTTTATATTTTTTCAAGTTACAAACTGCTGGTTTTATTTTAATTAAGTCAATTATTAGACTTAACAATTAATTTTTTTTGCAGTCCAAGTTTGTACTACCTCCATCCACTCATGAATTGAAGTCTCTCAACCGAAAATGAAAAGAATATAAGACATATTTGAAGATGAAGTACAAGTTGCCGGGTATAACCGAGGAGCAAGTAGTTGGTGCTTGTCCTCCTGATGTACTCCCTCATCAATGGATGGAGTTGGTTCATTACTGGTTCTTCGAGAGGGGATAGGTATCTTGTTATTTGATCTTTTAAGATTTTTTATTAAAATATGTAATCTTTTCAGAATATAACAAGTATATTTATTTGATTTTGCAGACATATTCTAATATTGGTAAAGCTGCACGAGCATCTCTATCTGTTCCCCATACATCAGGATCCAAGAGTTATGCGCGAGTTAGACAAGAGTTCGTATGTTTCCTTAAACTAAAAATTTATATTTTTTATATCAAATCATTTACTTATTAAATGGCTCTTCCCTAACTGACCTCGAGCACACGTTAGTATACTTCTTTGTTTCAGAAACTATAAAATTCAGGATTCATGATAGTTAACACATGATTCTTTTTTATTAGCTTAGTACTTGCACTTGTTCTATGTCAAATCATGATTTGTTCTATGAGTCACTTGTTCTATGTCAAATAAAACAGTGCCCAGTGATTAGCCCTGAATGATAAAGAGATTAACAAAAAAAAATACAGCCTGACCAATAAAGAGATATACTCTTAATTTGAAGCACGGTCACAAGTGGGGAGACTCTCCATAAATTGGTGGCCAGAGCAATACGAATGAAAGAATTTATTTCATATTTGCAAACAATAGATGGATTTTGTCAGCACAGGTAGATTAGCTTGCACACAGAGAAAGATATAATAGCATTAATGAGTGGTGCTCCCAGAAAAAAAAAAAAACAAATAGGTCACGGTTTTGGGCGGCACTGAGCCAAAGCGTGCAGATTTGGCTCTGTTCCAAAATAACACAATAATTGCACTTCTTTGTCCCTCATTCATGACAGAGATCTAACATCTTTGTTGCTGTACCGATGAGACCTGTCTTTGGATATCAACAACTAGCTTTTCTTCTCATCAATTTTCAGCTCGCTGGAGCTGTGCATGTGAAGGCTGACAGCTTTCATGACCCAGGCTAATATTAATATGATTCAGCTGAGATTCAATTGTGATCTTTTGGGACTGAATATTGGAGCTTATTATTCGAAATTGTAGCCATACCTGGCCTGATGCCTGTGGTATAGCACAGCCCTTTTTTTTCCACATTTTATTAATCAAATTAATTACAAAATAGATCTAGGAATGTAGAGAAGATCTTATTCGACTTGAATTATATTTTAGCATAGATCTCAGCAACCAATGAGTATCCCTAGCCCTACCAACAGAAATACAACTCTAAAATTCAAAAGAAAGGAGAAGTTTTGGGCAATGACTAACAAGAATAAGGATGTAGAGGAAAATATTTTGGAGTTCTGTTTCTTTCAAAGATGTCACCAAGAAGAAATAAGCAATTGGTCTCTTGTAAGCCTCTATGAATTATGGATACAATTTTTTCTCTTTTTTTTTTTTTTGTGATGTGCAGTCAGATACATGAAGAGTCTACAGTCTCATTGTGAAAGAACATGATTAAAACAAAAAATTGAAAACAACCTCTAAAGATGGGCTACAACTTAGGCAGCCTAAACCGTCGAGCCAACTTTTTTTTTTTGTTTGCAAGCACTCTCTTGTACAAAGTTAATTGCGAAGAGTCAATCACGCAAAGAAATTATTTTTTTTAAAAGAATGACAGCTTTCCAAATTGACTTATAATATAGCCAAAAGCCCTCCTTTCTCTTTTTTGATTTAGATATTTATCGAAAAGTTTCCAAACTGAAGCATCAACATACTTGAATGGCCTATTCAAAGTAAGAAGGTCTTCAAGCTCGAAGAGTGATTATGTTGTGCCTAAATTTACATAATTTGATACACCATCTGTCAATCCACTAGTTCCAATGATCTAAGATAGGAATATTTTGTTTGAAGATACCACCATAGAGATAAGAAAAGTATAAAGGTATATTATACAACTAAGCACATGATCTGTCTATTACCAATTGAATGAAGTGCAATTCTTTGAATCAAGTTCTGTCACCTTTACCAGAAATAATTATTGATGTTAATGTTGTCAAAGCAATAAGAAGTGATGAAAGAGATGGATTCAATCAAGTTCTGAAATCAATAAAGATGATTTTGGTTTCTTCAATTAGCTTTTTATCTTAGTGATTTTATAAGCTGGTGCTGATCTTTTTTTTTTTTTAAATGTAAGAAAGGAGACCTTTTACGGTTTCAAATAGCAGACACCTCCACTGTCAACCTTATAAGATGATCCATAATTACTTAGCCTTTCAAAATACATGCTTACAGGTAAAATTATATAAAAAGGATGTCTTCACTCTAAGCTTAAGTAGAGGATGAAAACTACTTGCAGCATCCAAGCCACAAAAGTTGCAGCCGCATTTCAAAATGGTCCAATCACACTGGAGCAAGCTAGTTTCCAATAAACTCTGCACCAGGTTGCGTTCAATTCAATAGATGAAATAGGATTATGATGGATTGATATGGTTGCAATAAGAAGAGTCGTCCCATCTTGAATCACAATCCCAATTCCTAATGTAGTTGAATAAATCATCTACCAAAATTAATCCTAATAGGCCCTGGTTGTGGGGGGATAAACTGCTTATTTGATAATAAATATTGGCACTGCATGTGGTAGATCAGTAATCTAAGGAATTAAACATTCACTTATTGAGATTAATTTTGATGTAATTTTCAGTTTAGTCTCCGTCTTCTCCAATCTTTAGCAATGTTTCACATGCTTTTACATCGACATGAACAATGTGTGTATGTAGGTATAAATGCATGAATGGACAACTTAGTTTTATCAATATCAAATTTAGTTTTACAAAAATGTAATATTTCTTGTAGATGGATGAGCATGGATGGAAACCTGGTGAGGTGAAGTTTTACCGAATGACTCATATTCACCGTGATGACACTTTTGTCAGAGATGAGTCAAGGACTTATATGTAATTATTTATTACAATTTATTTCATGCAACGATTTTAATTTGATTTTATTATTCAATAAGATCTAACTAATCTTTTTAAATTAATACAGGAAAGAGCTACAGCTCTTATTGCTGAGCGTGTTGATGACTCTATACAGAGTAGTCGTATTGAGGCCGACGTGTTTACGGAGCTTATGGGGCCGGAGCGCTATGGTCGAGTGAGGGGTTATGGAGTTGGAGTCATCCCCACTCAGTTATCTGAGATGAATAGAAATGAACGTGTTGCTGCAGATTCTGCAGATGTTCGCAGACTTGAGCATGAGATGGAGGAGATGCGACGGAAGAGTGCCGATGATAGAGCAGAGATGGAGGAGATGCGACGGAGGAGTGCCGCCGATAGAGTAGCGATGGATTCTATGAGAGAGCACATTGAGCGGCTTACATCTATCGTACACATGTTTGTCCCACACCAGGTATATATATATATTATTAAATATATATTCTTATATTATATCAATTATTTATCTAATATATTGTAATTGATAGTTAAGCAAATTAATTTTTTTAATTATTCTTATAGGCTCCTGGAGCATCAGATCGGAGCGGACAGGGTGACGATCTTCCTCCTACAGATCATTGACCTCACCTACTTTTATTTTAGATCTTTCATTTTATGTATTTTTAAATTTTGTTAAACTTTAACTTGTAACTCTCTTAGTTGATGCAATGAAATGTATGCAATGTGATTTTAAGAATGTATGAAATGTAATTTGGAATTAATGTAAGCAATGTGATTATTAATTGTATTAATTTTGGTTTAATATACAGGTTTAATTTAAATGTTTGTAAAATTAGTTTTTTTTAAAAAAATTGACTGTTAATATGCCGACGCTTTTAATAGCGTCGGTAGGTTATATAAAACCCGACGCTTTCAATGTAAATCTCTTAGTTGATGCAATGAAATGTATGCAATGTGATTTTAAGAATGTATGAAATGTAATTTGGAATTAATGTAAGCAATGTGATTATTAATTGTATTAATTTTGGTTTAATATACAGGTTTAATTTAAATGTTTATAAATTTAGTTTTTTTTTAAAAAATTGAATGTTAATATGCCGACGCTTTAATAGCGTCGGTAGGTTATATAAAACCTGACGCGGTTATATAAACCCGACGCTTTTGAAAGCGTCGGCTTGTTTAAAAGCCGACGCTTCAAAAAACGTCGACAGATTTATATGCCAACGCTTTAAAAAGCGTCGGCAAGTTTATATGCCGATGCTTTAAAAAGCGTCAAAACAAAATTACCGACGCTATTTAAAGCGTCGGCATTTTTATTTTTACCGATGCTTTCCCAAAGCGTCGGCAAATTTCGTAACCACCCCCCTTGTGCCAACGCTTTAGAAAGCATCGAAAAACCGTATCCCGACGCTAAAAAAGCATCGGAAAATAACTTAAAAGCATCGTTAAATTTAAATTTATTGTAGTGTATATTTGTCCCAATTTTATGGTGTGTCCACATCATTAATTCTCTGGTGTACATGCGGTAAGCATTCTCATCCTCTTCTTTCTTTCAATTAGTGTGTTGGCATTTCGGTTTGCAGAACTCTGTGTGGTTCAGGTGAAAATTATGAGCCTTAGTCTTTCATGCAGCATTATGATGGAAAGAATAGTTTGCAAATAATTACGGCTAATGGTAAGAACAGTCTTTCATTTAGCATTATGATGGCAATATTTAACATATTCAACAATATAGAACAACCTAACAGATGACAGTTTGAAAAAATGCTGCAGGGGGAGTTTCTCATCACAAGAGGAAGTCTAGAAATTAAATATTTATTCAATTGGTCAGCTAAATAGAGCGTCATCTTTTTTTCCCTCTTTTTTTTTTTTTTTTCTTTTTCTTTGCTTGGTCTAATCAACCAGCAGTTTTAACTAATTATGCTAAAAGAATATTTAGTATAGTTGTTTTCATTTGTTTTATTGGTTTATTTATCTACATATATAATGTTTCATGTTTTGTTATATCCCTCTGTTTTATCTCACTAGACCATCAAAATTTTAGAATGAAACCAACTTCAAGGTTTTTGTTTTGGAAATGAACTCAGGTCATAAATTAAAAATGACGTGTTTCCTGAAGCTTGTTTTTCAATACCTTTTTTTATGATTGATTGTTTTTCCATGATATAGCTGAATAGACTCCACAGTAGGAAAAAGAATAAGAAAATCACTAGTTCGCAAAATTTTGATGCATAATTTTCTTCCATAGCCATATGCACATCCAAATGATGCGATTTAGATGAGTAGAGCCTACAACTTTTCACAATAATCCATGGATCAAATATTGAAGTAAAACAGCAACAAAATCCCAAAACTTAATAACAAATAATATGTGAAAGATAGCTCTAACGAAATCTGCACTTTGTGCAAAATTTTAACAAAATGTAAAAGTTAAAGAAAAGCTTAAATCCCAAGAGAGGGACAACACTATTAATGATCAATGCTGCTACAACATTGTCCCTTCTCAAGTTGTGCTTCACTCTGTATCTGTGATTTTTGAATTTTCTAATCTAATTTTTGGAGAACAAATACAACAGAATGCTCAGATGGTAAGACCTCAGATCGCACAGCCACTAGTACTTTTGGTTTGAGCTTCTCTACAACAAAGGCTTGTGTCGTTAAGAATATTCAGCAACAGACACAACATTCTACAGCGCACATCTTGTCACTTTGGCAGGGTTGATTACACAAGCTTGTAACATATTCTCAAACTAGCCAATCATTGCATTTTATACATCCTGCCTCTCTTTTCACAATCTTCTCCACCACCACTTCACCTTCCCCACTTGCATCATGTGCTTTCGAGGCAACAAAGTGCCACCGATGCTTGTCTAGCTTGTCTAGTCACAAAATAGCAAGTCCATTAGTCATATATGCATTCATGTAGTATCAAAATAGCATTGCAGTTTAGCTAAGGGGAGTTCACAATGCCCACACTTCTAGCAGATGAATTAGATGAATTCATCATGAAAAAGCTTCAAATATACATCGCTATTTTAAGACTTACTTTTTGCACATTGTCAGCACTATGGTGCTCGTCTGTATCTTCAAGCTTTTCTTTCATAGCAGGAACAAAAGAAGAGAGGTGAACATTTGGCAACACCATATCCAGGAACAATTCCTTCCTCTGTTATAGCAAAAGTAGCATTCTCTCCCTATATATAGAAGCATGTCTTGATCTAGAACCAAACAATGATTTTAAACTTGATGTGCTCTTTTTATTATGATTTTGTTCTCACTGTAAATGTAGTAATTTTCATGTGTCTTTTCCTTTCCTGCTACTTATTCATTAAATATGTTTAAGAATATTTTGTTAAAAAAGAGTGTTTCATGTAAAAATTAACTGTCGGGTTAGAGCCTTCCATCACTCTTTGCAGGTGCACACAAAGTTGATTCAAGGAAGGCTGACACAATGTTCAAAGTTAAGAGGAGTGGAGCAAACCATGATTATCATACCCTAAGGGTGAGAAGATAGACATGGCCTCTCTAGACCAAGGATGTATCTTAAAGCTTATGTAATGTTTCATTTTGTCAATATATATGAGCTGTAAATCTTTGCATGAAAAAAAAAAAGATATTTTGCATATGTTTGTCTTGCTTTAGGTATTTTAAGCATTTTTTCCTTTCTCGGTGGTAAAAATTGAAGTTGCTTAACAAGAAAAATAGCTGTCAGCATGAGTTGGAATAAATAATTGCTTGCATTTCCCTTATTTTAGGCAGACATTTTAAACGAGGCATTAAGTCTATTCTCGTGAAATCACTTCATTGTGTAACATGGTAACAAAAAAAGTTCACTATAAGTAAAAGTTAAATCATCTTATTAGCACATTGGAAAAAAGAAACAAACCTTTCTTATGGAACATTACTCATAGCAAACTAATAGAGAGAGAAGAGAGCAGGAGCGAGAATGCAAGAGAGATCAAAATCGGAGGGAGAGGAAGATAAAAAAAGCATAATACATTACAACATAGTGGTCGACTGCATAGTTTCTTATTAATGCCTGTAATTTCCTGGTGCCTCGACAGACTTCAGCTTGGCAAACTTTATTGTCACTTGTACATAAATCCAATCATATATTCTATCGATGAATTGAATATAAGAAGTCCTGATATTCTTTTTGATCATCACCACACCAATAAAACCCCAGAATCCCATCACAAATCCCAATGCTAAGCTGGCATAAGTCCATATTATCTCATAGCTATCTTCATCTGCTCGTTCCTCTCTTGGTTGTGGAGGTGCATTTGTAGGGCAATCTGGCAATGGCTGTCCGCAAAGATTACGATTACCAACATAAATAGAAGTGTCACTGAAGGTTTGAAATTGGTGCTCTGATGGAATTCTTCATGATAAGTTGTTATATGACAAGTTCAAGTAGCTTAAGAAATTCAAGGATACCATAGTTTGGGGAATTTGGCCAGAGAGATTGTTCATTGATAAATCGAGCGATTCCAACTTTTCATATCACCAATGTTTTGTGGGATTTTTCCAATCAAATGATTCTTGGACAAGTTCAAGAAATGCAGTCCATGAAGATTTGTTAGTTCATCAGGGATCTCTCCACAAATATTATTGTGCGACAGGTCAATGCTTGTAACCAATGAAAGGATGCTAGTATACTCATACTGTAATCCTTTTGTAATAATCAAGAGACTCTCTTTGTACAGGTCTGTTATGTTTTCATTTGAAATCAATGGTTTGATTTCTTCCTCTTCCCCAACCATGGCAGTAAAATTCCCAAAGAATGATGGCAGGTTTCCAGAAAAATTGTTGCATGCCAAATCTAGAACCTGAAGAGAAGTAAGACCAGATACTTGCATGGGGATATTACCATCAAAAGAATTTGATCTTAGACGAAGAACTCTTAGAGATGAGAAGTTTTCTCCAATCCATATGGGTATGTTTCCCGAGAATCTATTTTCACCAAGATCAAGCAGAACCAATTGTTTACAAAGTCTCAAGAAGGAAGGAAATTGACCTGATAAGCTGTTGTTTCTTATGTGTAAAGATTGGAGATTCATAGGATATACCACTGAGCTAGAGGCATCTTCTCTTTGGTTTTTGGACACATGAAGGATTTTTGATTGTGATTTTCTCCAGCAGTCTGGAAATTCTCCTGATAACTCATTACTAGAGAGGTCAAGAACCTCCAATGAAGTCCAATTACAAAAAGATGGTGGGATGCTACCATTTATATGGTTCTGGGACAAAGAAAGTACTATAAGGTCCACTTTTCCAGAATAGCTTAAGGAAATGGGTCCAGAAAAAGAGTTGTTGGAGAGAAATAGGTATTCGGACTTTAGATTAGGTACTGCACCAGAAAAGCAATTTGAGCTTAGATCAAGTATATCATAAATATGACTCCCGACAGAACTTGGTAGCTGCCCTTCCATACAATTATGTGATATATTGATGTAAGCTATATTCATGCTCCAAAACCATGATGGAATGCTGCCTGAAATTCCAGCTTCGGATAGGCACAGCTCTTCCATATCTATCTGGGTTCGAAGCCAAGCAGGAAATTTTGGGCCCACCTGGCAAGAGCACATAATAATTGAAGTAGCTCTGAAAGGAGGAATCCAACTGTCATTTAGGATCATTTTCAAGGAGTTGTAAGATAGATCCAAGGATTGTAACCTTGTGAGGTTGGAAAGTGCGCTTCAGTCAGGTTTCCAGTGAAGGAGTTGGAAGATATTTTAACTCTGAGTCCAAACAACTGGCCCAAATTTTCTGGGACCGTGCCACTCAAATTATTGTTATTCAACTGAATAAATTCTAAACTTTGCAGACAACTTCTCTCACCCAATTTATTGTTAATGTGTTTAGCAAAACCGTCAATAAGACTTGTGAGGTCACCCCCAATACTGTTATTTGATAAGTTCAGCTCCCATAAGTTACAAAGCTTTGATATATTTTCTGGTATTTCCCACTGATATGGTTATCAGACAACCGTAAGGATTGTAGAGCAATAAGGTTCCCAATGGTTTCTGGCATTTGCCCGATAATGTTATCTTTGACAAATCTAAATAGTGCAAGTGAGCAAGGTTTCCAATAGCTTCTGGTATCCATCCTCTTATCTGGTTAGAGTGCAAATCCAATTCCTTCAAATTGAGGAGGTTCCCCATGCTTATTGGTATTTCTCCGCTAATTATGTTCTCACCCAAATATAAATATTAAGCAGCCAGTGGGGGATGGTAGATTCAAAAGAATTGTATGAGAGATCAAGCATGGTGAGAGAAGTGAAGTTTACATGCTGTAGAGTAGAAGGAAAACGAGGGAGTTCAGTATCAGATAATTTCAAGACTAATAGAGAAGGGTGCATGTTGATCTCATGAAGCCGATTGGAAGCCTTCGAAAGGTTGACGGTACTCAAGTCAAGGTATCGCAGAGAGAGGATTTGAGAGAGCCATTGAAGGTCATTAACTCGTAAGTTTGATTGATAATAAGAGTCCCCATCCTTGAAATATTCGAAAAAATCACCCTGAAGATCTAGAGAGTGCAAGCTCGTGAGATTTCCAATCTGGCGAGGAATGGATCCACTGAACCCAGCATGGGAGAGGTTAAGGTACTCCAAGTGCATGAGAGAACCAAGAAATTCTGGGATGGGTGCTCGAGAGAAGTTGTTCATACTCAAATCCAAATACCTCAAATGTGTCAAGCTAGATATGGAAGGGTTTAACTTACTTCGTGCAGGGAATTTTCGAATTCCTTCATCCGCATAATAATAATAATAATCATATGGATATCTAAGGTTGAGCTTGACCACATGGGCATGGCTGGTGGTGTTGCTGCAGCCCACTCCCCTCCACTGACAACAGTCTTGGCCCGTCCAAGAAGAGAGCCACACATCAGGGTCATAGAAATCTTCTTTGATGGCAAGAAGGGCTCTCCTCTCATTCTCTATGCAGCCGCCCCCCAACTTGGAATCGCAGAGGCAGGAAGGGATGACTCCCACGCATAAGAGGAACCCAATAATCAGCATCAAACGCTCAATGGTGAGAGATCGTCGACTCTTGCAACCACGAGTACTGGCCATGAGAGGAAGTTGCGAGACCAGTATGAGGATATTGAAGTGGAACGGATAGGCCATGAGAGGTTGCATGAAGGCCTCTGATCAGCATTTTAAGAGCTTGCAATGGAGGACTTCCTTTCCTGGTCAACTTGTCATTACTTCCCAAAGTCTGGATGGCGGGCTGGAAGTACGCGAGCTTTCCGCGATTAACGACAAGGAAATGGGTAAGTCTTGATGGAGCATGTGCCCTGCCGTGTGAGATATTCTTGGAAGGCATTTGCATTTGGTAAACGCGTTTTAACACAACCGCAGTGGATACGCCATAGTTAAAATATATCTAAAATCTTCTATGTTCCACTCCATTGTAAGTGAAAAATAAAAGGTTTCTACTGGCAGTGAACAGTACAAATTGGTCTTCATGTGGTCTACAAAGAAACTGCAGGTCTTTGGACTAATTGAGGAATAATTATAATATAATGAACTAAAATAATATAAATCATATTTCCTAGCACCAATTAGCGTAGACTTTGAGTGAGTCTTGGTGTGACAAAGTTACAGCATTATGATATTGATGTCACAGTTCAGAACATGAAAATAGCTCCTTAGGCAGAGAGACATATATTTCATTCTATCTGCATCCTATATTGATGAGAGCTTATATCTTTTCTCAAACATAGAGTAAGATAAGGATCATCCTATTTATATCCTACGGTGATGAGAGCCCTAAGTATTTTTTTTCAAACATAGAGTAAGGTAAGGGTCATCCTATCTACATCACCGCATTTTATCTACGTCCTACATTGATGAGAGTCTTGTGTTTTTTCTTCAAATATAGCGTAAGGTGAGGGTCATCCTATCTACATCCTGTAGCAATAAGAGTCCTCGGTATTTTCTCTTAGATATAGCGTAAGGTAAGGTTCATCTTATATACATCTTGGAGCGATGAGAACCCTATGTATTTTCCCTCAAACATAGAGTTTTTCTTCAAACATAGAATAAGGTAAGGGTCATCCTATCTACATCCTACGGTGATGAGAGCCTTATGTATTTTTCTTAAATATAAGGTAAGGTAAGGGTCATCCTATCTACATTACTGCATCTTATCTATATCTTGCAGTGATGAGAGTCCTATGTTTTTTTCTCAAAATAGCGTAAGGTAGGGGTCATCTTATGTACATCCTGCAGTTATGAGAGACTTGTGTATTTTCTCTCGAACATCATCCTATCTACATCCTGTGTAAGAGTCCTATGTATTTTTTCTCAAACATAGAGTAAAGTAAGGGTCATCCTTTCTACACTGCATCCTATCTACATCCTCTGGTGATAAGAGCCCTCTGTTTTTCCTTAAATATAGGGTAAGATAAAAGTCATCCTCTCTACATCCTGTGTTGAGAAAATCCTGTGTATTTTTCATCCTGTAATGATGAGAGCCCTGTGTATTTCCCTCAAACAAAGGGTAAAGTAAGGGTCATACTATCTACATCTTACAATGATGAAAGTCCTATCTATTTTCCCTCAAACATAAGATAAGGTAAGGGCTGATCTAAATCATATATCCAATTATAGGCTAGAGAAGGTTGTTTCCTATATTGCGTTTGAACTCAGCCAAGATTCGATAATAGCTTAAGCTTGTTGGTGCAATAAACTTATTAGTGGCAGACTGAGTAAAAGTTAATTGATAGCAGATGAATTGGACCGAGTGGTAGTTAATTGGTAATAGGTAAATTGAACTTGAATTATAAGCACTTAAACTTTTTCTTTTTGATCCAATATGAGACTATTTTTTGGTTATTATAAATCTCCTCCCTTATAATCCCATTGGAATTATTTATAATCCTAGCGGTACTTTACCATCATCCCATGGATAGCCTTTTTCTCATGCCTATCATTTTCTGCACATTTGGATTCTCAAGCTCACCTACTAGCTCAATTAATTCATTAGCAGCTGAAATTATGTAGCCTAAAAACTCGAGTCAAAGTTAATTGGTAGCAGATAAACTTGATTTATAAGCACTTAAACCTTTTCTTTTCCATTCAACGTGAGATTATTTTTGAGATATTATAGAGAGTTTAGAGGAATTTATAGAGGAGGAAGGAGGAATTGCTTGGGCCTTATCCCCTTTCTTTGAGTCTAGAAGGGAGACGGTGTTTGTCTACTCACAGGCTCTTTTTCTTTTTTTGATGGAGAAGGATGCAAGGCCACCAAAGAAAAATTTGTTAAGAAGAGAACCGGATACAGACTCGTTCTAAGGATACAAAGAGCTAAGAAGAATGCAGAGAAACTCTTTATAAATAGTTCAAAAACCTTTTAGATATAGACAAGGTCCAAGGATGGGAGAGTTTTTTGATGTCCTCGTATCATTCCATTCTCTACAGCTTGGTGAACTGTTCTTTGGTTATTAGTTTGCCATCAATCGATCAATGCTTTGTACCACAAGCTTCAAGTGTTGGGTCCCATGGCGTTATTATTATAACCAATTGGTTTGCAATAGAACTTAAAATTTATTCATGATGTGATTTTACCTCACTTATGCCTAAAGCGTCACTTATTATTATAAACAAGGAATTACAAAATTTGGGCACTAGACTCAATGGAAACAGCTCATGAGTGATAGTTTATGCGCACTGTAATCCAAATGCCTGTGACAGTATTGAAATGATAGTGTGCAATCAAGAAAAGAAAAAAGGAATGTGAATCTTTTGAGCTTTTCACTCTGCTTTTAGGAGAAAAACCAGTAGTACATCAAAAGGATTTCAAAATGTTGCTGTTGTATTCCGTTCTCTAACTTAAGGGCGTGCAACCAAGAACTTTCCAGAGTTAACTCCAAAGGCACATTTGGTTGAATTCAGCTTCATATGATATCTTCTAAAGGTTGCGAAGCTTTTCATAAGATCTTCAATGTGATATGATGCTTCTTTGCTTTTAACCAGCATGTCATCGACATAAACCTTTATATTTCGACCTATCTATTCTTTAAAGACTTTGTTGATCAGCCTCTGATAGGTTGCTCTAGCATTCTTTAAGCCGAAGGGCATTACTCGATAACAGTATATACCTCTATCATTAATGAAGGCAGCCTTTTCTTCATCTTCAGGTGTAATTTGAATCTGATTGAAGCCTGAGGTGGCATCCATAAAGATCAGCATTTGGTGGCCCGAGGTAGCATCCACAAGATGGTCAATCCTTGGCAGAGAAAACTATCCTTTGGACAAGCCTTGTTGAGGTCCATGAAGTCGATGCAGATCCTCCATTTTCGACTTTTTTACCATGACAATATTCGTTAGCCAGTCGAGATAGTTTACCTTCCGAATAAAATTCGCCTTAAGGAACTTGTCAACTTCTTCTTCAATGGCCTTCTGATGCTCAGGGGCAAAGCTCATTTTCTTCTATTTGACTAGCCAGAATGCTTCGTCCACATTGAGATGATGGACGAGAATATCTGGACTAATCTTTGACATATCCAAGTCTGACCACGCAAAGACGTCAGCATTCTTTGGAGAAAGTTGATCAGGTCTTACCAAGCTTTCCTTCTAGCTGTGATCCAACTTTTATGATTTGGTCTGGCTAGGCCTCGTCAAGTGGCACTTCTTCAAGCTCCTCGACAGGTTCTCCTCATTGCTCGACAAAATCTTTTCGAGCATCAAGTCCATCGACTTTAGGTTTTTTTGATTGAAGGTTGGCAATGAAATAATGTCGAGTTGCTGTTTGGTTTCCTCGAATGGTCCCACCCCCCATTCTATAAGAAACTTCATGGTGAGATGTGGAATGGATATATGGCCCTGAGGGACATCTGTCCAGATCTGCTGAGGATAGCATTATACGGCGACCGAAGCTTGGTCATCAAAAAATTCACATGAACAGTTGCTACACTGGGCTAAGCATCTGCTTGAACCACCAATGTGATGACTCCTTCGAGAGTGATAGTGTCGCCAGTGAACCCCATTAGGGTAGAGTCCACAGCTCGAAGATCATCTATTCGCAACTTTACCTTCACAAAGGTATCAAATATAGAATGTTAACTGAGCTTCTATTATCGACTAAAATCCGATGTACTTTATAGTTGTTCATGTTAAGGGATACAACTAAAGCATCATCATATGGATATTGTATCCCTTAAAAATCTTCATCTAAAAATGAAAGTCCTTTGGATCGGACCCTCTTTGGTGGGTTGTCTTCTTTGCTTGACCAACCTTGGGAAGATCCGACCATGACAATCATGTTGACATTGCCAGCAATCGATGGGTTCGGGAGAGGTTGCTGTTGAAGCTCAGGTTGGCACTCCCCTCTGTTGTTCAGCTCAGAGGCTCTCTTCTAAATTACTCCAATCTTCCTTGGCAGATGAGTTACTCAATCTCATTCTAAAGTTGCCAGCATTCTTCGGTATCATCTCCGTAGTCTCAATAATATCAATAGTACTTTGTCATATCCCTTCGAGCCATATTTTCTTGGAGGGGCATCGACCGAGGGAGTTGCCGCTCGATTTTCATCAAGATTTACCCTCGAGGTATAGTAAGCGGGGTGAACTGATTGAATCTTCATGCCGGACTTCTGGTGCAATCCATTGATGATGGAGAAGAGCCCTTTGTCGATGAGGTGGGCCGGCAGGGTGAGCAAGTCGGTTCTTCTTCGAGCCTTTCTTCTCTTTCTTCTTGAATTGTTCGGCTTGGGCCGACCTTCTTGATTCTTCAACCTTGGCATATTTATCTGTCAGAGCCATCGTGTCAGAAAGGTTCTTCGGATAATTAATTTTTATAACTAAATAGAAGTCCCCCTCCTTAGACACTTTGCCCGCTAAGGCAAACATAGCCACCTCATGATTAAGGTGGTCAACTTTCAGCATGGCTATGTTAAAATGGCCAAGAAAACTTCTCAGTGACTCCCCCTCTCTCTGCTTCAGAGAGGGAGTTGGATCTTCTTCTGTAGCAGCGGCTACTAACGAACTGACTGATGAACATGCTACCCAGTTCATCAAAGGAATCAATGAAATTTGGCTTCAAGCCATTGAACCATGTTCTGGCAAATCCTTTGAGGGTGAAGGGAAAGGCTCGGCACAAATGACATCTAACACTCCATGGAACATTATGATGGATCAAAAACTGCTCAAGTGATCATCGGGGTCGGTGATCTTATGATATGGCTTGACAGTGGAGAGCTTAACATAGTGTGGGATCACTTCCCGCAAGATATTTTCAGAGAAGGGTATACCCTGCTCTACCTTGGATTGAGGTTGGGGCATCTGCTTGATGGCATCTAGCTCCTGATGCATCTCTTGGTGCATCTTCTAAAATTATCGTTGTACCTTGTTGTCCCAAATAGTAGGAAAGGCAGGATGGGAGAATCGTGGTTGCGGCGTTGAGTCGTTGTAAGAGAACACCGATGATAGAAAATGAGCCCGAAGGGATCTAGGCAAATTCCCATCTTCGCCCTTTTGTAGTCGTGGATCAACTCCTTCATGGCTGGTTCGTTGGGGGAGGCTTGTGGCCTCAAATGGAATGGGTGGAGGAACCGCCGATGGAATTGGGGAAGCTATTCCCCTGAAAAACCACTGGGCTAATGCAGTTGGAAGAGGGACTCCTTGGAGCCCTTGCACCAATGAGACAAAGCCTGAACTTGTTGACCAGTATGGCAAACTAATCCTAAGTGATCGGGGCTATCAACGGCGAGGGAGCCTCGGTCGATGATGGCTGCGAAGGCATCACATTATTTATGGGATTAGGCCTTTGGAAGGTGGCCTAATCAGGAGCATCTGTGGTTGCTCTTTTATGGTTGGCCATTGAGAAATTGTCCTTCTCGTTAGGAACATTGTCTCTTTGATCATAAGTGTTGGTCCAGATAGCAACCCAAGAGGGGGGGGGGGGGTGAATTGGGTTTTTCAAAAATTTAAACTCTTTTGAAAATAAACCCAGCGGAAATAAAAACTTAGATTCACAGATTAAAACAGAATATGCACAAATAGAAAAGTTAAAGATAATGAGACAATCACGGCAAACACAGAGATTTTATAGTGGTTCGGTGTACCTACACCTACGTCCACTCCCAAGTATCTCTTGGGTCCACACTATAATCAATCTGATTACAGCAGAGTTGTTTTGCAAGCTCACAACTCAAACTTGTTGTTTTTCCGGGTGCACAACGAACCCAGCTGGTTTTCAAGGCTCACCAGCACAAAACCTTACACCACAAGCAAACTGCTTGCACAAGGCTAACAGCCTCAATGGAATCAATCCTCCGATTGACCCAGCAAACAATAATCGTTTTTACAAAACAAAAGCTCCTCCAATGAGCAAATATACAATGATAAAACAAAATAAAGAGATAGGAATCAAAGCCTGATTTGCAGATCTTGGTGGCTTGCTTCTTCTCTTCTCTTGGGTGGATCTTCCTTTAGAATGCTCTTGAAGCTCCGAAGATCGAAAAACTAGGGCTTCCTTCTTTTCTTGAGATTTCTTCAAAATGAAGCTATGAAAGCTTGGAATCTCTCTCTTTTCTTTTGGGGAATCAGTATGATCTTTCCTCTCGAATCTTCCCTCTTTTCTTTTCTGATGGATTTCAAAGATTTTCTCTATTCTTTTCTTTTTGTCTCTCTTCTTTTTGGATGCAGCAAACCCTCTTCTTATAGATCAGTTAATCCATAAATAGTTTAAAACTATCCGTTAGAAACAAGTGTAAGAAGGATTAGATCCATAAATAGCAATAGCCGTTGGATTAAAAAGATAAAAGTAAAGTTTAGAGTCGTTCTGACAGTTCTGGAGTCGCGTCTGACATTCTGGAGTCGGCTCTAACTTTTCTGGAGTCGGCTCTAAATCAAAAATCCCCAAATCGCTTGAACTGGAGTCGTCTCTGACTTTTCTGGGGTCGACACAAAAACTTCTGGAGTCGACTCTAACAGTCCCGGAGTCGACTCTAAGTCGTGGCCAGAAAAACCATCGTTCTGTCTTTTCTGTTGGAGTCGGCTCTAACAGTCCGGAGTCGACTCTAAGTCTGTGCCATTTTCGGAGTCGACTCTGCGATTCCATGTGTCGACTCTAATGTCTGCAATCTTACCTTGACATTAGATTCGAACTAGAACTTGATTTTTCTTTGATTTTGATTAATAAATCATATCATAAACTGAAAAACTTAATCAAAATCATTAGTAACTTCAAATGTTATACTCAAATAGTTTTGTTAATCATCAAAATCAACAATTGGGTCAACAATCTCCCCCTTTTTGATGATGACAAAAACTTTGAGTATATGCATTAAAAATTCATTTGAATTAAGAATTATAGACATTGTTAAAGCTTTAAAACTTCCTAACAGAGAATTTGATGCCAATTTTCAAAATGAATAAAAAGATACTTGAGTTCTATTATAAACATCAATCAAGATGATTTAACTTTATAGGAAATTATTAAGCTCCCCCTGCATTGAATAACTCCCCCTATGTAAATAAACTGAAATCGATTGATACAAATTGATTAGAATTTATAAATCTCAAAATTTCTCTCCCCCTTTTTTGATATGCCAAAAGATTGAAATCTTATATTCCTTTAATCTTATATTCTTCCATTCTTATTTCTTTTATGCATATACAATTTTCTCTCCCCCTTTTTTGTTATCAGCAATAAGGTGAATTTAAAAAATAAAGAAGGTTATCAGAGCGGGGTGTTGGTTCATTCAATCATAGAGATGGTAATTGGTTCTCATAGACAAATTTGCAATAAAAGGATAATTGTATTTCAATGCAAGATTCATTACATGTGTCAATTCAAGTATCAACTTGAGGACAACAATATCAAGATCTTTCTTCAACTGACCAGTAGCATCTAAATAGACTCTTGATCCATCTGCTATCCCTTCTAGTCTTTCAAAAATCTTTTGAAGCTCAGATGACATGGCATTCACTGATTTATCCAAAGTAGAAACTATCATGTCAAGCTTAGCAGATATCAATTTCATTTCACTTCTCATTCCGAATCATGCTCAGTCAGTAGGGCTCTGAGCTGATCAAGCTGCTCCTCTGAAAATCTTTCAGATACCAAGGCTGACTGATGTGGAGGTGAAGGATGAGTGCTCGGTCCAGCCTCTGAAGGTCCAGCAGTAGATGGTCCAGGAATATCCTCTGCTCTGGCCTCCTCAACTCTAACTTCCTGCTCTGGTCTCTTGTCCTCTTTTTATCCAAACATTATTCTCTTTTCTGAAGCCCATGCGGTGAATTGTAGAGACACTGTAGTAATCAGTATGCCTTAACTTCTTAGTGGCTCATTATCCATTATTAGCACACCTTGGCTTCTAAAAACTAATGTTAAGAATCATACCATATGGCAAGTGTTGATCTCTTCTTAGTTGCTGCTTCTGCCATATAGCCAATCATCATCCAGCAAGATTAACAGGTCTTCCAGTAATGATACAGTCCATCAAAGATATCTCGCTCCGAGACATATTCAAACCTTCCGATTTTAGGAAACAAGATTCTTCCACAAAATTGTGAAGTAATCTGAGTTCCAAATTAAGTTGATTAGCCATGATTTCTTCAAACTCAGATACTTCTCTCCCTAACATCCTAGATAGGGCACCTCCTCTATCATCATGTTGATACTCAACTAGTCCAATAGTAGGCATCTCCAATAAATTTCCAAGAATCTCGGCTGTGATGATTACTTTGGTTCCTCTTACAAAACTCACTAACCTCCCTCTCCTCTACATAAATCATTATAAAATTCTCTCACAAGGGCAGGGTAGTAGGAACATCCAAAGAGCAAACTTTCTCCCATCCCATTTCCTTCAATAATCGCCCAATAGCAAAGCCCTCCGAAGCAAAAAATTGAAATCTACTTTTCTTCCGGTTGTAATGGCCTTACCCGCTAATTGGTCTACCGTGGAGAAGATGGTGAGGGTGGAGAGTCATCTTGGTGGCAGATGATGAAGATGAGGGTTGCCTATTTGAATCGCGCTTCGTGGGAACGGTCGAACCAACAATAGCACGCTTTTAGGAGCCATTGGATTCGATTGGAATGAGTTATGAGAGATTTGAGGGATTTGGAGGGTTGGAATCGGTTTGGAACGGTTTTAGAAAGGGTTTAGGAGACGATAGGGTCGTTTGGGGTCGACTCCGCCTTTTTATTTTGACCTAGTTCCACTTAGAGTCGACTCCCGCAAAGCGAGGTGTCGGCTCCGAACCAGAAAATCTGTCAGCGCCCGAATTAGAGTCGGCTCTACAGAAGCCAGAGTCGGCTCTAATTGCCCAGACAGAACATCAAAATATGAAGGTGTCGACTCCACAAACTGCAGGTGTCGACTCCACAATAGTTTCAGTGAAAAATTTGAATTTCAAGGATCTGAAACTAATCAAATTAATCATCAAACTCTAGATAAGTGTTCCTTAATCAATTGGGGAAACAATGAATCAAATTTCTAGATAAATTTCCTTATTGGACATAGAGGATTTTCAAGAAATTAATGAAGTCTAGATAGTTGTTGTCCTTAAGAGTTTCAGAAAATCATTCTAAAGGATCACAAACTCCTAATTCTCCTCTAAGATAACAAAATCTTTCCTCACTCAAAGGTTTGGTAAAAATATCAGCTAATTGATCATTAGTATTAACATATTCAAGACAAACATCTTTGTTAGTTACATGTTCTCTAATAAGTGATGTCTAATTTCAATGTGTTTAGTTCTTGAATGTTGAATTGGATTCTTAGTTAGATTGATAGCACTAGTATTATCACATTTAATAGGAATTTTATCAAGTGTGATACCATAATCTTCAAGTTGTCGCTTAATCCAAAGGATTTGAGCACAGCAACTTCCAGCTGCAACATACTCTGCCTCAGCAGTGGATAATGCAACCGAATTTTGCTTCTTGCTAAACCAAGAGATTAAGTTACTTCCTAAAAGTTGGCATGCCCCACTTGTACTCTTTCTATCTAATTTACAACCAGCATAGTCAGAATCAGAATAAGCAATCAATTTTAAGGTTGAGTCTCTAGAATACCATAATCCTACATTTTTAGTTCCATTTAAGTATCTAAAGATTCTTTTAACAGCAAATAAATGTGATTCCTTAGGATTAGATTGATATCTTGCACATAGCAAACAGAAAACATGATATCTGGCCTACTTGCAGTTAGGTAAAGAAGTGATCCGATCATACCTCTGTAATGCTTCTGATCTACTTTCTTACCTTCTTCATCCTTGTCCAGCTTGCATGAGGGACTCATTGGCGTACCAAGAGGTTTAGCAGATTCCATACCAAACTTCTTGAGTATTTCCTTTGTGTACTTTGTTTGGTTAATGAAAATCCCGCTTTCTCTTGTTTGATTTGAAGTCCAAGGAAGAAGTTTAGTTCTCCCATCATGCTCATCTCGAATTCTCCCTGCATTAACTTAGCAAATTCTTGACAAAGGAGATTGTTAGTAGCACCAAATATAATGTCATCAACATAAATTTGAACAATTAATAAATCCTTTCTTTTCTTTTTAAAAAAAGTTTTATCAACATTTCCTCTAGAAAAATCATTTTCAATTAAAAATTTACTTAATCTATCATACCAAGCTCTAGGTGCTTGCTTTAAACCATAAAGTGCTTTGTGTAGTTTGAAGACGTGGTTTGGAAATTCATGATCTTCAAAACCAGGAGGTTGTTCAACATAAACTTCCTCATTTATAAAACCATTTAGAAATGCACTTTTAACATCCATTTGAAATAAGTTGAAATTCATATGACATGCAAATGCAAGTAGTAGCCTAATGGCTTCTAATCTAGCAACAGGTGCAAAAGTTTCATCAAAATCTATACCTTCTTCTTGATTATATCCTTTTGCAACTAATCTAGCCTTATTTCTAATTACCAAGCCATTTTCATCCAATTTATTTCTAAAAACCCATTTAGATCCTATTATAGGGTGGTTTTTAGGTCTTCTACTAGGGTCCAAACTTGGTTCCTAGTGAATTGGTTTAACTCTTCCTGCATTGCTAACATCCAATAACTATCTTTCTCAGCTTCCTCTATAGTTTTAGGTTCTATATGAGATACAAATGCAAGATGATTATTGATATTTCTCATTGATGATCTAGTCCTTACACCTTGAGATGGATCACCTATGATTAGGTCCTTAGGATGACCATAAGCATATCTCCAATCTCTAGGTAGATCTTTATCATTATGAGCAGTATCAATACCATCATCCTTAGGTGAGTCATCATCCTTAACTTCAGGTTCTTGATCTGAAGATACATTTAATTTTTCAATACCTCTTTCAATCAAAGATGTATCTTCCTCATCATCAATTTTATCTGAACTTGATGCTAAAGACTCATCAAACACTATATGAATGGATTCTTCTACAACTAAGCTTTCTTATTAAATACTCTATATGCCTTGCTAGATGTAGAATATCCTAGGAAAATACCTTCATCAGACTTTGCATCAAACTTCCCAAGATTATCCTTACCATTGTTATGAATAAAACATTTACAACCAAATGCATGAAAATAACTTAAATTTGGTTTCCTATTTGCCATAGTTCATAGGGAGTTTTCTTAAGGATAGGTCTAATTAGGGCTCTATTTAGGATGTAACATGCTGTGTTTATAGCTTCCGCCCAAAAATATTTTGGAAGTTGGCTTTCACATAGCATGGTACGGGCCATGTCTTCTAAAGTCCTATTCTTCTTTCTACAACTCCATTTTGTTGTGGTGTTCTAGGTGCAGAAAAGTTATGATGTATGCCTTTTTCAAAACAGAATTTTTCAAATAAGTGATTTTCAAATTCAGTTCCATGATCACTTCTAATAGACACTATGGTAGTGTTTTTCTCATTTGTGACTTTCTTAACGAATTTCATGAATATTGAGAAAGTCTCATCTTTGTGAGCCAAAAACATTACCCAAGTGAATCTAGAGTAATCATCTACTATCACTAGACCATATTTCTTTCCTCCTAGACTTGTGGTTCTAGTAGGTCCAAAAAGGTCCATGTGTAGTAGCTCTAGTGGCCTAGTAGTTGAAACAACATTCTTAGATTTGAAAGAAGTTCTTGTTTGTTTTCCAAATTGACATGCATCACATATTCGATTATTTTCAAAATTTAAGCTAGGAATACCTTTAACTAAATCCATTTTCAATAATTTAGAAATTAGGTGTGTGCTTGCATGACCTAATCTACGGTGCCATAGCCAACCAATCTCATTCATCTTAGCATTATTAGCAACTAAGCAATGATTACTTGGAGATAAATTACTCAAATCAATTAAGTACACATTGCCATAACGTTTACCAACAAGAATAATGCTATTATCAATGGGATTAGTAACAGTGCAAACAGAAGCTTCAAAGGAAACTTTGAAACCTTTGTCACACAGTTGGCTAATACTTATCAGATTATGTTTAAGTCCATCAACATATAAAACATTATCAATATGAGTAGATGGAGTAATTTGAATCTTACCAATACCCATGATATGGCCTTGACCATTATCACCAAAAGTAACTACTCCACCTCTTTTTGATTCAAGGGTGATGAATTGATCTTTGTCACCCGTCATGTGTCTTGAGCAACCACTATCCAGGTACCATTTTCTTTTCAGTCTGATGGCTGCAAGACACTCCTGCAAAACATTCATGTCTTAATTTTAGGTACCCAAGCCTTCTTGGGTCCTTCATGGTTAGATGCATTAAATATTGTTCCTTTGGGAACCCAAATCATCTTTCTTTTATTATGTGGAGATTTACACATATAAGATTTATGTCCTTTGTTTCCACATTTAAAACAAGTAATATTTGATGATTTTTCAGCATGTATAAAAATATTTTTCAAAGATTTTTGCTTTTTAAGTGGATTATATCCTAATCCAGCTTTATCAAAACAGCTTTTGATTTCCAAAATCATATTAAGTTTGATAGAGCTTAGAGTAAATTTATCAACTATAGGCTTAAGTCTATCAACTTCATTTTTCAAACTTTCTTTTTCTTTATCAAAAGTTCTTTATCTACAACATGCTTTTCATTTTCTAAGGATAGTTTTTGCATTTGAGTTTTCAAATCTTTGTTCTTTGAACTTAGGTTTGCAAAATCATCCATTAATTCATAAAAAGCACTATGCAATTCATCGAAAGTGAAGTCATCAAGAAAACTCGGACTTACCTCATCATTGTCCGCCATGAAGCATAGATTGGCCATTTCACTCTTTTCTTCCTCTTCGGAACTTGAGCTTTCCGAATCTCCATGTGGCCATCATTGCCTTCTTTTTGAATTTCCGGGTGCCTTTCTTTAGTTGAGGGCATTCAGATTTAAAGTGACCCGGCTTCTTGCATTCAAAACAAATAACTTCTTTTTCTTTGCCCTTGTCCTCATCTTTTCTTGCAAAGGGCTTTTTCTTTTCAAACTTCTTCTTCTTCATGAATCTTTTAAATTTTCTTGTGATGAGTGCCATGTCCTCATCATCACTTTCATCTTCAGATTCATGAGGCTCTTCCATATATTCAGAAATCTTAAGAGCCATAGTCTCTTCTTCTTTGACTCATCATCATCAACATGTTGCTTAATTTGAAGCTCATGAGTCATCAAGGATCCCAATAATTCTTCTAGGGGTAGGGTACTTAGATCCTTTGCCTCTTGTATTGCAGTCACTTTAGCTTCCCAAGTCCTAGGCAAGGAACGCAAAACCTTTCTCACAAGATCAGAATTATCATAAGATTTACCAAGACTTTTTAAACCATTAACTATATCAGTAAATCTTGTAAACATATCAGCAATAGATTCACATGCATCCATTTTAAACAATTCATACTTATGAACTAGCATGTTAATCTTGGATTCCTTGACTTGATTTGTTCCCTCATGGGTAACCTCAAGTCTATCCCAGATTTCCTTAGCAGAAATGCAAATAGATATACGATTGAATTCATTTGCATCTAATGAGCAGTATAAACATTCATTGCTTTGGCATTAAGTTGTGCCAATTTTTATCATGTTCATCCCATTCCGTTTCCGGTTTAGGAATCTCCATGCCATTAACTCTAGCAGTGGGTGTGTGTGGTCCATTGACTATAATGCTCCATAGATCATAGTCAAGTGCTTGAATGAAATTTTCATTCTAGCCTTCCAATAACCATAGTTTAACCATTAAATAAGGGTGGTCTATTAGTAGATTGACCTTCGAAAAAGATGAACCAGCTTGAGTTGCCATGTGGATCTTTGACTCTTGATCGTTAGATCAAATCAAATGAGCACTAGCTCTGATACCAATTGTTGGTCCAGATAGCAACCCAAGAGGGGGGGTGAATTGGGTTTTTCAAAAATTTAAACTCTTTTGAAAATAACCCCCAGCGGAAATAAAAACTTAGATTCACAATTAAAAGAATATGCACAAATAGAAGAGTTAAAGATAAAGAGACAATCACGGCAAACACAGAGATTTTATAGTGGTTCGGTGTACCTACACCTACGTCCACTCCCAAGTACCTCTTGGGTCCACACTATAATCAATCTGATTACAGCAGAGTTGTTTTGCAAGCTCACAACTCAAACTTGTTGTTTTCCCGGGTGCACAACGAACCCAGCTGGTTTTCAAGGCTCACCAGCACAAAACCTTACACCACAAGCAAACTGCTTGCACAAGGCTAACAGCCTCAATGAATCAATCCCCGATTGACCCAGCAAACAATAATTTTTTACAAAACAAAAGCTCCTCCAATGAGCAAATATACAATAATAAAACATAAATAAAGAGATAGGAATCAAAGCCTGATTTGCAGATCTTGGTGGCTTCTTCCTTCTCTTCTTGAATGGATCTTCCTTTAGAATGCTCTTGAAGCTCAGAAGATCAGAAAACTAGGGCTTCTTCTTTTCTTGAGATTTCTTCTAAATAGAACAGAAAGCTTGGAATCTCTCTCTTTTCTTTTGGGGAATCAGTATGATCTTTCCTTCGAATTTCCCTCTTTTCTTTTCTGATGGATTTCAAAGATTTTCTCTATTCTTTTCTTTTTGTCTCTCTTCTTTTCGGATGCAGCAAACCCTCTTCTTATAGATCATTAATCCATAAATAGTTTAAAACTATCCGTTAGAAGCAAGTGTAAGAAGGATTAGATCCATAAATAACAATAGCCGTTGGGATTAAAAAGATAAAAGTAAAGTTTAGAGTCGTTCTGACAGTTCTGGAGTCGCGTCTGACATTCTGGAGTCGGCTCTAACTTTTCTGGAGTCGGCTCTAATCAAAAATCCCCAAATCCGCTCGATCTGGAGTCGTCTCTGACTTTTCTGGGGTCGACACAAAATTCTTCTGGAGTCGACTCTAACAGTCCGGGAGTCGACTCTAAGTCGTGGCCTGAAAAACCATCGTTCTGTCTTTTCTGTTGGAGTCGGCTCTAACAGTCCCGGAGTCGACTCTAAGTCTGTGCCATTTTTGGAGTCGACTCTGCGATTCCATGTGTCGACTCTAATGTCTGCAATCTTACCTTGACATTAGATTCGAACCAGAACTTGATTTTTTTCTTGATTTTGATTAATAAATCATATATAAACTGAAAAACTTAATCAAAATCATTAGTAACATCAAATGTTATACTTCAAATAGTTTTGTTAATCATCAAAATCAACCATTGGGTCAACAATAAGTTTAATAAGACTTAAGGCCCTTCCTCTAGAGCCAATCTATCGCTACTGAAATCCATTCTTTGACTTGAGGGTGGTGCATGTCGAGATCCGGATAGCGCTATCTCATCCAAGCAAACATGCAAGATAGTCTTCTCACAGAAAACATAATGGGTGATCCCTGCGAAAGACCCTCCGATGCTCAAGTCAATGGAAACTCTTGGCAAACTGATGAAAGGAGAAGGTTCCAGTAGAAGGATCTCTCAAAAAAGACCTTCCGAGAGCAATGGCTTTTGCTAGAATTCTTTTTGGGCTCAGATCGTGCATACCTAAGGGGGTCCTAGGACTTGGTATTTATAGGCTAACGGGATGGTAGGT
Source organism: Calamus simplicifolius (assembly GCA_900491605.1). NCBI lineage: Eukaryota > Viridiplantae > Streptophyta > Magnoliopsida > Arecales > Arecaceae > Calamus > Calamus simplicifolius. The sequence continues at coordinate 365,096 of UESW01002090.1, read as the reverse complement.
TGTTACTTGATTTCTCGGATCTATCTTATGAAGTTGAAAGCCAGTATGATTCAAATCTAATTAGTTTTGGGGATTGATGGTGACTAGTATGATTCAGATCCTATCAGTTACGAGGATTGACGGTTAGAGAAGCTAATGGGTGCCTCATCAAGAACTCAAGATTCGGTTATTCATGGGAAACTGGCCATATTTAGTTTCCACTTTCCTTTTAGGATGTCAAGAGCTATGAGTAGGATCCCGCCAATTATGAGATCAATAGTCGATCAGCCTCATTGGGAATTCAAAATCCCGTTAATTGCGGTCAAAGAGTCATTTTGGCTCTCATTTTTGTTTAAAAAATGTTACTCAGAGGTTTGTGTGATCAGGGCGGTTTTTAGAATGCTAGGCTTGATATGAGATGGTTAAGACAGAGGGTTTGTGGTCTGGTCAAGATATGAAGATAGCTCGGTCCTACCGAGGTGCGAGGATGGCTCAGTTTTGCCAAGGTATAGGGATAGCTTGATCCTGCTAAGGCGCGAGGATGGTTCGATCTTGCCGAAGTATAGGGGTAGCTCGGTACTGCCTAGGCACGAGGATGGCTAGGTCTTGCTAAGGTATAGGGATAGCTCAGTCCTGCTGAGGCATAGAGCAGCTTGACGTAATTTGTCTTTTTCCAGATGTGGTGGTTAGTGGGTCAGAAATCAAAAATGACCTTGCTTTTTTGCCATGTGTGCCAATGTTGATGTGGTGACAATTTTACCCTGCACCACAAACCATAACTTTTATGTATAGGAGATGTTAGTTTATGCCGAATGGATTCAATCTTATGACATACAAGGGTTACTAACAGCTTTAGTTTAGCAACCATTGATTGCGTGGTGTTCAAGGATAGTTAGGTGCCATGCTTTTGCTTTTAGTACTAGTGATTTAAGAGGAAATTTTATGGAATGGTAGTGATCACAACTGATAAAATAATATGATTAATTTCAACGTTGAAGGCATATTTTCATCTTTTGATAATCTCTCTCTTTCTATCATTGTCAGAGAAAGTCTAGCTCAGGAATAGAGGTGGGCACTGGGCCGTGCCGCCCATGGCACGGCATGGCCCAGGCCCCAGATGGGCCGTGCCAGGCACGGCCCGATACTGCTACAGTACCGGACCGTGCCGGCATGGCCCAGTGTACTGGGCCGTGCCGGGCCCAGAAAATTTTTTCTGTTGGTCCAGCACGGCATGACCCATGATGGGCCTGGGCCGGCCAGCCGTGCTGTGCCGGCACGGCCCATCTAGGATCATGGTTTGGATCGATCGCAACCGTCGGATTGTCTTTGATCAGATCGATCGCAATGGTCTGATTGATCATCACCTATCGGGATCATGACTTGGATCGATCGCAACCATCGGATCATCGCCGATCGGATGGATTGCAATCGTCGGATCGATCATCGCCGATCGGGATCATGACTTGGATCAATCGCAGCCATCAGATTATCGCCGATCGGATGGATCGCAACCATTGGATCGATCATCACCGATCGGGATCATGGCTTGGATCGATCGCAACCATCGGATCATCTCCGATCAGATTGATTTAAAATCAAAATGGTACAGAAGGGAGGGGGGCTAGGCCTAACCTCCAAAACAAAATACAATAACTAAGGAGAAAAAATAGAAGATCACAACCGTTAGATCTTCACCGATCGGATGGATCGCAACTATCGGATCGATCATCCCCGATCGGGATCATGGCTTGGACCGATCGCAACCATCGGATCATCTCCGATCTAATTTATCGCAACGGTCCGATCGATCATCATCGATTGAGATCATGGTTTGGATCGATCGCAACCGTTGGATCATCGCCGATCGGATGGATCGCAACTGTCGGATCAATCATCCCCGATCAGGATCATGGTTTGGATCGATCGCAACCATCAGATCGTCTCTAATTGGATTGATCGCAATGGTCTGATTGATCATCGTCGATCAGGATCATGGCTTGGATCGATTGCAACCATCGGATCATCTTCGATCGGATGGATCACAACTATCAGATCGATCATCCCTGATCGGGATCATGGCTTGGATCGATCGCAACCATCAATCATCTCCGATCGGATTGATCGCAATGGTCCAATCGATCATCGTCGATCAGGATCATGGCTTGGATCGATCACAACCGTCGGATCATCGTCGATCGGATGGATCGCAACTATCGGATTGATCATCCCCGATCAGGATCATGTTTTGGATCGATCACAACCGTCGGATCATCTCTGATTGAAATGATCGCAACGGTTTGATCGATCATCACTGATCGGGATCATGGCTTGGATCGATCACAACCATCAGATCATCGCCGATCGGATGGATCATAACTGTCGGATCGATTATCGCCGATCAGGATCATGGCTTGGATCGATCACAACCATTGGATCATCGCCGATTAGATGGATCGCAACCATTGGATCGATCATCGCCAATTGGGATCATGGCTTGGATCGATCGCAACCATCGGATCATCTCCGATCAGATTGATTTAAAATCAAAATGGTATAGAAGGGAGGGGGCTAGGCCTGACCTTCAAAACAAAATACAATAAGTAAGGAGAAAAAAATAGAAAGATTGCAACCGTCGGATCATCGCTGATTGGATGGATCGCAACTATCGGATCGATTATCCCCGATCGGGATCATGGCTTGGATCGAATGCAAACCATTGGATCATCTCCGATTGGAATGATCTCAACGTTCTGATCGATCATCATCGATCGGGATCATGGCTTGGATCGATCGCAACCATCGGATCATCATCGATCAGATGGATCGCAACTGTCGGATCGATAATCCTTGATCAGGATCATGGTTTGGATCGATCGCAACCATCAGATTATCTCCAATCGGATCGATCGCAATGGTCTGATCGATCATCACCGATCGGGATCATGGCTTGGATCAATTGCAACCATCGGATCATCGCCGATCGGATGGATTGCAACCGTCGGATCGATCATCGCCGATTGGGATCATGGCTTGGATCGATCGCAACCATCGGATCATCTATGATCAGATTGATCGCAACTATCCGATCGATCATCGCCGATCAGGATCGGCTTTGATCGATCGCAACCATCGGATCATCGCTGATCGGATGGATCGTAACCGTCGGATCGATCATCGCCGATCGAGATCATGGCTTGGATTGATCACAACCATCAGATCATCTCCAATCAGATTGATTGCAACTATCCGATCGATCATCGCCAATTAGGATCATGGATTGGATCGATCGCAATCGTCGGATCATATCTTATCGGATGGATCGCAACTGTTGGATTGATCATCGCCGATCGGGATCCTGGCTTGGATCGATCGCAACCGTCGGATCATCTCCGATCGGATTGATCGTAATGGTCCGATCGATCATCGTCGATCGGGATCATTGCTTGGATTGATCGCAATCATCGGATCATCGCTGATCGGATGGATCGCACCTATCGGATCGATCATCCCTGATCGGGATCATGGCTTGGATTGATCGCAATCGTCAGATCATCTTCGATCGGATTGATCGCAACCATCGGATCGATCATCGCCGATTGGGATCATGGCATGGATCGATCGCAACCGTCGGATCGTCTCCGATCGGATCGATCGCAATCGTTGGATCCATCATCGCCGATCGAGATCATGGCTTTGATCAGCAAGAGTCTTCTCTTCCCTCTCCCCTTCCTACAAGCCTTAGTCAATTTAGGACAACTCTTTTCTTAGCCTATACAAGTTTTATTAGGCTTAAGAAAAGGGTAAAAGGGTCCTAAGAGCCAAGCCAAGAAGTCAAGAAGCCAAAAAGAGGTTTAAGTCAAGTTCGTGAGCATATCTTTGATCCAATTCTCGTGTGGATCACCATTGGAGGGCGAACACTTGGGCGCCTAGTGGAAAAGATTGGATAACCGGCTTCCTTCTTTCTTCACCAAGTACTAAGGTATGTTCCTCTACATATATGTTACATTTTATGACTAATTAATTGTTATAATCAAGGGGTCTTGGGTCTAAGGTTTTGGTTGATTAGGGTTTCAAGGTTAATTTTTTTTTTGAAATCCAGCCTTCCGCTGCATGACCGGAACCCAACATTGGTATCAGAGCCACCTTGATTAATTCAATTAGTGGTCCATAATATATTGATTACATGAATGATTATGTTATGCTTTTAGCATGATTTGTTTTATTATGTAGAGTTATAAAATTTCTTGTATTAGAACATGCCTCCTGAGCTCTATGCCTGCGGTGTTTTGCATAGACTGGCCCAAGGGACTAATGAGCTATGGCCGGACGTGTTCTAATTAATGAGAAATTTTACTTAAGATGATAATTTTAAAATTGCATTGAATGTATGCATGGTATGATATTATTGTTATGCATACTAAAAAAAGGATGTGCATGAGACCATCAAAGCCCTCCTAAAAAATTATATTTAGTCGTAGTGTGATAGAATCATAATACAAATCCTTTTAGGGTTTGATTAATCAATTGGTGTCTAGAAAAGTGGTTCTGGAAAGGTAAAGAGATCGTGGTTTTTTAATTGGTTCGTTGACTGACCTGGCCAATTAAATTGGTGTCTAAGGAAAGCAACGGGAGGACCCCCACCTCTCTCCCACTTAACTGGCCAATTTGATTGATTTAGACCTTGAATTGGAAATGATATATTGATTATGAACACTACCTAATGCCTTCCTTCATACTAAGATAAATTTATGATAACAACTATAGTAGGTTTGTTGTGCAACACAAGGCCTACTCTAGGGTTAGATATGAATTGTCTTAGTGCATTTAATGCTTTATAGCATGATTAGTGGTGTTGCTTTGTTGTGTAACACAAGGGCAATATTATTCAATCATGACTATATGAAAATGAAGGGTTTGACTAAACTAAGACATTATAGTTTGTTGTGTAACACAAGGCTATAAGTATCTTAGAGGCAGGTGTTATGTTGAGAGTTGCATGGGTTGCAATTGGAAAGGATATTTTCTACCCTTGAACTCATGAATGTTTGTTGTGTAACACAAGATATTTATGACGAATTGGGATCTCAACCCCACTAAAGAAACCCTGGTAGGGTTTTCTCGCTTACCATAGGTGAGGGTTATGGTATTCGTGATAAAATAGTGGGAGATACAATTAGATTGATAAGTCCTTGTCTAGTTGTAGACATCATTATGAGTGGTCTGCTTATGTATTGTTCTTTACTTTTAATGTAGATTAAAATTTATGGCTTCTACTTTATCACTGCGGGGCATTTTAGATGCCAACAAGTTGACTGGTCCAAATTATGTGGACTGGTTGAGGAACTTGAGAATTGTCTTAACTCAGGAAAAGGTTTCCTACATCCTCGACTCTCCTAATCCAGATCCGATCGGAGATGATGCTACAGAGGAGGAACGAGCCACATATAAAAAGTGGCAGAATGATAGTTTGACTGTTAAGTGTATCATGTTGGCCTCGATGAGCAATGAATTACAGAGGCAACATGAGGAGCGGGAACCTCAATCCATATTGCTCAATCTTAAAGAGCTTTATGGAGAGCAAAGTAGGGCTACTCGATATGAGATTTCGAAGCAGTTGTTCCGTGCACGTATGAGTGAGGGCTCATCCGTTCAAGCTCATGTTTTAAAGATGATTGACTTAATCACTCGGTTAGGTCAATTAGGGTTTGTAATGGATGGAGAGCTTAATCAGGACTTGATCCTACAATCACTCCCAGACTCCTTCTCGCAGTTTGTCATGAACTATCACATGAACAAACTAAATATTTCATTACCTGAGCTGTTGAATATGCTCAAGACAGCTGAGAGTCACTTCAAGGGTGATAAGGCTCATATTCTTCTAGTTGATAGGAAGAAGAAACAGGCAATGAAGAAAGGTTCAAAGAGAAAGAGGAGCCTTAAAAGTAGCATGCAAAAGAGGAAGAAGGCAAAGAAGCCTTCTGTTGATCGAGCCTGTTTTCACTGCGGCAAGCAGGGACACTGGAAGAAGAACTGTAAGATATATCTTGCAAGTTTGAAGCAAGATGCTGGTGAAGAAGCATCAAAAGGTTTGTACATGATACAAACTAATTTATCATTGAGTTCTTCAGTTTCTGACTCATGGGTATTGGATACTGCATGTGGATCTCATATATGCAAGTCATTGCAGGGACTACAAAGAGTTAGAAATTTGAAGAAGGGTGACTTCAAGCTCTATGGCGCGAGTGGAGAAGCCATTTATGCTGAAGCTGTGGGCACCTATTTGTTGTTATTACCTTCTGGCAAGATATTGGAATTAAAAAACTGTTATTATATTCCAAATATTATTAGAAATATTATTTTGTACCCTTGTTATTAGAACAAGGTTTTGAAATAAATGTAAAGAGCAATGGTTGCTCTATCTTTTATTCTAATAAATTGTTTGGACATGGTTTGTTTAATAATGGTCTTCTAATTCTTTTGCTCAATGATAAAGTTTTGCTTGTTGATAACAAGAAAAGAAAGAGAGAAGATGTTAATGCCACTTATCTCTGGCATTGCCGATTAGGTCATATAAGTGAATCTAGGATAAGCAAGTTATACAAAGATAACTTCTTTGATCCTTATGATTTTAAATCATTAGGAACTTGTGAATCCTGCCTCATGGGAAAAATGACTAAGTCTCCGTTCACTGGACATGGAGAAAGGGCAACTGAGTTATTAGGTCTTATACACACAGATGTATGTGGACCTATGACAACTCAAGCTAGAGGAGGATACTCTTATTTCATCAATTTCATTGACGATTTATCAAGGTTTGGACACGTGTATCTTATGAAACACAAGTCCGAAGCCTTTGATAAATTTAAGGAGTATCAAAGTATGGTTGAGAAACAAACTGGACATAGTATTAAAATCCTTCGATCTGATCGAGGAGGAGAATACTTGTCTAGTGAATTTCTTGATCATCTTAAAGACAAAGGCATTCTCTCTGAATGGACCCCTCCTTATACACCTCAATTAAATGGTGTAGCAGAAAGGAGGAATCGTACCTTATTAGACATGGTGAGGTCCATGATGTGCTTCACAGATCTTTCAGTATCATTCTGGGGTTATGCCCTAGAAACTGCTGCCTATATTTTAAACAGAGTGCCATCAAAATCAGTGACTAGCACTCCATATGAATTATGGAAAGAAAAAAAAGCCAAGTCTTAAATATTTTAAGATTTGGGGTTGCCCTGCTTATGTCAAAAATGTATTCGGACATAAGTTAAGTGCTAGGGCTGATAAATGTAGGTTTATAGGTTATCCCAAAGAAGGTATTGGATACATCTTTTATCATCCTGCTGAGCAAAAGGTATTTGTCAGTAGGCATGCCATTTTTTTGGAAAAGGAATTTATCCAAGAAGAAGGCAGTGGGAAGATACTTGAACTCACTGAAGATCAAGACTTACAACCTACTCCTGTTGACAATCAACAAGACATTCCTCAACCAGAAATTTCTAAAGATCAAGAACAACCACAACATTCACCTCCTCTCCGTAGGTCAGAGAGAGTGCGGGGTGCACCTCTCAGATATGGTTTTGTTATTGGAGATGACAACGAAGCCAATATCATTCAGGATGATGATCCCGTGACCTATACAGAAGCTGTCGAGAGTAAGGACTCTGACAGATGGCTTGATGCTATGAAATCTGAAATGGACTCCATATATACCAACCAGGTTTGGACCTTGGTTGACCCACCTGAGGGAGTAAAGCCAATAGGGTGCAAATGGGTCTTCAAGAAGAAGATTGGAGCAGATGGCCAAGTAGAAACCTACAAGGCTAGGCTAGTGGCAAAAGGTTTCAGGCAAAAACATGGTATTGACTATGATGAAACCTTTTCACCAGTAGCTATGCTCAAATCCATTCGGATATTACTTGCTATAGCAGCATACTATGACTATGAAATCTGGCAGATGGATGTAAAGACTGCCTTCCTCAATGGATATCTTGAGGAGGAAGTCTATATGTCACAGCCAGAAGGGTTTGTCTCAAGTAGGAGACCGCACCAAGTATGCAAGCTTAAGAAATCCATTTATGGATTAAAGCAAGCATCGAGGAGTTGGAACATTCGCTTTGATGAAACAATCAAAGAGTTTGGTTTCATCAAAAATATAGATGAACCATGTGTGTATAAGAAGACAAGTGGGAGTGCCATAGTCTTCTTAATTTTATATGTCGATGACATACTTATCATTGGAAATGATATCCCAATGCTACAATCAGTCAAAACTTGGCTATCTAAACAGTTTTCCATGAAAGATTTGGGAGAAGCATCCTGTATACTGGGTATAAAGATCTATAGAGATAGATCTAAGAGGATGCTTGGCTTATCCCAATCTAGATACATTGACTTAGTGTTGAAAAGATTCAACATGGAGGAAAGTAAAAGAGGTTACTTGCCCATGAGTCAAGGCATACATCTCTCTAAGAAGATGTCTCCTAAGTCACCTGAAGAGAGACAAAGAATGAACAAGATTCCTTATGCTTCAGCTGTAGGGTCGATAATGTATGCCATGTTATGTACCAGGCCTGATGTTGCTTATGCCTTAGGCACAGCAAGCAGGTTTCAGGCCGATCCAGGGGAAGATCATTGGAAAGCTGTGAAAAATATTCTTAAGTACCTAAGAAGAACTAAGGATATTTTTCTTATATATGGAGGATCAGATTTAAAATTGGAAGGCTATACTGACTCCAGTTTTCAATCAGATCCGGATGATAGTAAATCCATATCAGGGTATGTTTTTACTCTATATGGTGGTGCAGTCAGTTGGAGAAGTACTAAGCAGCAAACTGTAGCTGACTCAGTTACTGAGGCAGAGTACATTGCTGCTAGTGAAGCCGCTAAGGAAGCTGTCTGGATGAAGAAGTTCATTACGGAGTTAGGTGTTGTTCCAGTGATTCAACAACCGGTGCCACTTTATTGTGATAACACTGGAGCTGTTGCACAAGCTAAGGAACCAAGGTCTCATCAGAAATCCAAGCACATCCTAAGACGCTTCCATCTCATTCGAGAGATCATTGAAAGACAAGATGTTGTTATAGAACGAGTTGACACAAAGAACAATATAGCAGACCCATTCACTAAGGCCCTTCCTCAACAGCAGTTTGATCGTCATTTGGATTGTATGGGAATTAAATACAAAGGCGATTGGCTTTAGTGCAAGTGGGAGATTGAAAGAGTAGTGCCCTAAAAGCCAATCATGTAAGGGCATTTTTGTAATTTCTTTCAACTCATGTATGATATTTTATCAATTAAAAGGTTTTTTTCGATTCATCATATGTGTCTTATATTTATTAAGATTATGATGAACCCCATAAGGTTAGGGCAATGGAATTAGGGTTATGATGAAGTTCATAATGATGAGACCTAAGTTCCTAAAAACTCTAATCTAAAATGTTCCAGTCGAAGGATCATCGAGTCGGGGATCGATGATACCGGTAAGACTGGCACATTCTATGTATGCTCAATAAAGAGGGTGGTTGGTCTCATAGCCACTTGTGTAGAGACACTAATACAAGGATGTGGGTGCTCATTAGGGTATGAGTTCACTGAATTGATCCACATTGAGAACATCTTATGGAGATCTTACTTACTTGTCAAAAGATAGTTCTCTTAGTGGGAGTTGTGCAAGTGATCCTTAGACCTGAGATTACCATAGAATCTTATGCACATGAATCTATTTTAGTTCATACTCATTCATGGCTAAGTCATGTACGGGGTGTTCATGGATATAAAGGATTGTGTATGAAGGTTATGAGTAGGTCAACAAGGAATCGATCATTCCTAGTAAGAGGAAAAGTAATCCCATGTAATCTCATCATATGATGACTCAAGAAGTCTTTGATCAAAGCAAAATGAAATTAGAATAGGTTTCTAATTTTTCATTTGTCGAGTCTTTATTATTGATTTGAGATTCAAATGAATAAAATGTTAGGGTTTGACATTTTTCCATACCCATCACTTATTCGGGATAAAGAAAGATCGAAGGATTGAATTGCACAGTAACTTGCCACTGAAGGGTATTTTGGTAATTCCATCAAATTCCTCATCTTCTAGGTAGACATGATACATTGCTAGATGTCAATCTTGTCTTGTAGGTTTTCATGAATTAAATTTATTTAATTCATGAGTCAATTTGAAAGATGGTTCAAATTGGCAACTAGGGTTAGCACGATTTGATCTAATTCGGTTAGTCAGTTTCTAATCGAACTAAATCGACTTAAACCTAAACCTACTGCTGGCTAGATGAGGAACCCAATGGGTCACACACATAAGGGAATTGGTCAAAGAATCATTTTAATAAGATTAATTAATTCAATTTGTTAGCCAATCAGCATGCTAGCACATGTGGCTAACTATCGCTCCAATTTGGGTCGAAATTGATTTGAACCGGCTTAATTAATTGATCCAAATTAATTTTAGAATTAATTTGGGATAACCTCTGACCTGATCAACCATTTATTGGATTGGATAAGGTTGAATTAATAGAGTCCAAGAAATATAGGACTCTCGGAAGGAAACTATGCACGTGCAGAATTTTCAAGAGGCGCCTAAGAGTCCTTCTGATTTAAGGTACTAGGAGGCGCATCTTTTTTTGGGATTTATAGGTCCATTGAACGGAGAACCTTATCTAGATGTTATTGTATTGGATAAGGTTGAATTAATAGAGTCCAAGAGACATGGGAAAACTGTCGTGCAGAAAGGCGAAAAATTTGTGCGATTTAAGAGTGGAGAACCTTATCTTGACACATGGCAAAATCAGAGGCTATTAAGATGGGATGCCAAAAGCATCCCATCAGGTGTGGGCGCGTAGGGAGAAAGGTGCAGAAAATTATAACGATGTGTCCCTTGATTCAAATTGAAATGAATTTAAAAATTTTATATCCTTTCAGAAGGACGTGGAATGGGTTGTATCCCTTCATTTGACGTCTCCCCATTCACTATTTAAAGGGGGTGGCACATATGGGATTGCATCGGATAATTTTTAGCAATCCTTGTTAAGACAAGAGTCTTCTCTCTCTCTCCCTTCCTACAAGCCTTAGTCAATTTAGGACAACTCTTTTCTTAGCCTATACAAGTTTTATTAGGCTTAAGAAAAGGGTAAAAGGGTCCTAAGAGCCAAGCCAAGAAGTCAAGAAGCCAAAAAGAGGTTTAAGTCAAGTTCGTGAGCATATCTTTGATCCAATTCTCGTGTGGATCACCATTGGAGGGCGAACACTTGGGCGCCTAGTGGAAAAGATTGGATAACCGGCTTCCTTCTTTCTTCACCAAGTACTAAGGTATGTTCTTCTATATATGTTACATTTTATGACTAATTAATTGTTATAATCAAGGGGTCTTGGGTCTAAGGTTTCGGTTGATTAGGGTTTCAAGGTTAAATTTTTTTGAAATCCAGCCTTCCGCTGCATGACGGGAACCCAACATTGGTCTCTAGAGCAATACTCTATTTGGGATCATAATAGATGCTAGTACTATGGTCTAAATCATTGGTTGATTGGCTTACTGCGAGCTGCTTGAGCTTCTTGAGCTGCTTTAGGACTTGAGTTCATGAAAGAGCTAGAAGTATCTCTTTTGATGCACTAGAGATTTTTTCTTCTCTTTTCTTGTTCTTTGTTTTTTTTTCCTTTCTCTATTTTCTTTTTTTTCTTTTCTTTTCTTTTCTTTCTTCTTTCTTTCTTCTTTCTTCTTTCTTCTTCTTCTCCTCTTTTCTTTTTTTTTCTTTTATTTTTTAGGAATAAATGGATCAAAACTTTCATCAAATAGAAAAAAGATTCTAGATTCAAAGTCCACTCCTTCAACCAGACAGTTCAAAGAAATGAAAAATGAAAAAGAAACTAAGAAGTAGAGAAAAAAAATCCGAACTAACCATCATGCAATGAGGATGATAACTCCTTCATCTACATTGATCTTCTTCTCGGTAATCATGGATATAGAGTTGATCTCCATGACAATAGGGAAGGTGGAGGTACATTCCCTTGCCAAGCACCTCAAAAAACCCAAACAGGGTATATCGATCATTGGGTTAGATCTTCTATTGATAATGGCCATGGTAACCTTAACATCTTTGGGGATGATGGACCAGGGGTGCTTGACATTGATGGTGGGGTAGTAGAACTTGTTTAAATTCAATGGAAGGGTCTTAAGGGAGATGGATAACAATGATAAGGTTTTAAGTTTCAAGGCACTTCATAGTCTTTATTTCATTCCAATTATCATCCAAAATAATGAAAGGGGGACTAAATTAGTGGTGAATTTTGAATTGAATTTTGAATTTTAAATACATATTGGAGAGGTTTATATAAGGAAGGCATGTGAGAGATTTGTATTATTTAGACTCCCTTAATATGTTGAGGCATTAACAAGGCGCCATTTGAATTTTTAATGTCAAATTTTAAATTTTGAAATCCTGAATTTTGAATACATGTTTAGATAAGAAAGGTAGGTTGAGGTATTGGTTGGTTTCCTAACCATTCAAGGCGCCATTTGAACTTTGGATTTCAAATTGTAAATTTTGAAATGTTTAGAAAAGAAAGGTAGGTTTATGTGTTGCCCAATTTCCTAATCATTCAAGGCACGATTTAAACTTTGAATTTCAAAATTTGAAATTTAAAATTTTGAATTGAAATTTAAATTTTTAATGTATATTTAGTTAAGAAAGGTAGGCTGAGGTGTCAAACAATTTTTCTAATCATTCAATGTGCCATTAAACTGAATTTCAAATTTAGAACTTTGAAATTTTGCATTTAAATTTTAAATTTTAAATGTATATTTAGACAAGGAAGGTAGGCCAAGTTATCATCTAACTTTCTAATCATTCAATGTATCATTTGAATTTTAGTAAAATAATCGATTAGGAGTGGGATTTGGGTATCATTCAAATTTTAAATTTTAATTTTGAATACATATTTAGAAAAATTTGGTATTCAAATTTTTTAAATAATTAAATGATAGAATTAGAAATAAATATAAGAGAAATGACAGGAGTAGCCCCAATTGAAGATTAATGAGAGAAAATTGATTATGGTAGTTTGGATATATACAACGTAGATCTTTAGATGCTCTAGAAAGATTGATCTTTTAACAATTAATGGTAAGAAAAAAGATAGAGGTAGACCTAAACTAATTTAGAAAAAATAATTAAAAAAGATATAACTTTATAATTTAAATGTCGGCTTGGTCCTGAATAGAGCAGAGTATAGGAAGCAGATTCATGTATCCGACCCCATGTAGTTGGGAAAAGGCTTAGATGAGTTGAGTTGAGTTGAATACATATTTAGAAAAGAAAGGTAGGTTGATGTGTTGGCCAATTTTCTAACCATTCAAGTGCCATTTGAACTTTAATTTCAAATTTAAAATTTAAAATTTTGATTTGAAATTTTGAATTTTAATGCATATTTAGATAAGAAAGGTAGGGTAAGGTATCGAACAATTTTCTAATCATTCAATGTGATATTTAAACTTTGAATTTCAAATTTAGAACTTTAAAATTTTGAATTCATATTTTAAATTTTAATGTATATCTAGATAAAGAAGGTAGGTTGAGGTGTCGACTTTCAAAACTTTTATCTAGCACCTTAAACTAATTCAACCATTTGAATTTAGTGTCATAGCTATCTCTTTATTTTTCTTTTGATTATATATTATAGCCTTAATTGGGTATTCAATATATCAATCTAGATGTGGCTTGAATCCATCCAGATCAAATTTTACTTACTTAGCAATCAAGTTTGGTTTAAGGAGATCAAGCTGGATATTGGAACATATTACCATGTTTAACTTGAGCCCTAGTGAATTGGATCTTATCAATAGAAAAGGAGTGAAAATTAAGCTATGTGACTGAGTTAAAATATTACATTTGACTCAATCATTGATAATCAAACTTGCTGACTGAGTCTGAACCTTAAATTTCACTCTATTGTTGGTAATTGGGTTCCTTGGTTAAGTCCAAATTTCATATTTGTATCAACTAAGCCTATTAATCAAGCCCAAGTGTTTGATTTGACCTAGTTGTAAGATTTTGACTTAATTGATGAGGTTTTTAATCTAAAATATTGCATTTGGCTCTCAATTGAACACGATTGGAGATTCTGACCCAATTTACATCAATTGGATCTTAATTGATATGAGAGCTGTCATGGATCTTAATTGATATTGCATTTGGCTCTCAATTAGTTGAATCCATCTGCTAAATTTGACCCAATGTATAATTGGATGGGCTAAATGGCCAAATTAAGATGCTGAATTAAACTCAATACTCAGACTGCATCTCCTAATCAATTTTTTATTATGATCCAAATATAGAAATTATTAGGTTAACATCTAGCCAAAGATGTTGTTTGAAGTCGTTGATCCTACCCAAACATGAAAGACCCATGCAGAATTAAACACACACCAGCAAAACCCATAATAGCCATTGCATTTCTCCATACAAAATCTAATGAGACTGCAGCTCTGTAAGTTCTAATAGAGTATAAGACAAATGTTCCAATCAGCTCAAGCATAAACAAGGAAGAGAATTAAAAAACAAGAAGGCAAAAGTTTTTCAATTCCCATTGTCCTGCATTTTATTGCTTTTTTTCCAAAGGCTTGTTTCTAAGATTTTCCCTTCACCATACCCTTTATTTTTCTATAAATGAAGAACCTTTCTGGTAGTGCAGTTGGTTCACTGAGATCATTTCCAACAGGTCCATGTCTCTTAGGTTCGGACTGTTCTCAATCTCGCTTGTTACTTCTGGAAATCTCCATGCCACGGTCTTCCATTGGTTGGTCAATATTGCTGCAACTGATCTCATCATTCCTACAAGGCAACACATCTGTGAACATAAAATCAGGCATGCTATCAAAGTCCAAATCGGCAAAGGAGTCCAAATCAGAGAACACATCCATGCCATTAATTTTGCCCATATTTAACTCGATGGGAGTGTTAGAAAAATTGTTTTTGACTTTTGCAAAAGTCCTTTTCTAGAAAATTAATCTAAAATTTAAATTCAAAATATAAACTAAAGTTAAAAAGAAACTAGCTGGTGAGGCATGTTAGACACTGTCCTAAGGACAAGTTTTAGCCCCCTCGTACGGATTGTTGACGATTTGTCCCCAAGGTACAATGGGTTGTTGCATTAACATTAACCAGCCTTGTGGAGACCCGCCGAAATGGGCCAAGGAATGGAGATGGAGGTGATGCCTCACTGCACCAATATTGAACCATCAATGGAAGGCCCTTCACTGGAGAGCGGTTGTGGGATGGAAACGGTTCGAAACACTAAGTCTGAGTTCGATCCTGATGACTTGTTCGATTCTATGTTTACGAAGGTGTTTGCTGAAGTAGATGATATCAATTGCACCACTACTGACCAGCCAGGGATGGTAACTTCGATTGAGAAGGGCTGTGGAATGGTTGTTATGAAAGATAATGTGGACAACTGGGGCCTTGATGACTTGCCTGATTGTATCTTCCCCGAGGTCTCACTTCATAGATATGAAGATAGTTGTGGAAGACCCTGGCATGGCATGGAGATTGCCAGAAGTAACATGCCAGATTGAGTACAGTCCGAACCTAGGAGACATGGACCTGCTGGAAATGATCTCAGTGAACCAACTGCACTACCAGAAAGGTTCTTCATTTATAGAAAAATAAAGGTTATGGTGAAGGGAAAATCTTAGAAACAAGCTTTTTGAAAAAAAAGCAATAAAATGCAGGACAATGGGAACTGAAAACTTTTACAGTTCTTGTTTTTTAATTCTCTTCCTTGTTTATGCTTGAGTTGATTGGAACATTTTGTCTTATATTCTATTAGAACTTACAGAGCTGCAGTCTCATTTGATTTTGTATGGAGAAATGCAATGGCTATTATGGGTTTTTGCATTTTGATCAGTTTGAAAGTTAGATTAATATCTTAGAGACTTCTTGGAAAGTGAACCAAATTATGTATAGGTATTAAAGCATATAATTAAGTTCATTAATTACATGCATGCATGAGGAGAGTCAAATGAAAGGAAAGTTCACGAAATTCTTTGTTTAGAATTAGTATCCCGAAGAGTTCGCATAAAATATTTCTATTATTGGGGAGCATTAATTATATGTAGACATAAATCCAGCTCTTCTAATATGACCATGCTATATATGGCATGTCCGGCCATCTACTCTTCCTAACCTTCCATTTCTCCGGCTCAAATGCTATAATATATATATTTCCCACCTTTTATTAGCTATAATGAGCCGTTATTAACCAAGAAACGGAAACTTAAAATCTTTGTTCTACTTATAATTTATTATTTATAAAGATAAATTTTATTATTTCAAATTGATAATTATGTATGTACTGCACATGCCCTTTTTTTAATAAGTCAAAGTGAGAGAAAGGTTTATAAAAGTGACCATTAGAATTTCTATGTCACTGTAACTTCAAGTAAATCCTCTAAAACAACAGGAAAAGCTCATTAATTACATACATACATACATATAGGGCAAAAAATGAGAAGTTTCATGAAATTCTTAGGCTTTGTTTTATAGTATCATGTAAAATTCATATAAGAATTAGTTACTTAAGAAAACTAAACCACATTAATATAGGATCGGTTTTAAAAAAGAAGAAGAAAGGAAAAGAGAGTTGGAAGTTTGAAGATTTTCTTTAAAATTTCTTGAAAGTGAAACAAATATGATAAAGTATTCATCAAAGTATTAATGGAAAATGATAATTACAAGCATATATGTATGCACAGATGAATGAAAAGAATGCTTATAAAATTGTAGAGCTCCTATAGTAGCATCCCTTAAAACCATATCTTTATATGTATGTATGTGTGTGTATGTATATATGTATGTATGCATGTATGTATGTATTTTTGAAGTTCTCCAATTAGTCGTGTCAATGCCTGTATTCTTGTATTTTGCCATCATTAAGGTTCATTAATTAATACATAAAAATGTTAACAACGCTGATATTGATATTCTTGGAATAATTAATGTGCAACAAAAAAATTAACTATTGAAGCCTGCTATTTGTTACAATTTATCATTAATGTTGGTCCGGGTGGTGTTCATGCATATCTTCTTCTCTCTCTCTTTTTTTTTTTTCTCTTTTTTCTTTTTTTTTTTTTTTTTGTCTAACTGCATAGTTATTGATATTCATGATGGGAGTTTCTGCTCATTATATTTAAAGTTCTTTGATTGATATGCAATAAATATTTATTAGGGGTTTGGTGGAACTCCTACCTTTTAGAACATTGAGAGATAAAATAATGAGAAAAACCAATACACACCAAAATCCTTGTCAATCAAAAGTCATGTTTTCTTTCTCTCTCTTGGAGTCAAGAGGGCCCAACAATGAGTCTCCTCTCATGTAACTTGTAAGGTATTTGTTATAGATTGGGACCACATGGTCCACCACTTATTGTGTCGATAACCTCATCCCGCAACCAACCCACCAATTTATTTGCGGGGTATAATTGGACCCTATCATAACTTAATAGCTACAGCACTACCCAAGCTTAAATTGGATCCTCGTTTCTTGACTTGTTAAGCTGCTAGCTAATATGTTAAAACTTAGATTGTCGAGCATGATTATCATATAGGCCTGGTCCATCTCATGTTTTTCCCACCCTTGATAATAACCTATTTATCATCCCTGATTATGGGACTCAAATTTGTAGGGATGCGCATTAGTCCAAACTGAATTTGAAGGGCAAAACAAATCCTTGTATTAAAATAAAATTCTAATCTTTAAAATATTTAGTTTGTAAATTAGAGCAAGAGCTAAAAAATTTAGAGTTAAAGAAAACTCAAATATAGAAGCCAAAATTAAGAAAGTAATGGTACCTGTCGATTGATGATGAGTTAGCATTATATTGATTTTAATAATGAGACATGATTTGGTGGACCGGTAATATTGCATTGGGTTTCTAACAATAAAGATAAGAAATTTGGTCATGCAATCACCTATATAATTATAAATATTTTGATTATATTTAAATAACTCTTAAGAACTCTTGTATGCTACCACATGCTTAATTATGAAAATTCTATATGTACATATATCGTATGTTTGATAATTATGATCAATAATTTATAAGAATACCTATAAATTATTTATGAGTTATTATATTTGTTTCTTTATGCATAGCACTTTGGTAATTTCAGATTGCATGATACGAGCCATCTACATCAGATTTATGTATGGAACATATTCTTAAATCATATTTTGTTTGGTATGCATAAAAGATAGTTTTGGTTAAATTGAATGGTTAGGTAAGACATACTTAGGTGAGCCATGTGACATGCCCTTATGAGTAAGTATATGATACTATGGATAGCACTGATACAATAGAACTACCATCACAGTCAAGAACCTAGAATATGATTGGTCACCACAAGTAGGAATGTGTTGCCACAAGAAAAAATGTGAAGTATGATTGGTCACCCAACAGAAATGTGGAATGTGAATACTCTAACTTCTAATATAATTGAGGTTTATTGAGGCTTGCCAATAGATAAAGTCAAATTAAGCAAGCGTCAAGCTAGCATCCTATTGCAATGGCACATGGTCCCAAGCCATGTCATCACCACCTATGATGATCAGATAATGTCAGAAGGGCATGATCAGTATAGCACCAACCATTTCGCTTGATAAAATTACTGATGAGACCAAACGATAACCACTTCCACAAATATCTCTGTACCTAAAATATAACTCATGCAAGTAAAGTAGTCTCATCATTGATCTTACCATTACCATAAGACACACTACCACAATATAAGTAGCCTCTTATGTTAGGACCAGAGCTTGCCTATAAGAAGAAACCTCACCATAAGGTGAGAGGGTCTTCACTTCATTCCCATCTCACTCTCTCTTCTTGGCACCTTACTAGGTCTAAGCCCTAGACTGTCTCATTATTCTCCATCCTTTAGAATAAGAAGGCTAAAAGGTCTGTCCTTAGCCTCCTCAGTCCTTTGCCTCACTAACTTGAGCATCAAAGGGCCTTAATCGAGTAGCTCTTGGCATCCCCACATTCTTCTTTTATCCTTGTAGGATTGTCAACCCAAGTGTAGAGCCCTCACATTCTTCTTTTATCCTTGTAAGCTAAGTGTAGAGCCCTCACATTCTTCTTTTATCCTTGTAGGATTGTCAACCCAAGTGTAGAGCCTTCCTTTGCAGGGCCGAATAGATTGAGTTCCACCTCAACCCCCAGCTCATCATTTATCTCATCATCCCTATTCATGCTCAGGGTCCTTGTAACACCTCAAGCCTACTTGCTAGCCCAATTAACCTGTTAGAGAGCCAAAACCACATGACCAAAAACTCGAGTGAAAGTTAATGGATAGAAAGTGGACTTGAGTTATAGGTGCATAACACTTTCTTTTCCATCTAATGTGAGACTAAATTTGGGGTATCACAATCTTCTCTTCTTATAATACAACGTACTCATCACATCCTATGGGTAGCTCTTTTATTATGCTCACCAACTTTCGCACACTTAAGTTAGCTCTGATAAAATTTGTAATGTCCCAAGCCCACCGTTGGCCCAATTAACTCGTTAGTGAGCCAAAAACACATGGCCAAAAAACTCGAGTAAAAGTTAATAGGTAGCAAGTGGTCTTAAATTATAAGCATATAATACTTTTTTTTATCCAAAATGGAACAAAATTTGAGGTATCATAGTCCCTGAATCAGATTTTGGTGCAATCAAAGTGA
Source organism: Calamus simplicifolius (assembly GCA_900491605.1). Lineage (NCBI taxonomy): Eukaryota > Viridiplantae > Streptophyta > Magnoliopsida > Arecales > Arecaceae > Calamus > Calamus simplicifolius. The sequence goes on along the minus strand of UESW01002090.1, from coordinate 345,384 downwards.
CAAAGTATGTGAAAACTAAAGTAAAGGTTATGTTGTCCAAACCCTGTGAAACGACTCTCATTAATAACTATGATATTGTTTGAATCGAATCGAGCACCAGACCACCATCTCTAACTAGCTTAAAGACCAAAATCACTAATCCGCTATAACCGAGCCCCCATAGTGCCATTGGCACCCTAAGCATGAGAAGCAGAAAAGGAGCGATTTGGCTCACAAAGAGGACCAATGTCGTGTAGCGCTCCCTCACCTTTAGGGGAAGGAGATTGGAGACTCCAACATAAAATGACAACTTGAGGTCATAGATGAGTGTCTTGAAGTTACTCTAAAATGCCCTCATGAGGTGTACTTGAGGTCTCGAGAGACTGCCTAGGAAGCCAAGAACCTTGGCTCCTTCTGCAATGTTAGCTTGAAGTGGTTATCACCTTACCATTGGGAGAGTTGGTGAATTTCAAAAGGATTTGCAACCGATAGAAAAAGTTCTTCGATCAGGAAGGCATATACTCGATAACATAAAGCTGAGGTGACAAACAGGAATAAGACGTGGAAGGTTAAATTCTTCTTTAATATTGACCTAAAAGGGATCCTGACCTCTCATGACAATGCATTAGTATCATTGCTAATTATCATGTAAAGAAAATACTGGTTGATAAAGAAAGCCAATCGATATCTTTTACTTTGAACTTTGTCATGGTGAAAGCTTCTTTGGCTTATAATGTTATTTTAAGGCGTCTCAACCTTAATGCCCTAAAAGCAACAACATTAAGCTATTACCTTGACATAAAATTTTCAACTGCAAATGGAGTCAAGATTTTAGATGTAACAGAAAAAAAGAAGATTAGGAAAAGAAAGATCGAGGATAGAGAGGAAAAGGAAGAAATGCAAAATAATCTCTTTATTTTATTGATTCAAAATGTTGCTCAAGGCTATTGTTATATACCAAAAAAAGGTCACATTGTTATGCATTTATATTCAACCAAAATCAACTACATACTAAAAAAGGTCAAGCAATTGTGTCTAAAAGCCTGACCCCAACTATTAGCTACTCACAAGAGATACAAAGTACCCAAAAGGGTGAGTGGGAGGAAGAAAATAACAGAAGAAAAAGAAGGGGAGGAGGAAAGGGATTGGTGGAATAAGAAGAGATGGTGAGAGAAGAGAAGGAAAATAAAGTAGAAGAGATGCTTCACCAGCATCCATGTCTATTACCACTATGACCTCTACCTTCTTTCCTTCAAATAAGATCCTGAAGCAGGATGCCACTAGACAATCTAAAGACCTTAGATTGCTAGCGTTCCTCAACCATGTAGATGGAGACAGCTAGAGCCTCTCAATCTCTCAATGAAACTCAAGTTCTCTTCTTGCTGGTATCTGTTTGAGAAGATTTTAGTCATCACTCCAAAATATTAACAAGCCATAGTGATGAAAAAGGGTATATCACTTGCAAAATGGGCTAACTCAATCCAAAACCCAAAACTTTCTATATTTGGCCTACAAAAAAAGGCAAGTATGACCAATGGAAAAGTCTTTGTACACCACCCACGGTGCAGCCCACGTAGGACTTGCTGCACCGTGGGTGGTGTACAAAGACTTTTCCATTGGTCATACTTGCCTTATTTTGTAGGCCAAATATAGAAAGTTTTGGGTTTTGGATTGAGTTAGCCCATTTTGCAAGTGATATACCCTTTTTCATCACTATGGCTTGTTAATATTTTGGAGTGATGACTAAAATCTTCTCAAACAGATACCAGCAAGAAGAGAACTTGGAGTTTCATTGAGAGATTGAGAGGCTCTAGCTGTCTCCATCTACATGGTTGAGGAACGCTAGCAATCTAAGGTCTTTAGATTGTCTAGTGGCATCCTGCTTCAGGATCTTATTTGAAGGAAATAAGGTAGAGGTCATAGTGGTAATAGACATGGTTGCTGGTGAAGCATCTCTTCTACTTTATTTTCCTTCTCTTCTCTCACCATCTCTTCTTATTCCACCAATCCCTTTCCTCCTCCCCTTCTTTTTCCTCTGTTATTTTCTTCCTCCCACTCACCCTTTTGGGTACTTTGTATCTCTTGTGAGTAGCTAATAGTTGGGGTCAGGCTTTTAGACACAATTGCTTGACCTTTTTTTAGTATGTAGTTGATTTTGGTTGAATATAAATGCATAACAATGTCTCTCCTGATTGGTTCACGTGGATCCTACGTGGCTGATGATGCAGAACAGTATGGCTCTGCTACGATGTTACGTTCTGATCGTGATGGCCATTAAAAGTGCTTCTCCTTTTTAAAATTATTGCGAAGACAAAAATGCCCTTTCCCTCCAACCTACTTCTACCACCATTTTTTCTTGGATTTCATCTGTGCAAGAAAAACTCTTTCTTCCCCCTCGCTCTAGCTTTCGGATGCTAAGGAATCAGTCCAAGGTTTGAGCAAGATCCTGAGCCCTCGCTCTGAGGAGTCCGGTCGAAAGAAAACTTCTGAAGAAAATGCCATCCACAGCAGGAAGTAAAAAGTCCTTGTTTCCACTTCTTTGTAAAGCTCCTTTATTACACTAACAGTTTTTTATCGTAAGAGGAAGTTAATGTGTGACCAAACCGTTTAATGTGCGGGTAACTTCCTTAGACCAAAATAGTTATAACATTCCAGGAGTCATAACTGTTTAGAGTTTACTGTATCGTTAGAGTATTTCGGCCTATATTCCCCATTATTTTCTATCCATATAGCTCTAGTGTCGTCATAAAAGCTACGACACCCCATATTTACTATTAAGACACCGTAGTTATAAGCCTACGACACCTGTCCTTATAACTGACCATGGAGAGAGCATGGGAATGGATATAAAGAAGAGGAGAAGAGGGGGGAGGGGCATTCTACGGAGGACCAAGAGGATAAGAGAGGGGAGCGACTCCCCAGTTTAAACCTTAAGAGTCCCGAAACGGGTGTTGTCGCCTTAAAGCTAGGGTGTCGTCAGATGAGAGCTGGGGTATTGTAAGAGCCTAAGTCGGGGATGTCGTCGGTCCCTGCCTTTTAGCAGTCATGGAACGGGTGTCTTTGCCTTAAAGGTAGGGTGTTATCGTGCATGAGAGCTGTAGTGTTGTCATAAAAGCTACGGCACCCCAGATTTACTATTAAGACACCGTAGTTATAAGCCTACAACACCCGTGCTCCAAACAAATGCTGGAGAAAAGCCTTGCGACATCGCAGGAGAAAATCGAGAGTATTGCGACACCCAAGTTAAAGAAATAAGACACCTCTGTTAAACAAATACGACACCCCTATTATGCTCAATCGAAAATCCTTCGCGACACCGTAGTTCAAACATCACGACACCCTAGCGATAATGCTACGACACCCATACTTATAACCTTACAACACCCAAGGAGGAATTCGATAAAAATCATTCGCGACACCCCAGTTGAGACCTTACGATACCCTAGCAATAACGCTAGGATACCCGTGCTTATAGCTTTAAGGCAACGATACCCTGCTTTAACAGTCACCTCATGGGTGTCGTCGCCTTAAAGCTGAGTGTCGTCAGTGAAGGAAAAAAATAGTTTTTCCTACGCACAGGATCTCAAGGTGAAAAGCATGTAAATCGGTTTTAATATTAATATTAATTAAAGCAAATTAATAGATCTAAAATTTAAGATTATTTAATTAAGTTTAAAACAGTACCTCTCGTTGCGAAAGCTGTTGATAATGAAGGTAGCAGATCCGATTCCCCTTCGTGCCTTGCAAGAGCCGCATGCGCCGCTCCTCTATATCACACGCACACCTGATGAATGCAGACATGAGATGGAAATCTTGAATAATGGAAGGAGAACTCTTCTTCTAAGAAGAGACAATCTCCAATTGGACTTCTTAAGACTTTCTATGATTGTAGAAGATCAGCTTTCACGGAAAAGTCTCTGTCAATTTTTTTCTTCTTACATGTTCACCCTTTTTTATTCACATCGTAACCTTTTATATCCGATGAAAAATTCTAAAATAAAAAAAAATAAAAATATGAAAGAGCTCTTTAAAATACCATTACATGAATCCCATCATGGCATTAAGTCTATAGTCACCTCATCAATGCATCCCTCAACGCGTCCCTCAAACGGTGAGTCTAAAAGGAAACGTAGAGTGACGGACCTTTGAGCATCCTCCCATAACATAATCAATAACTCTATTCCTAGGCTGTTATAGCAAGTGGATGATGATGAATGAAAGATATTATCAATTAAAATTTCCTTTTGTTAACAGAATTGATCCAATCAATTCCGTTTGAAGTCCAAATTCAAATCCGAAAGAAGCTACTCGTAGCTCTTGAACCATACTTCATATTGTGCCTTGCCGAGCTCCAATCCGAAGTGATTTATGAATTCAAAATTCATAAATAAACTTTCAGAGGCTCTATTGGATATCCGGATCGAACCACTTCGAACCCAGATCCAAACCACTCTGTTATCAGACCAACCATTGGTCCATGGTTCAAATTAACTTTATTCCAGATTCATATCGTGTCCCAAAATTCTATTTGAGTTACTAACTAACTCAAATCACCCTCGAAGTAGGTGCTACCGCTAATGTCTAGAGCTAGCTAGACATAGCCAGAACGAACCCCGTATGACCCATCTGATTGAGTCCCACTCAAATCAGTGATCATGGCGTACAAGTCATGCGAGTCATCCGACTATGTGCGTGACTCCATAGGTTCAAACCTAAGCCGGTAGCACAGGAACGCTTCCTATACTAATCGATGTGACCATCTAGCCATGGTTCCCGACGTCCGGATAGATCGAATTTGCACAAGGCAACATTCTGGAACCCAGGCTATGGTTGCCGCATAATTCATCCCCTTGTCCTAGTACTCTGGCGAATACGGAGTTAACTGCCAACTCCGAGTAAATCACCCAAGTATGTTTCAATGCAATGAATCTTGTGACACCTCACAAAGATTACCTTGGCCAAGGTTTTGCTAAATTGAAACATAGTTCGAGCACTCTCTCTAACACTTAGAGTGGACAATCCCATCTTGACTCATCACTGACCCAATAAGTACTTGACTGCACCCAGCAACCTTCCGTCACCGGATTAGAAATCCGGGTGGTCCAGTGCCTAAGTACAGTGAGTTGCTTATCAAGTCAACATGATAGTCTCATGTCAAAGGGACACTTATACCCATTGCCTTTCTGTGAGTTGCTCCAGGCAGTTGAGCACTCACAGATGAGTCACTGTTCAGTGAATGTACTCCTACACTCACCCGCATGTCATACCAGTGTTATACACTCCTTGGTTTAAGAGAACAAACCAACCCATATGACATACAACGACCTACACTTGATTACGTCGTCGTCCTCGGTAACGACGTATCATTTGGCCGCGAACTTATTTAAGAGTTACTCAACAATTCCTCCATTGTCGAATACATGTAACTCTAAGGACTACAACATATTGGAATTCTACTGGAAGATGTAAACTATATGCTGTATGGCCAAAATTCACTTTTATTTATTGAATAAATCATGTTCATATACATCAACTCATAACCGTCTACAAGCTAGACGATTGGCTGTAGGACACATTTCCTAACAACTCCCACTTGAACTATAGCCAATCGGAACAGTATCTAATACCCATCTTCCACTTGTGTTCATTGAACTCCTTGATTCCGAGTGCTTTAGTCATTGGGTCAGCTAGGTTTTCCTTTCCGTCGATCTTCTGAAGGTATATGTCACCTCGTTCCACGATCTCTCGTACAAGGTGGTAGCGGCGCAACACATGCTTGGTTCGGTGATGCGACTTTGGCTCCTTGGCTTGGGCAATTGCTCCCGTGCTGTCACAGTATACTAGGACGGGACTCTCCAGGGCAGGTACCACTCCCAGCTCGCCCAAGAACTTTCGTAGCCATACAGCTTCCTTTGCTGCATCTGATGCTGCAATGTATTCAGCCTCGCATACTGAATCTGCCACTGTGTTCTGCTTGGAACTTTTCCAGCAGATCGCTCCTCCATTGAGGGTAAAGATAAATCCGGATATGCTTTTGCTGTCATCTCTATCTGACTGAAAACTGGAGTCAGTGTACCCCACTAGTTTTAAGTCAGGTTCTCCATAAATGAGCCATTGGTCCTTAGTATTTCTCAAATACTTAAGGATGGTTTTTACCACCTTCCAATGTGCTTCACCTGGGTTAGACTGGTACCTACTCACTATCCCTAGTGAGTGTGCCACGTCTGGTCTTGTACATGTCATAGCATACATGATAGAACCCACTGCTGAGGCATACGAATTCTACTCATGTACTCTCTCTCCTCAGGAGTTGTCGCACAATCCTTCTTGGAGAGAGTAATTCCATGGCCTATCGGAAGATAGCCCCTTTTTGAATTATCCATGCTGAACCTCTTCAGCACAGTCTCAATGTACTTTGACTGGGACAATCCCAGCAGCTTCTTAGATCTATCTCTATAGATCTTCATCCCTAGGATGTAAGAAGCTTCTCCCAGGTCTTTCATGGAGAACTGAGACAGCAACCAAACCTTTATTCCCTGTAGTGCAGGGATGTCATTCCCAATCAAGAGAATGTCATCCACATACAGTACAAGAAATACAACTATGGAACCATTTGCCCACTTATACACGCAGGGTTCTTCTCTGTTCTTAATGAAGCCATAAGTCTTGATACATTTATCAAAACGTTTATTCCAACTCCGAGAAGCTTGCTTGAGTCCATAGATGGACTTATGAAGCCTGCATACTTTTGACTCGTCTGTGGATGTGAACCCTTCAGGTTGTATCATATACACCTCCTCTTCGAGCTCTCCATTTAGAAAAGCCGTTCGGACATCCATTTGCCAGATCTCATAGTCAAAATGTGCAGCTAGAGCAAGCATAATCCGAATTGACTTGAGCATTGCTACAGGGGAAAAAATCTCGTCATAGTCAATACCATAACGCTGACTATACCCCTTAGCAACCAGACGGGCTTTATAGGTCTCCACCTTCCCATCTGCACCCCGTTTCCTCTTGAAAATCCATTTACACCCTATGGGTTTTACCCCTTCAGGTGGATCAACTAGTGTCCATACACTATTGATCTCCATGGATTCCATTTCGGACTTCATGGCATCTAGCCATTTCTCAGAGTCAGATCTCTGCAGCGCATCCATATAGGTGATTGGGTCTTCATCGTTCTCATCGAGTTCGATGGGATCCCCGTCACGGACCAAGAAACCGAAGTATCTGTCCGGCTGACGTGGTACTCTACCAGATCTCCTTAATGGTACCTCAGCGGGCACCGGGTTTGAACCATTCAAAGCCGGTTCCATAGCGGTTTCTGAGTGTAAAGGTACTTCTCCTTGTCGAACTTCATTAAGTTCAACATTAGCCTTAGCACTTCCAGTAAGATACTCCTTTTCTAAAAAGGTGGCTCTCATACTGACGAACAACTTTTGCTCTTCAGTTTGGTAGAAGTAGTATCCTTTAGACTCCTTAGGATATCCAACAAAGAGGCATTTGTCAGACCTTGGTCCTAGCTTGTCTGTCAACAATCTCTTGACATAAGCTGGACACCCCCAGACCCTAAGGTGTGTGAGCACCGGCTTACGCCCCGTCCATATCTCATATGGAGTTTTAGCAACAGATTTACTAGGGACCCTGTTAAGAATGTAACAGGCCGACTCAAGTGCATAGTCCCAAAAGGAGATAGGCAAACTAGCAAAGCCCATCATGGACCGAACCATATCTAATAGGGTTCGATTCCTCCTTTCAGACACACCATTTAACTGGGGTGTCCCTGGAGGTGTCCATTGAGAGAGAATCCATTCTCCTTTAGATATGTCAAAAACTCATTAGAAAGATATTCACCTCCTCGATCTGACCGAAGGATTTTAATATTCTTTCCAATTTTTTTTCTACCTCACTACGATATCGTTTGAACATTTCAAACGATTCAGATTTGTGTCTCATTAGGAAGACATAACCAAACCTGGAGTGGTCGTCTGTAAATGTAATGAAATAGCTAAACCCTCTCATAGAGGCAGTATTCATAGGTCCACAAACATCCGTATGTATGAGGCCTAGAATCTCTTTGGCTCTTTCACCTTTTCCTGTAAAAGGTGACTTGGTCATTTTCCCAAGAAGACAGGATTCACAAGTTTTAATTGATTCACAATCAATGTCATTGAGGATGCCCTCTCTGACTAACCTGCTTATCCTGTTCTTGTTTATATGACCTAGCCTACAGTGCCAAAGGTATGAGTCATCGACATCATCTATTTTGGGGCGTTTGTTTGGAGTGCATAATACATTAACAGGCTGTGATAGAAGGTAAATTCCATTGCTCAATTGTCCACACATCACTGGTACATCATTCATAATGATATTTAAAATATCTTTCTTTATTGAAAAATCATATCCTTCAATAGCCAACTGGCCTACAGAAATGACATTAAATAAAAATGCAGGACAATAGTGACATTCACTAAGCAATATTTTATTAAATTCAAAATAAAGCTCCACGACTCCCAACGCCAGTACTGGAACTCGGCTTCCATCACCCACGTTTAGGAATCTTTCACCTTCTTTGAATCTTCTACTAATTCGAAGCCCCTGCAAAGAATTGCAAATATGAATTGGACTCCCGGTATCTAATACCCAATTAGTAGTATCACAGATAGAAAAATTACAAGGTGTTATCATATAAATACCTTGTCCAGCAACTCCTTGCTGGTTTTTCTTCTTAGGCCTGTTAGGATCCAGGGTTGCTATGTACTGGGGACAGTTCCTCTTCCAGTGACCCAGCTTCTTGCAGTAGAAGCACTCAGCCTGACTTTTGTCAGCCTTCTTCTTCTTGGTCTGACTAGGCCCAGCATGTTGCACCTTTTTCTTTTATTTTTCTTCTTCATCCCTTTCTTAGGGTGATGACGTCCTGCCCCTGAACCTCCCACCAAGTTTACTGTCTTCTTTTGAAGCTGGTGGTCTTTCTCAAAAGTCTGCAGTAGACCCAGCAATCCATGATAGTTTACTGCAGGCTTCGTCATTCTATAATGACTGAGAAAGTCCAGGTAGGAGCTAGGCAGTGAGTTCAGTATGGCATCCTTCCCAAGTTGCTCATGCAAAGGAAATCCAAGTTTGCCCAGACGTTCTATCGTCTCGATCATGTACAGTACATGATCGGTGACAGAAGTCCCATCACGCATACGCGCGTTGAAGATGGCACTAGACATTTTGTACCTTTCAACGTCGTCTGGCATCCCGAAAGATTCCTTCAACATTTGGAGTATTTGTTCCGGTTGGGCCTCCTCAAATTTCCTGCTGAACTCATCATTCATAGAAGCCAGCATTATGCAGCGCACTGTGGTGCGGTCATTGGTCCACTTCAGATAAGTGTCCCTGGCCACACCAGGCACATTTGGGGCTGGCTGCTCAGGTGCAGGATCCATTATCACATAAAGGATCCTTTCATGCTCTAGGACTATCCTAAGCCTTCGATACCAGCTATCGAAGTTTGGACCTGTCAGTTTATCATTGTCCAACAGTGACCGGAGCGACAGATTTGTAGACATTTCTGAAAGGAAAACCAAAAACTTATTAGTGTACATGATTTATTTAAACCTATAGACTTGGACATATGGTCTAAAGTTCTCCCACTATTTTATTCAGGTTGGTAGCCCCTACCTCCAACCCAGAAATTACTCCTAATTTCTTAGTGGGTACTAGAACCCAGTAGACTACATATGAGCCCGACTTTGGCCGGCCCACCCACATGTATCTAAAGGTAGGTTCATAACCAATTGTTTCCCAAACAATTTCTAGTAATTTATTTTGCCCCAGGTTGCACGTCAATCGGCCTTTGGGCCTCCTATTGGGTGTCCTGGTTAGGTCCAACCATTAACATGACATGTTCAAGCTTCTAACCAAGGAATTGGTCAAGCCCGACTTTGGCCGGCCCACCTGACCATCGTTGAGAGAGTTGCATTGAACCATCATAATATGAATGATAATTCCAAAGACCAGATGAGTACCAGGCCTTTGGGCCTCCAATAATCATCTTAGCCATTGGACTCATTATCACTCTCTTAATGGGAGGCTATGATCTAATTATCCCCATAATTTAGTCATTTTAGGGACCTAATAATTTTAGAGGGTTTGATTAATTTGTGACACATGAATGACATGGACCAATTTATGTATTCTCCCACTAAACCATTTAGTTGGGTTCATTAATTTGGTCCATGGGTACCTAAATCAGTCAGACTGATTTTCCTTAGGAAGCATGGGTTAGCCCAAGTCAATAGGCTAGTCTAATCAAGTGCTGGGACCACTTAGCCAGGCCGGCTTGATCAAAAGGCCGAGTTGCGCCATTAACCATCTTGCCTAGACACTAGCTGATAATCAACTAGCCAGGTTAGAGGTAGCCGCGACCTTGATCAGAACCTTTCTAGACACCAAGTGGTTGACCAGACCCAATTAAATTTGCCTAAAGACTTGGGTGTCCACTGAGCCCCAAATCAAGTCCATTTAGATGTATGGACTGATCAATCTAATCTAATTAGATGGATCTCAAGAAAAAAAAAACTTATCTCAACATTTGATTAGATTCAATTTTCTAATTTAGTCCAATTCATCTAACCTTAGGTCTAACCCATTTAGAGAACCTGATTCATGCTAACCCAATTAGCCCATGATTTATGATCATGTCTTAAGGTCTTTAATTCATAATTCTAGATCTTAAGTTAACTCCTTTTCAAATTTGAACCAATTTCAATTTTGAGTTCTGATTTTGAAACATTTTTCAAAATTTTTCGTAAAACATCTTTACTTTCTTTCTATTTTCTGTGATCTGACTTTTACGTAAAACAATTTTACTGTAATTTATAATTAAGTTTTAAATCAATTAAGATGTCTTAATGTTAATCTTTATTAACATTTCATCTTTAATTAATTTTGGATCTAATCAAAATTATCACAGAATAAAAGATTAATTCGGTTAAAACATATTTTAATCTTTCTTTCTTCTTTCTGTACATCCGTTCATGGGTTCTTTCACAGTAACACCCTTACACGTCATAGGAAACCTTTCTTGAATAAGGAAACAGAGGCTATGAAACCTCCCTATGACCGGACGCCTGGTGAATATACCCAATCCAAGATATAATAGAACACAGCATGCAAGATCTACATTAGATCTACCTTTAAAACATATATTTAATCATCATTAAATAACTTTAACATGCTTTCATCATGCAAAACTTTTAAATCTACTATAGATCTAAACTAATCAAAATAAGATCAACTTTAGATCTACATTAGATTATGTATGCATAATTATATCAGATCTATTATGCTTATACATGCATTCCTAAGCCTTAACCATGGCTCTGATACCATTTGAAGGGAAAAATAGTTTTTCTATGCACAGGATCTCAAGGTGGAAAGCATGTAAATCGGTTTTAATATTCACATTGAATATTAATTAAAGCAAATTAACATATCTGAAATTTAAGATTATTTATTTAAGTTTAAAATAATACCTCTCGATGTGGAAGCTGTTGATAACGAAGGTAGCAGATCCGATCTGAGAGAAGTTCCCCCCTTGCAAGAGCCGCACGCGCCGCTCCTCTATATCACACGCACGCCTGATAATGCAGACAGAGGTGGAATCTTGAACAATGGAAGGAGAACTCTTCTCCCAAGAAGAGACAATCTCCAATTGGACTTCTTGCAGACTTTCTGTGATTGCAGAAGATCAGCTTTCACGGAAAAGTCTCATTTTTTTTTCTTACCTGTTCACCTTTTTTTATTCACATCGTAACCTTTTATATCCGATGAAAAACAATAAAAAAAAATGAAAGAGCTCTTTAAAATGCCATTACATGAATCCCATCATGGCATTAAGTCCGCAGTCACCTCATCAATGCGTCCCTCAAACGGCGAGCCTAAGAGGAAACGTAGAGTGACGGGACCTTTGAGCATCCTCCGTAACATAATCAATAACTCCATCCCAGGCTGTTATAACAAGTGGATGAAATGAAAGATATTATCAATTAAAATTTCTTTTTTTAACAGAATTGATCCAATCAATTCCGTTTGAAGTCCAAATTCAAATCCGAAAGAAGCTACTCGTAGCTCTTGAACCATACTTCATATTGTGCCTTGCCGAGCTCCAATCCGAAGTGATTTATGAATTCAAAATTCATAAATAAACTTTCAGAGGCTCTATTGGATATCCGATCGAACCACTTCGAACCCGGATCCAAACCACTCTGTTATCAGACCAACCATTGGTCCATGGTTCAAATTAACTTTATTCCAGATTCATATCGTGTCCCAAAATTCTATTTGAGTTACTGACTAACTCAAATCACCCTCGAATAGGTGCTGCCGCTAATGTCTAGAGCTAGCTAGACATAGCCAGAACGAACCCCGTATGACCCATCTGATTGAGTCCCACTCAAATCAGTGATCACGCCTGCGTACAAGTCATCCGACTATGTGCGTGACTCCATAGGTTCAAACCTAAGCCGGTAGCACAGGAACGCTTCCTATACTAATCGATGTGACCATCTAGCCATGGTTCCCGACGTCGGATAGATCGAATTTGCACAAGCAACATTCTGGAACCCAGGCTATGGTTGCCGCATAATTCATCCCCTTGTCCTAGTACTCTGGGCGAATACGGAGTTAACTGCCAACTCCGAGTAAATCACCCAAGTATGTTTCAATGCAATGAATCTTGTGACACCTCACAAAGATTACCTTGGCCAAGGTTTTGCTAAATTGAAACATAGTTCGAGCACTCTCTCTAACACTTAGAGTGGACAATCCCATCTTGACTCATCACTGACCCAATAAGTACTTGACTGCACCCAGCAACCTTCCGTCACCGGATTAGAAATCCGGGTGGTCCAGTGCCTAAGTACAGTGAGTTGCTTATCAAGTCAACATGATAGTCTCATGTCAAAGGGACACTTATACCCATTGCCTTTCTGTGAGTTGCTCCAGGCAGTTGAGCACTCAACAGAGATGAGTCACTGTTCAGTGAATGTACTCCTACACTCACCCGCATGTCATACCAGTGTTATACACTCCTTGGTTTAAGAGAACAAACCAACCCATATGACATACAACGACCTACACTTGATTACGTCGTCGTCCTCGGTAACGACGTATCATTTGGCCGCGAACTTATTTAAGAGTTACTCAACAATTCCTCCATTGTCGAATACATGTAACTCTAAGGACTACAACATATTGGAATTCTACTGGAAGATGTAAACTATATGTTGTATGGCCAAAATTCACTTTTATTTATTGAATAAATCATGTTCATATACATCAACTCATAACTGTCTACAAGCTAGAATGATTGGTGTAGGACACATTTCCTAACAGTCAGATGCGAGCTGGGGTGTCGTTAACAGCCTGAGTCGGGGATGTCGTCGGTCCCCCCCTAAGTCCCCGCATGGGAGCCGTCGCCTTAAAGCTAGGGTATCGTCAGATGAGAATTGGGTATCGTTAATAGCAGCCTGATTCAGGGATGTCATTCGTTCGTGATACCCAGTTGAAATCTTACGACACCCTAGCACAATTCTATAACACCCGTGCTTATAACTGACCGGAGAAGGCCCGCGACACCCCATGATGAATTCGGCCAAAAAACAATGAGGACACCCCAGTTGAATTATTAAGAATCCCAAGTTAAAACTTAAGACACGTTCATGCTTAGGAGAAAACTTTACCACATCCCAGGATGAAATCGTCAAAAAGTTACGACATCCAAGATCCCTTATCCTTCGGTCTGACAGAAAATACAAAAGTTACTAAAATTTCTTTTTATTCATCACACAAAGAAAAAAAGAAGAAAAAAAAAAAAAAGTACAGGAGCCCTCACTGGGGCTTGTCATCTTCTCCGAGCGCTGCCGAGCTCCCCCCACGCTGCGGGGCTAACTCGGCGATCTGGCACTGGAGGGACGCTACTTGCCCCT
>UESW01002090.1:79844-329775 GCA_900491605.1 Calamus simplicifolius | reverse complement strand
TCACGACACCCATGGTAAAAACTTATGACACCACTACGATAAATTTGAACTAGGTTAGAATTTTGACGTCAGAGTTGGGGGTCATCGCGCTAAAAGCATTGGTGTCCTTTTGTGAGAACAGGGGTGTCGTAGGATTTTTGCCTTTCGGGTGTCATCAAGCTAAAGCTAGGGTTTCGTTAGCCCAGAGCTGGGGTGTCGTCGCGCTAAAACCATTGGTGTCCTTTCGTGAGAACAGGGGTGTCGTAGGATTTTTGCCTTTCAGGTGTCATCAAGCTAAAGCTAGGGTGTCGTTAGCCCAGAGCTGGGGTGTCGTTGCGCTAAAACCATTGGTGTCCTTTCGTAAGAACAGGGGTGTCGTAGGTTTTTTGCCTTTCAGGTCTCGTCGAGCTAAAGCTAGGGTGTCGTTAGCCCAGAGCTGGGTGTTGTCGTACTAAAACCATTGGTATCCTTTCGTGTGAACAAGGGTGTCATCGCTTTAAAGCGAGGGTGTCGTTAGGCGAGAGCTGGGGTGTCATAACACTGCAAGCATATTCATAAAATATCAAATCCTCTTGGCAGACAAGATGAGCACTTCATTTGGCTGAAAAAGACACCTAGTTACAAAGCTCTTCATTTGAGACTAAGACACCCTAGTTACAAAGTTACGACACCCGTTTTTATATGTGCTACTGTTAGTTGACTCAATACATAAGCATCAAACTCATCCATCAAAGTTTTGAAAGGTGGTACAATTCTTTCATGTCCTCTCTGGTGTAATTGACTGCATACAAGTCCGCCTGTTGCTTGAAGCAGCTCTTACTTCATTTTGCATTGGTGGAGCGTCAACGGTTGCCTTGACCAGATTTTTCCTTGATCTTTTTGACTTCTTCTCGACTCCACTCTTTAATCTGTTCTCTCTTGGGTGACCTTTCATCCTAATTTGCTGAGGATCTTGAATTACAAGCTCTGTACTTGGCTTAGCTGCGCAGTTAGCATCCACGACAATTTTGAATATAGGTGTTAGACCATCCATCACTAAATTAAATGCATCTTCAGACATGTAGGCTATCTCTGCGAGCTTCATCATCCGATGACTCAGCAAACTATATCTACAATCAATAACATAATGTTATCGAAAATATATTAAGACATTTCAATAAAAATTATCACTGTACCATGATTTTCATGTGCTTTTATCACAACCTTCAGTATTGTAGTCAAAATGTCGAATTGGTATTTCATGTCCTTGCACCATCTCTTCAAGAAGTATTTATCTGGTAAACGAAATACGTCGCTTTGATGAAGAACCAACAAGGCATGCCTACACAGGTAACCCTTAAACTGAAAGGATCGACACTAGGCATTGGACATCCTCAATATTTCTATCGTATGACACGATATTCTTTGATCATCTCCTTGTTGATTCCATCGACTTTAATCCTTTCATACGACTTTATAGATATACATAACATCATCAGCTTCCTTGATCAATTTAGTATTTGATGCAGCCATTTCAAGGATCTCATTCTGAAATTTTTTGAAAATGTGCCTTGTATACCTTCCTGCATCTTGTCTCTCAAAAGGTGATGATGTCTTTAGGAAAGCAATGTTTGCAATGTCCTATTATCTTCCTCATTTTTGGCCTCGTAACTTTTCTCCAAGGCATCTTCGTACTTACCTATGAACTCCGTTAGTGTAGTCTTCGAATTTATAAATCCATCGAAGAAGTGATGTATGCCCTCGCTCCTTTGTGAAGATGACATCTCTGTACATAATTTTATCAAAAAAAGAAGCGTTAAACGCGAACATGAACCAAAGACAATGACATACAACCTGCGAAGAATGTATCCTTTAGGTAAACTGGGACCCATTTATCCCGACATTCATAAAGGACATTGAACCAATCTATAGCCTTGCATTCTTTATATTTCTCCATAACATGTGCCCAACTTTCCTTAAATGATGTATGGTTAATGAATCATATATCGCCTCATCGAAATCAACCATAAATTTGGGATTTGCTGTGCAAATGTGGCCAATCTTTTTAGGTATCTTCTTCAATATATGCCAAAGATAAAATCGATGTCGTGTGTTAGGAAAAACTTCTTTAACAGCAGCCTCGATTGCCTTATCTTGGTCAGTTATTATGGCAATAGGTGCTTGACCACCATTTGCATCCAGCCATGACTGAAAAACCCATTTATATGTCTCAGTACTCTCATCAGACAACAATGCACAACCAAGCAAGGTGGACTCCATGATGGTTGACCCCGATGAATGGACAAAAAGGCATTTGATATCTATTTATCAAGTAGTCGAGTCAAAGCTTATAACATCACTGAAGTATGTGCATACCAATCTTGACCTTGGATGAATCCAGAAGACAGACCTGAGATGACCATTATCATTGAGGTCTAAGGTATAGAAGAAATTAGGGATTTCTGAGTTTCATTTCGGTGAAATGGATTACCATCGACTGAGCATCTCCTTCTTTCAGCTTAGCCTGACGTTCGCGACAAATGAAATTACGAGCATCCTTCTTGGTGAAATCCAATTGTCTTCTGCCCCCTTTTCTCCTTGCTATGGCAGAGTATATCTAAGTTGTCAAAACATTCACGACATGTAAATTACTGATCTCTACCTTCTCTGGTGTACTAATCCTCCTATGCGACCGAAGATAACCAGTTGATGTTATGGACATCCCATGGTTATGTTCTAGAGAAACCTCAACCAATATCCACTTACCACTTGTAGCATTTAGTCTTGCTTTTATGGATGCCATGCAATCAACTTTCCCAGTATCCCTATGATTCATGCTCTTCTCTATTTTTCTAGATTTTCCTTGCCTCCAACACGCTAGGTGCTTGAAGCAAAGTTGTTTGTTGTTGTTGGTCCTGCTACACATTGTTGTGATTCCAAAACCAACTCTTTTGCGTATCCATTGTAGAAAGTATATACTTCATCTGCTGAATTGAATTCCATTCCAGTTTGAGGAACTACAGTATCAATCCCTGCTTTTGGAGAGATGGGTGAAGGTGCACGGCCGGGAGTATGCTTGATTTCCTTCTGATCAATAATTTCAGTAGCGTCTATGGAAATATAGGCACACAGTCATGAACAATGATATCCATTGATTTAGCTGTCAATATATCCTAACAAAGCATTAGGACACCAAGGTTAAAAAAAATACGATACCTCACTTGAAGAAATACGAACAATTAGGCTGTTACGACACCCCGGCTCTCATCGGACTACACCCTAGCTTTAAGGCGATGACATCTCCGACTTAGGCTCTTACGACACCCCAGCTTTAGAGCGACGACACCCTAGCTTTAAGGCGACGACACCCATGTGGGGACTGTTAAGGCGAGGACCGACGACTTAGGCTCTTACAACACCCTAGCTTTAGCGCGACGACACCCTAGCTTTAAGGCGACGACACCCGTGCCGGGACTGTTAAGGCAGGGACCAACGACTTAGGCTCTTACGACACCCTAGCTTTAGTGCGACGACACCTTAGCTTTAAGGTGACGACACCCGTACCGGGACTGTTAAGGCGGGGACCAACGACTTAGGCTCTTACGACACCCCAGCTTTAGCACGATGACATCCTAGCTTTAAGGAGATGATACCCGTGCTGGGACTATTAAGGCGGGGACCGACGACTTAGGCTCTTACGACACCCCAGCTTTATAGCGATGACATCCTAGCTTTAAGGAAACGACACCTGTGCGGGGACTATTAAGTCACGATGACAACTAGGGTGATGTCAAAATTTCTGCCTAGTTCAAATTTATCGTAGTGGTGTCATAAGTTTATACCAAGGGTATCGTGAGGTTTCAACTAGGGTGTCATGAAGGATTTTGACCAAATTCCTTTTGGGGTGTCGTGAGGATTCTCTCTATGGTCAGTTATAAGCACGGGTGTCATAGCATTGGTACTAGGGTGTCGTGAGGTTTCAACTGTGGCGTCGTAGCATTGGTACTAGGGTGGCGTTGAGACCGAAGGATAAGGGAGCTTGGATGTCATCACTGTTTTTCGACCGATTTCATCGTGGGATATGGTAAAGTTTTCTCCTAAGCATGAACGGGAGTCTTAAGGTTTCAACTGGGGTGTCGTAAGGTTTCAACTGGGGTGTCGCGAACGATGACATCCCTGACCTAGGCTGTTAACGACACCCCAGTTCTCATATGACAACATCCCAGCTTTAGCACGACGACACCCTAGCTTTAAGGCGATGACACCCATGCCGGGACTATTAATGCGGGGACCGACGACTTAGACTCTTATGACACCCCAGCTTTAGCGCGATAATACCCTAGCTTTAAGGCGATGACACTCGTGCCGGGACTGTTAAGGCAGGGACTGACGACTTAGACTCTTATGACACCCCAGCTTTAGCGCGACAATACCCTAGCTTTAAGGCGACGACACTCATGCCGGGACTGTTAAGGCGGGGACCGACGACTTAGGCTCTTACGACACCCTAGCTTAGCGCGATGGCACCTGTGCGGGGACTGTTAAGGCAAGGACTGATGACATCCTCGAATTAGGCTGTTACGATACTCCAGCTCTCATCCGATGACACTCTAGCTTTAGCGCGATGACACCCGTGCAAGGACTATTAAGGTGGGGACCGACGACATCCCTGACTTAGGTGTTGTAAGGTTATAAGCATGGGTATCATAGCATTGTCGCTAGGGTGTCGTGATGTTTGAACTGCGGTGTCGCAAAGGATTTTTGGCCGAGCATAACAGGGGTGTCGTATTTGTTAACAGATGTGTCTTATTTCTTTAACTTGGGTGTCGCAATACTCCCGATTTTCTCCTGCGATATCGCGAGGCTTTTCTCTAGCATTCGTTTGGAGCACGGGTGTCGTAGGCTTGTAACTATGGTGTCTTAACAGTAAATCTGGGGTGTCGTAGCTTTATGACGACATTACAGCTCTCATGCACAAAGACACCCTACCTTTAAGGCGACAACACTCGTTTCATGACTGTTAAAAGGCGAGGACCGATGACATCCCCGACTTAGGCTCTTATGACACTCCAGCTCTCATCTGACGACACCCTAGCTTTAAGGTGACGATACCTGTTCTGGGACTCTTAAGGTTTAAACTGGGGAGTCGCTCCCCCCTCTTCTCCTCTTGGCCCTCTGTAGAATGCCCTCCCCCTCTTCTCCTCTTCTTTATATCCATTCCCATGCTCTCTCCATGGTCAGTTATAAGCACGGGTATCGTAGGCTTGTAACTACGATGTCTTAACAGTAAATCTGGGGTGTCGTAGCTTTTATGATGATACTAGAGCTATATGGATAGGAAATAACGGGGAATATAGGCTGAAACACTCTGACGATAGCCCAGTTCATAAGGTATAACATCCTAGTTAAAAGAGTATGACATTTGTGCTACAAAACAGTAAACTCTAAACAGTTATGACTTTCGGAATGTCATAACTATTTTGGTCTAATGAAGTTACCCGCGCATTAAACAATTTGGTCACACATTAACTTCCTCTATAAAAAAAAAGTTGGTGTAATAAAGGAGCTTTACAAAGAAGTGGGAACGAGGACTTTTTACTTCCTTCTGCGGATGACATTTTCTCCAGAAGTTTTCTTCCGACCGGACTCCTCGGAGCAAGGGCTCAGGATCTTGTTCAAACCTTGGACTGATTCCTTAACATCCAAAAGCCAGAGCAAGGGCTCAGGATCTTGCTCAAACCTTGGACTGATTCCTAGCATCCAAAAGCCAGAGCGAGGGGGAAGAAAGAATTTTTCTTGCACAGATGAAATTCAAAAAAAAATGGCGGTAGAAGTAGGCTGGAGGGAAAGGGCATTTTTGTCTTCACAATAATTTTAAAATAAAGGAGAAGCACTTTTAATGGCCGTCACGATCAGAACGTAACATCATAGCAGAGTCATACCGTTCCGCATCGTCAGCCACGTAGGATCCACGTGGACCAATCAGGAGAGACGGTGCAGCCCACGCAGGACTTACTGCACCGAGGGCGGTGTACAAAGACTTTTCCATGACCAATAGTTGGGCCTTTGAATATAGCAACTCTTTCTTTTCCTTTTGATTGCACAATTTCCCCATTTTCCAACCGTACCTTAGGTGTAACTCTAGTATCCACATCAAGAAATATTTTCTCATTTCTTGGCATATGATTGCTACAGACACCATCAGGATAGAAAATACTATCTTCTTCTTTAGAGATTGATCCACATTATCATCATCGTCATCACCATCTTTTCATTCAGAAAAATTAGTTTGATTTTCAATTTTAAGCCAACTATTTTTCTCTACATGTCCAAACTTTTTACAGTGATGGAATTGGGGCTTTCCACGGAACCAACAACTTTGATGTTGTATAATTTGATTTTTTACAAATGATTCAGGGACACGTAAAGCCATACCTTTTTGTGATCTCCTTTCCTCTGGTCATTTTTTGAATCATTTGTCTTGTAAAATTTGGGAGATTTGAAGGTAAGTTTTGTCTAGAAAGCACTCTACACATATTGATCTCCTGGTCTTAGCCTTCTTTGTTCGAGAGCTTCTAGTCAATTGTTCAATTGACAAAGTGCTGACATCTTCAGACTCCTCAATAGCAGTAACAATAGGATCATATTTTTTTGGCCAGCTAATCAAAATCTTTTCAACAATCATTTGATCTGTTATATTTCATCATAAGTCCACATTTGGTTAACAACTTCAATGACTCTTGAAAAATAATCTTTTATGGATTCTATCTCCTTCATTCTGAGATTTTCAAACTCTCCATGTGAAGTTTGCAGTTTGATAGTTATTGCCTTCCATCACCTTGCAACTCTCGTTGCAAAATTTCCCATGCCTCCATGAATGTCTTAGCTCTAATAATTCTTGGAAAAGTAGCTGATGGGATTGCATTCTAAATTTTCAAGAGAGCATTAGCATCAGTCATTCTGTTTGCTTCAAGCTTCGCCTTTTCTGCGGCTGAAAGTTGGCTTTCATCTGGTTCATCCATATCCTTTAGCAACAATGCTCCAAAGCCCTTTGACAGCAGCAATGTCAATCCTCATTTTGACCTTCCAAAACTCATAATTTTCCCTCCAAAGATTGGAATAATCAAAGCGAAACACTATTGTTTTCGCCTGAAGAAAAAGCCAAACTTGGCTTGCTATATTCTACTTCTGATGATGGAAACGCCCCAGCTATGTTATCAAAACTCTGCTCTGATGCTAATTTGTTGGTTGGTTAGATAGTAAAAGCAAACTGATGCAACTCTGTTATACATAAACAGAGTGCTATTCTTTCACTGGTTACTTGATAAGCCATTGAATACAAATATATGTAGGACCTCTTGAGAAAACTCTAGAACAATTCAAACACTCCTAGAGAACAGAAAACACTTTCTATTATAGAACTATGTGGACTCTACAATCAGTTCTAGGCGACATTTAATGAGTATTGACTAGATTTAAGAAAGTGCATTACAACCCAACATAAGAATTCTTCAATAGAATGAGAGTGTTGATGTTACCTAACTGGAAATCTGTTAAGTAAATGCTACAACTGACCGTGATGACTTCATCTATGTAGGTGACTTCATCTATGAGTCAGAATCCGCTCTCCGACTCGGGCGCGTCCGGTCTCCTAATTGAGCTCCCTCCTAGGCGGACCTGCAAGGAAGCCTACACGCGAGAGGCGCTGGGGGTGGCCCTCCGTGGAAGACCCTCCGACGCTCAAGTCATTAAGGGACCGATGGGCAATAAGATGAGAGGAGAAGGCTCTCGCCGGAGAGTTCCTCCAGAGAGCTCTGGACAGAGCAACAATGGCGGAATAGAGGGCTAAGAGCGGTAGAGTGAGCAAGTGCGCAGAGAGAAAAGAAGGGGAATAGCATCTAAGAATGCGCGCGTACCTCAGGGGGTCTGGAACTGCAGTATTTATAGAGGATCACCTGATAATTAGGGAGGAGCATTGTGGGCCCAAAGGCCATTGGGATTCGAATCCAGTTTGTTACGAGTCTGGTAGGATCCGTATCGGTTAGTTAGTAGATCGACGGTTGGGAGAGCTTGTTGCTGCCTAGGGATCTGATGGGGGCGTAGGTCCCAAAGTGTTAGACTCCCTTAGGCCACTTTCTGATATGATTTCTGCTTAGGATCTCGGGAGTTTGGGCTTTCCCGCGTTGAATTCTGCGAAGGGGGTAGTGTCGCTCGGACTGAGCTGAGCTAAAACGGCAGCCTGGCAATCAGGGCCAAGGAGGGAGATAGGTCAGTTAGAAGAACCAACAGACGAAGGTTGATAGCTCAGCTGGGCCGAGAGATGGGATAGGTCGGCTGGAGGAGCCGACAGACAAAGACTGATAGCTCGGCTGGGGCCGAAAGATGGGATAGGTTGGCTGGAGGAGCCGACAGACGAAGATCGATAGCTTGGCTGGGGCCGAGAGATGGGATAGGTCGGCTGGAGCAACTGACAGACGAAGACCAATAGCTCGGCTGGGGCCGAGAGACGAGGTAGGTCGGCTGGAGGAGCCGACAGACGAAGGTCGATAGCTCGGCTGAAGCCGAGAGACGAGGTAGGTCGACTGGAGGAGCCGACAGACGAAGGTCGATAGCTCGACTGGGCCGAGAGACGGGATAGGTCGGCACCTCGAGGACCCCTGGTTCGGTGAGGGGCTGGAGCGTCTCAATTCACCGACCTATCCTTGGCGGGCGTCACTCAATCGAACGGAAATCAGGGCTGACCTTAGCCGCGTGCACGATTAATGACGCATGATGATTTTACCCCCCAACACATGTCCTCCACTCCCTATTTCGAAGCACAGGTTTGGGCACAGGGAGTATAAGTCCAGGTGGCACGCTTTGGATGGGATGATCCGATTTAGACAGCCCACGCAATGATGCCCTAATTAATGCAGCGCGGTCATCATGCCTTCGTAGGTAAGGCTCCTCCAGGGGCGACGGTTGGGAAAATGCCACGTAGCAAATTCCAATTCATGCGACATTTATCGAGGTGGTTCCGAATGCCTCGAGCGAAGCACCTCATCTTCTCAAGATGGCTTCCTTCGGGGGGAAGCTAAGCAAGAGTAGCGCTGCATCTGTTCGCAATATCCTCTCATTCTGTTTCCTAGAGAGTTCCGTCCTCCGCCCCATTTGCCATTTCTCCTGGTGCTTTTTTTGGCTAGGAGGATGATGAGCCCCGACGACGTAGCTTCGAAGATCATCGCTGAGGATGTGGGGAAGATTCGCCAGAGGTATGGTATACCCCCGGACGTTGTTCTATGATTGCCGGGATCCGAGCACAGGGTCTCGCAGGATCTAGAGCATGGAGTCTTCATTTACGATGACAGTTTGAAAGCAGGTCTCCAGTTTCCTCTTCATCCCTTGGTGAAGGAGATCATGACACATTACAACATCTGACCGGCGATGGTGGCCCCAATAGTGGCGGAGTATATCAAATTTATTTTAATGTGTCATCAGATTCAGGTTATCGTCACTCTCCCTCTTTTCCGCGCTTGCTATCATCTGATACCCGGGAGGAAATCAGAGTGGCCTTACATCGGACCCCAGAGGTCCTTCAAAATGATTGTGGATAAGCCGTCCTCCATAAAGGGATGGAAGAGTCGATTCATCATCGCCGAGGGGAACATTGGCTTCGACTTCCTTGGAGATGGGGAAATTTTGTTCGGGATGCGGAAACGCATCCGGTTTTGTCCGAGTGGGAGGAGAAAGATTTGGATGTTCTCCGCAACGGCCAGGTGTTCTCGACCAACGATTTGTTATTGGAGGGTGCTCTTTTCGCTGCCGAGCTTAGCCCTCTGGACCCGCACGGTAGGTCCCTCTTTTCTCTTTTGCTATTTTTTATCCAGGCGGACGTGTTTGGGTTTAACTGCATGCTCTTGCTCTCGCAGCCAAGAGTTCTGAGTTGTCAGGCCTTGTCAAGAAGAAGAAGGGCAAGTGCCCAGGGGAAAGCAGTGGCGCGGAGAGAAGTAGGCCCAAGAAGAGGGCTCATACTTCTGGAAGATGCTCGTCGGATGCCGGAGTGATCACGGCGGGAGCATCGGAAGCGAGGGAGGATTTGAGGAGGACAGTTGAGATCCCTTGTCCCCCTGTGGTGGAACTATCAGATAGCTCAGACGAGATTCCATTGGCTCATTCGGCTGCATCCCCTTTGAAAGACGAGCTGACGACGGACTCGGCAGAAGTCATTGTTTCTGGGGGCTCTCCCCGACCGCAGGTTTACTCCCGACCTCAGTAGGAGAGCAAGAGGGAGCGGCTGCAGTCAGTGAGGTTCGGGCGAGCTCCCTGCTATGGGGCCTCCTGTGGGAGAGTCCGGGGATGGCGATGTTAGGTCACCCGCAGTGGTTCAAGAAGAAAGTCGGATAGAGGTTTCGACAGAGCCTGCAGAGGAGACGTAGGTGACCGTGATCGAGGGAGATGGATCGGGAGAGGGGGCGAAGCAAGACGAGAGTCCAGCAATGGAGACTCCTTCCAAAAGGGTTTTGGGAAGGCTGGCGCTTGGGTTGGCCGAATTGTCTGAGGAAGCCCAGGCCAGAATTCTGGTAGAGGAGGCTGGGAGGTTGAAGGCTTCCCAGTCGGAGGTTGCCCGGGTTGACTCCTCGGGTGGAGACGGCCAGTCCAGCAGCTCGAACATGGATGTTGAGGAGGCGTTCTCTGCTTTAATGAGGTCGGCCCTGTACCCGGCGCGGATCCCTCGACGGACAAGTTTGCGGATTTGGACTTGGTTGATGCCGCATTCGAGCAGCAGGGTGTGGCCGAAAGCATCCATCTTCTTCCCGAAATCGACAATCCGACCCTCATGAAGATGACATGGGCCTACGCCTCTCGGGTGAGTCACCACTCTTGAGTAGCGGATGCTTTCCGGCTGACTTGATTGCATGTTCTTACTTGTTCTTTATCCTGTAGAGTGTTTTGCTTTCTCAGGCGATGTCCTGGCGTTTGAGTTTGGCAACAGGGGATGGTGTCCAGGCCAAGAGAGCCAGCGCGAACTCCGATCGTGAGCGGAGGCATCCGAGAGGTTCGAGAAACTCCTGGCCGCTAGCAACGAAAGCTTGGCAGGGATAAGGGCGTCGTATCAGGTCGCTCTAGCCGAAGCGTCTAAGCAAAAGCTTAAAGTGGAGGAGTTGCAGGGGCTCCTGGTGAAGAACGATGACACGTGCTTGGAGTTGGCTCGAATTAGGTCCAAGCATTCTGAGGAAGTGGAGGCGATGCAGAAAGAACATAACAAGAGTCTAGGCCGGCAGAGGAAGGAGGCCACCGACGAAAGAAGCCGCTTAACCAGAATACTCGATGAAGTAGAGGAGAAGCTGCAGCGGCGCGATCACGATGTTGCTGACTTGAAAGTCAACGCTAAATGGCACGAGGGGATGATAGCCCGGCTAAATGACGAGCTGTCCCAAGCTCGGGGAGAAGTTGAGGATAAGTAGTCAAGGATTAATGCTCTCCAAGAAAGGGTCGAGCTGGTCAGAGATGACAAAGCAAGGACCAGGGGCGAGGTCGAGGAGCTGACCAAGAGGTTGGCTCGGCAAAAGGAGGAGGTACGATCCTATTCCCTTTCTTAGGCTCCTTTGTTGGTTCCTCGCGGCGCCGACTGATTCTGGCTTCGCAGATGGCAAAATTGGAGCTAGACAATCGGGCCTTGCAAGGTGAGCTGGCATCTAGCTGAGATAGGAGTTTGGAGCTCGAGGCACGGCCGGCGAGTCCGAGGAGCAAATTGTTCTTCTGCGGGCTCAGGTCATGGAAACTGAGGGGCAAGTTGCCCTATTGCGGAGCCAAATGGCCGAGGCTGAGATGCGACTCGCCATGCTCAAGGGCGAACAGGACGTAATTTGTTCTGACACCTTCCAACTCGGAGTGGAAGAATGCAGAAACAAGATATCCAATGAGCATCCAGAATGGGATCTCTCTTTCTTGGATGCTGAAGCTCTTGATGTCAGTGACTCCGGGGGTGAAGAAGAGGATGAGTACATCGATGCTTCGGACACCGATCTTGGTACCGCCCTGGGTCCCAGCGAGGCCGCAGCTTTTGGAGGACATTCACAGACTGTCGCCAAGGAGGTGAAGACACTCGAAAAGGGCGACTCAAGTGGTGCTTCTGCAGGAGCAATTGAGGGTTTTCCTAGAACTGATACAGCTCTCGGCTCTTAAAAGTTACTTCTACATTTTGCTTCCCAAGATGTAACTCTGTCTGAAGTTCTTTAATGAATGAACTTTCCGCTTCCACTTGAATGCCTTTCTTGGGCAGTCCTTTGTTTCAAATTTCACCTCAATCGCAAGTGACTTATGGCTTGTTGGCGCCATTTGGTCGTTTTTATCTCAGGATCGAGGGAACGTATTGGTTGGGGCCAAGGCAGGGTGATAGCCTTGACGGATGAACCGAGAGATGATCTGGCTTGGTTCAGGCTGAGCGATGCAATAGATTGACTAAAGCTTGAGAAATGAGGCAGCTCGGCTAAGGCCGACGGATAAAGTAGGCCGGCTAGGGCCGACGGGCAAAATAGGTCGGCCAGGGCTGACGGATGAAGTAGGTCGGCTAGGGCCGACGGGCAAAATAGGTCGGCTAGGGCCGAGTGACGAGAGTGGTTACCAAAGCGGCGACACGTGGTGAGATTTTGTGTCGGTGGCTCGGGGGCCGATGGCTAGAGCAGGTAGATTTCTTTCTTGAAGCGGTTTAAATACCGATGGGGGGCCGATTATCGTCAGCCATTTCATTCAATGACCTTTGCTGGCTTGATACGGGCTTGTGCCAACAGAATGGCTTCCAAGGATGGCGGAGGGTCAGCCGGAGCACCAGCCGACGATGCCAACACTCGCTGGGGGGCTCGTAGGAGCCGTACTCAGACTGTCATCAACGGGGAGGTCCTGGCCTCCTTGTTTGCGAGTCAGCAACGACTCCAGGAGGCGACCGAACAATACATGATTGCCTCAACTAGGGAGATTATGCATCTTCGTGCGATTAATGATCGCCTAGAGAGGCGCGTGGCATCTCTCCAACAGCAGGTGAGTAGCCCTGCAGCGGATCAGGGAGAACGGTCGGCAGCTTCGGGAGAAAACGATAAGCCCCTGTGAGGGCTGATGTATTTTTCATTTCTTTTTGTTGCTCCCTTTTCGGTGAATGAAAGAGTAGTTTACGTAGCCCTCGTGTTCATTTTTGTTTTTGAGATGTTCACCTTCGTTGTGCAAGTCCTTCGAGCGATTAACTTCCTTGGGGGGTAATCGACGAGCAGTCGATTTTCGTGCTTTTCGCTACCCTGCCAGTGCTCTGCCGTTTTGCAGGCAAATCGGTTTTTATTTTGCCGGAGTTGATAATATGGCTCTGTGGGGAGCAAAAAGCTATTCTGGCGCTTTCCGAAAGGCTTTTATGGTGTTGGTCTTTTTCCACGCAGGCCATTTTGGTGTACGATGCGCGCACCCTTTCACCATTGGAGGATGTCACTTTCGTAGGATGATCTCTTGGATCTGTCAGTTTCCGTAAGATCGTGGGCAATTTTCTATGTTTAACAACCATGATTCGGGACCAAAGGAAATCTTTGCATGCGTCATGGTTCAAGCGATGGGCTTGGCGCACAATGGGGTGCTGCTTTCATCCTGGGAGGCCACGTGGTGGCATGGGTTAGGTGTTTTGAATCTCGGGGCTTCCGGCTTTGATAGCTTCTCCTGGTTCATTTCTGCCTATAAAAAGGGGGAAGAGGGGTCGTGTTAGGCCATCCTCTAAGTTTCCTTCCCTATTGGAGTTTCCATAATGCCCATCTCTCTGGTTTTTGAGTGGGAGGACCAAACTTTTCTTTCATAAGTCATTCTCCCCCGGATAGCTGGGGTGACGAAGGAGCCACTGGAGGTTGGCTCGCCCTGAGGGGATAAGCCCCGGAGATCATATGAAGAGCGCACAGGAGAGCCGCAGAGATCACACAGAGAGCGCACATATGCACTTCCGGTGTGTCCTTTGTGGTTTGCTACAGGGGGGCACAAGGTAGGAAGTGTATCGGCACCCCCGTAGCATGCACGGAGCCTCCCTCCTCTACTGGTCTGGATTCTCATCCCTTCTCTGAGGGGAATCCTTGCCACGGGGAGGAAAATATGGGAGCAACGGGGGTCTGATGGTCCCTGAGCTTCTCGGTCGGGCGGCGGCCTGCGATCTAGCATCCCGCCCTAGGGGAGCTGGCTGGTTTGCCCGGGTCCTCAGAATCAGCATCCACGGGCCATGCCTCCTTTTGCACCTCTTGGTTCGTTCGAGGGGGGCCGTGGAGGGTCAGCTTCGTCAACTATCCAGGCGAGCTGACCGTTTCGTGGTTTGTCTGATTTCTTGGGTCAGACGCCGAAGTATCGTCGTTAACCGAAGCTGGCTTGGGGCAGTTTGGCCGAGCCATGTACTTATTTTTATTTCCTGTGCTTTGGTGCACTTGTAACTCCTCTCAGGAGATTATAGTTTTTCTTGCGATGAGGTAATAAAGAAATTTTTCATTCCTTCTTCGTTTGGTCCCTGTCTCTTTTGTGCCGGGAAGTTGTTATTCTCGCGATGCATTGTTGCATGCTTCGGCCCTTGTTTGGTTCTTTTTGAGGGCAGGGTACAATGATTATGCTTAGTTCGGCCGGGGCTTACGAGCGGCCCGAATCCAAGCTAAGTTTGGAGAACGCTTAGGTCGGTCGGGGCTTGTGAGTGGCCCGAATCTGAGCTAAGTTTGGAGAACGCTTAGGTCGGTCGGGGGTTGTGAGCGGCCCGAATCCGAACATCGGTTTAGGAGAATACTTAGGTCGGCCAGGGCTTGTGAGCAGCCCGAATCCAAGCTAAGCTATGAACATTGTTTAGGTCGGCCGGGGCTTGCGAGCGGCCCGAATCCGAACATCGGTTTAGGAGAATACTTAGGTCGGCCGGGGCTTGTGAGCGGCCCGAATCTGAACGTAACCTGGGGGAATACTTAGGTCGGCCGGGGCTTGTGAGCTGCCCGAATCCCGAGCTAAGCTTTGAAAACATTTTAGGTCGGCTAAGGCTTGCGAGCGGCCCGAATCCGAACATAACCTGGGGAATACTTAGGTCGGCCGGGGCTTGTGAGCTGCCCAAATCCGAGCTAAGCTTTGAAAACATTTTAGGTCGGCCGGGGCTTGCGAGCAGCCCGAATCCGAACGTAACCTGGGGGAATACTTAGGTCGGTCGGGGCTTGTGAGCTGCCTGAATCCGAGCTAAGCTTTGAAAACATTTTAGGTCAGCCGGGGCTTGCGAGCGGCCCGAATCTGAACATTGGTTTAGGAGAATGCTTAGGTCGGCCGGGGCTTGTGAGCAGCCCGAATCCGAGCTAAGCTATGAACATTGTTTAGGTCGGCCGGGGCTTACGAGCAGCCTAAATCCGAACATAACCTGGGGGAATACTTAGGTTGGCCGGGGCTTGTGAGCTGCCCGAATCCGAGCTAAGATTTGAAAACATTTTAGGTCGGCCGTAAAACGCTATTTCGATTTTTAGCTCGGCCCAGTAGACGTACGGGGTTCTGACGAAGATAGATCGGTTGTTGCCGAGAATGGGTCGAATGTTTCTATTTCTTATCATGACCTTTCAAAAGGGTTGATCATGTTGTAGATAAAGAAATAAAGCATCAAAGTTATGAATGGGGTAGGTTAAAGGGGTGTACCCTACTACAGTATATGCGGAAGTTGTCTGAGTTCCACGTCTGGGGGATAGACTTCCCGTCCAGATCATGGAGTTTGTAGGTACTCGGTTCGACGACTTCCGCTACTTGGTATGGGCCTTCCCAATTTGGTGATAGCTTCCCTTGCTCCAGCGGTTTGGAGACGGATGCTTTCCGGAGGATGAGGTCGCCGAGAGAGAAGGATTTTCCTTTGACTCTGGAGGCGTGGTAGCGGGACACCCTTTGCTGATAGGCGGCAATCCTGATCCGGGCCTTCTCTCTGATCTCTTCCACTAGGTCGAGGTTGGTGCAGAGCTGCTCGTTGCTGGCCTCCTTCGAGTAACTCTCCACCCACAAAGAGGGGAGTCCTATCTCCACTGGGATAACGACTTCTGTGCCGAAAGCCATCCGAAAGGGGATCTCGCCTGTGGGCACTCTCGGGGTGGTGCGGTAGGTCCACAAGACATGGTGCAATTTATCTGTCCACCTGCAATGAGCTCTGGAGAGCCGAGCTTTGATTCCTTGGAGCAGAGTTCGGTTAGTTACCTCAGCCGCCCCATTGGCCTGCAAGTGCCCCACCGAGGTTAGGCGATGGGTGATGCCAAGCTCTTCGCAGAACTCCCTGAACTTCAGATTATCGAACTGCTTGCCATTATCAGTGATAATGGTATGCGGGAGGCCGAAGCGGCAGATGATGGACCTCCACATGAAGTCTCTCGCTCGAGCTTCGATTATTTGAGTCACTGCCTCGGCCTCGACCCACTTGGTGAAGTAATCGATTGCGACGAATAAAACTTCCACTGTCCGTAGCAGGGGGAAAGGGGCCCAGAATATCCATCCCCCACTTAGCAAAGGGCCAAGCGGAGGAGATGGGAACCAGACTGCTGGAGGGGAGCCTCTGAATATTGGAGTGCTTCTGGCAGGGGTCACAGGTTCGGACGAGATCGTCGGCATCCTTTTGCATGGTCGGCCAGTAGTACCCTTGGCGCAGCACCTTGTGGCACAGGGACCGGCTCCCCAAATGACTTCCGCAAATTCCTTCATGCACCTCCCGGAGGGCATAGTCGGCCTTAGATGGGCGAAGGCATCTGAGCAGTGGCGCGGAGAAAGATCGCTTGTAAAGCTGGTCATCAATCAGTACATAGCTAGTGGCTTGCAACTTCAGCTTTCTGGCTTCCTTTCGGTCGGCTGGGAGCGATCCTTCTTTGAGATATTTCTGGATCGGGTTGAACCAGGATGGCTCAACCTCGATTTGCATTACCCGATCAACATCGGCGATGCTGGGCTTCTCCAAGGTCTCCAAATGGAATTTATGTTCAGCATCCATCGTTTCCACAGTTGCCAGCTGAGATAACAGGTCGGCACGAGCATTTTCGGCTCTAGGGATCCGGACAACCTCAAATTCAATAAAGTTAGAGAGTAAGATCCGCACCTCTTGGAGATATCGGATCATGTTTGGCTCCCGGGCCTCAAACTCTCCCTGCACATGTCCAGCAATCAGCTGAGAGTCGGTGAAGGCGGTTAGCCTTTCCACCTTCAGGTCACGGGCGATCCGGAGCCCAGCGAGTAGAGCTTCGTACTCGGCCTTGTTGTTGGAAGCTGAGAAGGAGAATCTAATGCCGTATTCAAAAGTTGCTCCTTCGGGGCTGGTTAGAACCAGACCTACCCCGGAGCCGCTAGAGTTTGAGGATCTGTCAACGTGGAGCAGCCACCGGGTGCTTGGTTTTGGATGCCCCGAGGAATTCGGAGCGGAGCCATCTTCCGGAATGGTGCATTCGAGAAGGAAGTCAGCTAGGACCTGCGATTTGATGGCCGGGTGAGGCCGATATTGGATGTCATGCTTGCTTAGCTTGACAGCCCATTTGGCCATCCTTCCTGACGTCTCGGGACAATGGACCACTGCCTTAATGTGTTGGTCGGTGAGGACTGTCATGGAATATACCTGGAAATATGGCCGCAATCTCCGAACCGACGTTATCAAGGCTAGCACTAGTTTTTTGACTCGGGTGTATCTTGTTTCAGCATTCCGGAGCAGTTTACTAACATAGTAGATCGGCCTCTGGGTCTTACTCTCCTCTCTTGTCAGGACTGAGCTAACCGCGCCTTCAGAAACCGCCAGGTACAGATATAGCATTTCTCCTGGATTGGGGCTGCTGAGGAGAGGCGGTGAGCCGAGATACCTTTTGAGGTCTTCGAAAGACTTCTGGCACTCGGGGGTCCACTGGAAGTTCTTGGCAGACCGGAGTGCTTTGAAGAAGGGGAGGCCCCTTTCGGCCGACCGAGCTACGAAGCGGTTGAGGGCCGCAATCCTACCCGTCAGGCGTTGGACCTCCTTGATAGATGAGGGCGGTGCCATTTGTTGAAGGGCTTGAATCTTCTGCGGGTTGGCTTCAATACCTCGTTGAGAGACCATAAAGCCCAGAAATTTCTCTGAGGTGACGCCAAAGGCGCATTTGGTTGGATTGAGCTTCATTTGGTACCTTCGGAGCGTCGCGAAGCTCTCTGAGAGGTCTTCAATGTGCTAGGAAACCTTCTTGCTTTTGACTAGCATATCATCAATGTAGACCTCCATGTTCCTGCCTATCTGCTCCTTGAAAACCTTGTTGACCAGCCTCTGATATGTGGCACCTGCATTCTTAAGACCGAAGGGCATAACCCGGTAACAGTAAGTACCTCGGTCAGTTATGAAGGCCATTTTTTCCTCATCTTCGGGGGCCATCCTGATCTGGTTGTAGCCTGAATAAGCGTCCATGAATGACAGCATCTGGTGGCCAGAGGTGGCATCCACGAGCTGGTCGATTCGAGGGAGAGGGAAACTATCCTTCGGGCAGGCTTTGTTTAGGTCGGTGAAGTCGATACAGATCCGCCACTTGCCGTTTGATTTTTTCACCATAAAGACATTAGATAACCAGCTTGGGTAATTTGCCTCTCGAACAAAGTCCGCCTTGATGAGTTTGTCGACCTCCTCTTTAATTGCTCTCTGCCGGTCGGGAGCGAAGCTTCTTTTCTTCTGGTTGATAGGTCGGAACATCTCGTCCACGTTAAGGCGGTGGATAAGGATGTCCGGACTGATCCCGGGCATATCCGAGGCTGACCAGGCGAAGACGTCGGCATTCCTCTGGAGGAAATTGATCAACTGTAGCTGAACTTCCTCTTTCAGCAACGATCTGACTCTTATCGTTCGGTCAGACCGATCTTCATCCAGTGGAACTTCTTCCAGTTCTTTGGTCGGCTCTCCTCTTTGCTCGATGAAGTCCTCCCGAGCATCCAGCCCATCGACCTCGGGCATTTTGGACTGAAGGCTGGTGACATAACACTGCCGAGCTATGGTTTGGCTCCCTTGGACAACACCGACTCCTCGCTCGGTGGGGAACTTCATGGACAGGTGCGGGATGGAGACGATGGCTTTGAGGGACACCAAGCCTGGCCTCTCGAATATTGCGTTGTAGGGTGATCGAAGCTTGGTCACCAGGAAGTCCCTATGAACAGTGGCTGCATCGGGCTAGGTCCCCGCCCGAACCGCCAGGGTGACGATTCCTTCTGGGACAATTACATCGCCCGTGAACCCCATGAGGGTGGAATCCACGGCTCGGAGGTTCTCTACTAGGAGCTTCATTTTTACGAACACATTGAGGTACAAAACATTAACAGAACTTCCATTATTGACCAAAATTCGGCTTACATCGTAATTGTTCAGATTCAGAGATACAACCAAAGCATCATCATATGGGAACTATATTCCTTGGAAGTCATCATCAGAAAAGGAAAGTTTGCCAGGCCATGCTTTCTTTGCTGCTGGGCCTTCTTCTTCGTCCTCCCTGCCTGAAGGACCATGGACCACTTCGATGACATTAATGTGACCAGTAACTGGCGAATTAGGAGGAGGGAGAGGTTGTTGCTGGTGCTCGGGTTGGCGATCACCCCTGTTCCTTGGTTCGGGAGCTCCTCTGAAGTGATCCAGCCTACCCCGCTAGATGAGTCTTTCGATCTCATTTCTGAGCTGCCAGCACTCCTTAGTGTCGTGACCATGGTCGCGGTGATAGCGGCAGTATTAGTGGGGTCCATGCGGGCCGCATTTCCTCGGAGAGGGGGAGGTCGGGGGAGCTGGCGTTCGATCTCCATGAGAATCTCCGCTCTTGGGGCAGTGAGCGGAGTGAAGCGATGGAACCCTCGAGGTGGGCTTCGGGAATGGTCCCTTGGTGGCGGCCGCGGGACCCTCTGGCGTCGGGGTGGACTCGGTCGGCGGGCAGGTCGGTGCCTATCGGGGCGCTCGGGTTCTTTCTTCCTTGCTGGCTCAGCTCGGGCGGCTCTCCATGACTCCTCGATCCTAGCATATTTGTCGGCCAGGGCCATCATGTCAGAGAGGGTCGAGGGGTAGTTGACCTCCATTGCTAGGTAAAAGTCGCTCTCCTTCGAAACTCCTCCGGCTAAGGTGGACATAGCCACCTCATGATTGAGGTAATCCACCTCTAGCATTGCCTTATTAAAATGGCCAAGATAACTTCTTAAGGACTCCCCCTCTTTCTGCTTAACCTCAGAGAGGGAGTCGGACCTTCGTCGTAGGCGGCGGCTGCTGACGAACTGGCTAATGAAAAGATGGCTCAGTTTATCGAAAGAATTGATGGACCTTGGTTTTAAAGTGTTGAACCAAGTCCGGGCAGATCCCCGAAGGGTAGAAGGGAAAGCGCGGCAGAGAACCACGTCCGATGCTCCGTGGAACATCATTATCGATCTGAAGCTACTGAGATGGTCGTCCGGATCAGAGGATCCATGATAGGGCTCGATGGCGGGTAGCTTCACATGGGAGGGAATAACTTCCTCCATGATCCCCTTAGAAAAGGGGACACCCGGCTCTGCCTTAGGCTGGGGCGGCTGAGCTTGCTTTGCGGCATCCAGCTCTTGTCGCATCTCCCAGAACTGTCGACGGATCTCTTCGTCGAGGAGAGCAAAGGGGGCGGGGCGAGGAGGACACTGAGATGGAGTGGAGTCATGGCAAGAATATACCAGATAGAGGGATCGAGCTCGCTGAGCCTCGGGGAAGTTTCTGCCGTGGGCTTGCTGGGGAGCCACTTCGGCTTCCTTGGGATGGCGAGGAGGGTCTGCGACTCCGTGCGGACCGAAAGAAGAGATCGCCGGATGCATGGGGGCCGCTTCCTCCTCAGGGGAGCGAGGGATAGGGGCAGCCGAATGGGGGACCTCTGGGCACCCTGGATTAGGGTGGCCAGAGCCTGCACCTGCTGGACCAGTAGGGCAAACTGGTCTTGGGACACCGAGGCCACCGATGGCGAAGGGGTTTCAACAGGCGGTGGTGGAGGCGCAACATTGTTCACTAGATCAGGCCTTTGAGAAGCGGCCTGATCTCGGACATCGGACACTGCCTTCTTCCGGTTGGCCATGGGAGGATTTCTCTCACATACCAAGAACCTTGTCTCCTGGGCTACAAGTTTTTAGGGACTTGAGGACCCTTCCTCTAGCGCCAATCTGTTGTCGCTGGAATCCGCTCTCCGACTCAGGCGCGTCCCACTACAAGAAATTTAAAATATTGCGACGCCTAAATGCGTCGCAATTACGTCGCTAAACATGGTATAGCGACGCAATTGCGACGCAATGATGGCGTCGCTCAACTCCCCGTCGCAATACACGTTTGTCGCAATTGCGTCGCAATATTGCGACGCATTTGCGACGCTCTGCGACGCATATAAATGCATCGCTAAATTTAAAATTAAATTTTTAAAAAAATTAATTAATAAATATTGCGACGCATCAAATTGCGTCGCAATATTAAAATTAATATTTAAAAATTAAAAATTTATTAATAAATATTGCGACGCATATAATTGCGTCGCAATATTTATAATTAAATTTTAAAACAAAAAATTTATTATTAAATATTGCGACCCAATTAATGCGTCGCAATATTTAATAATAATTTATTTATTTTAAAAATTATTTTTTATTATTACGATGCAATTTGATGCGTCGCAATATTTATTAATAAATTTTTAATTTTTAAATATTAATTTTTAATATTGCGATGCAATTTGATGCGTCGCAATATTTATTAATTAATTTTTTATAAAAATTTAATTTTATGCATCAGAGCATCGAAAATTTTTTTTAAAAAAATATTTAAATAATTAAAAATTCAAACGGTTAATAAAATTTGCTAAATCTAAATATTGATACAAACATTTTTCACTCAATCCAAACAATAATAAATTTCAAAAAATATTTTATATATTAAAATTTAAAAGTTTTTACAACATAAAAAAAAATACATCAAGAATCTGAATGATCACATGAAGGCTGTGGAGGCTGTGGAGGCTGAAGACTCTGCGACAAGCGTCTAACCATATCCCGCAAATACTGCATCTCACCTCGCATGTCAGCAACCTCCTGATCCCGGCCTCGCATACGATCCTCAAAATCCTGCTCGTAATCCTGGCGAAGCTCCTCTGCAATAGATCTGCGAAGCTCCTCTAAACGCTCGGGAGGAAGATCAACAGGAACTCGCGAGCTGGAGGCCTGATGGGGAAAAAATGTAGAAGCTCTAGTGCCCATACCATAGACCCTGCGGTCTCGTGGCTGGGCACCAACAGCCTCCAAAAACACACGTCGACTCTCATCTGCTGAGAGTTCGACGGGCGTCTCCCCATCAGTAGAGTCGACCTGTGATGCCTGGGATCGAAGCTCCTCGACTCGTGCCTTGAAATTATGAAATCAATAATAAATGAGTTAATAAATTTCTAGAAATAAAATTTTAAAAATTAAACAGATACTACATAAATCTAATTTCTTACCGCAACCTCCCGTGATCGCGTATCGACCCAGGAGCCGTCCCTCCTGGTGTGTGTCGCCCTGAATAGACGAAACTCACCAGGATCTCCGCCCTCCTGCTCAGTCTATAACAATAAAAAAAATGATATTAATAAAAATATTTGTAAAGAACTAAAATAGTAATTAAAATATTTATGTTTTCTTACCATACGCCGTCTGTGCTCCTGAATCGAAATGGAGCCCGATGTATGACAGGAGAGACCCGTGCCACGACCGCCCTTCTCAGATCGGCGGTTCGTGCTGGCTGATGCGGACCTCCTGCGCCAGCCATCGGACTCCCAGGCCTGCTGCCACTCGTGCCAAATACCCTCTGGCACGTGCGCAGGACGCTGACCCGACGACCTCCAACGATGAAGCATGTCGGAGTATCGGCGTCGTGTCAGAGCCTCCCATGCTGCCCTAATGGCATCATGGGTGGCAGGATCCCACGTAAATTTTTTCTGCATTAAAATAAACAGTTAGTTTCTGAATTTATTAACTTTAAAGACTTATATATCACTGCTAAATTGTATTTAATAAGTTTACCTGAAACTCGGAAAAATAAAACTCCCTCGTGGCCGGCGATACGTGGCGCCAATCGTAGCCACTGGGATCTGCACGCCTCTGAAAAACGGCGCTGATGTGGCTGGAGACATGATGCTGCTCAATGAATCTGTTAAAAAAAATGCAAGTTTATAAGTTAATGACTTAAAAACATTAACAAATATTTGTAATTAATATATACTTACGTCCCCTGAGCATCAAGTCGAAGTAAAGTGCGGCCGAAGGTGGAAGAACTCTCGGAGGTCTGTGCCGATCGGGTAGATGGTAATACTGCTGCAGAGGTCGAAGGCTGCGCCTCTGCTGGAGATCCAAACTCTCCATCTCCGACGCTCATGTGATCTGATGTCGAAGGATCCAAACTACGTCCTCTGCCCCTCATACTGAAAATACTATGGATTCACACAATTAAATTACGATTAATGATTGATTATGTAAGAATTTAACACTTATAAAAAAAAGCTAAAATTTAAAAAACCTTTATGTTTAATCGGTGTCATTTGTCTCATGAAATGTTGGTTCAACATCCGATGCCGTATCGGATTGCGAATCAGTTTCATTATCGGAAGAAAACCAAACATTTGCATCCGCAATTTCTTGGACATCACCACTTGGATCTCTAAGTGATGTTTCAGGAGCTCTTGTGTCGTCCTCAATTGCATGCAGTTCCATCTCATCCTCTTGAAATGCAGGGCACTCGGCTGATTGACTTGATGAACTCTCCTCTAATACGATTGTTGAACGTGGGACGATTTTAGAAACGGTCCACCAATCTCGCTTGTCGTTGCGCAAACTTGGATATCCGCAGTAAAAGACTTGCTGAGCTTGGGATGCAAGGATGAATGGGTCATATTTATGTAATCTTCGTCGATGGTTCACTTCAACCAAATTATAGTCGTTATGAACCCTTTTGCCCACAGGAATTATCGGATCGAACCAATCACAACGAAACAATACGGTTCGTTTTAAAGGCCAACCGGGATATTCAACTTCAACCACCTCTACTAACTTTCCATAATAATCCTGCATATTTGCTCCAACACTTTCTCCTTTTACACACACGCCCCAGTTCTGAGTACCTCTTGAAGCTGCTAATCGTTCAATCTAAAATTTGTACCCATTTACAAAATAGCCAGTAGAGGTTGTTACGGTCTTCAATGGCCATTGCGATAGACATTTAATGAAAATATTGTCGGTTGTCGACCATGGACCGTTGACCTATAAATTAATAAGCTATTGACATCCAATTCAAAAAATAATTGCCATTATCGAAATTGATTGAGTGATACTACTCACAAATTCATAAAACCAGTAAGCAAACTCCGTTTCTAATTTCTGCCCAATTGCAACTTGACTGATGTCGGGATTCATCTGTCGTTGTCTATCACAAAACATCCTTATGGGATGAAAAGGATGAAAACTACTGTTAGAAATTAAATATTATGGTATATTATTATATAAATTTAAATTTTCAATTTAGCATTGAAGTATACACTTACTCAATATATGGATCGACTTCTCGACAGTTCATTAGGATGTAATAATGTGCTGCATTATACTCCATATCGCTAAGATTTCTTGACTTCTGCCCACCAAATGAATGGCCGATAGCTTTAAAAATTGATATTCTACCGTCATTAGCTTCTGCTTCGTCCACACATACGTCATCGTTACGACCATGATTTCGGCTCCTCGTGTGGACGTGACCCTCAAAGTAATGCGAGGCAAAAGCTGAAACTTCTTCGACCAAGTGTGCATTGCATATAGAACCTTCAACCCTAGCCTTATTACGCACATTATTTTTTAACTTCTTAAGATACCTATATGTAAAGTTGCAACAAAAAATTAACGAATTTTTCAAGCAATGAAATAATATTTCAAATGTCAACATATCTTAATGATGTATATATTTACCTCTCGAATGGATACATCCAGCGATACTGTACAGGACCAGCTATGCTCGCTTCGTATGGCAAATGAACCGGTAAATGCTCCATTGAGTCAAAAAAACTGGGAGGAAATATTCGCTCAAGCTTACATAAAATAATTGGAATTTCCTCCTCAAGCCTTGCCATTGATGCAGAAGTAATGACTGCGGCAGATAACTCCTTGAAGAATAAGCTGAGCTCCGTAATTGCCTTCCAGACATGTTGCGGAAGCAACTCACGAAAAGCTATAGGTAATAATCGTTGCATGAAAACATGGCAGTCATGGCTCTTCATGCCGAACAACTTGAGCTTATGCATGTCCACACACCTACCGATATTTGAGGCATAACCATCTGGAAATTTTAACCCTCTTAGCCAGTTACATAAAACTTCTCGTGAATTTCTGTCAAGAGTGTAACATGCTTTAGGATAGGTCCCATCGGCACTCCTTCTCAAATCACCTCTTCTACAGTACTGATTAAGTTCTTCTCTTGACTTTGCAGTATCTTTTGTTTTTCCCGGGATGTTTAGCACCGTGTTAAATATGTTATCAAAGAAATTTTTCTCGATATGCATACATCCAAGTTGTGCCGGATGAGATTTGTGCTCCAATAAGGCAAATCCCAAAATATACTTCGCTTCTTCCAGTTATGTTCTTTACATATACGGCTATTTATTCTATCTGCATCTGGTTCCCATGCATACATCAACCCCAAATTCTCTATAGAATCAAATAGATCCGTGCCGGACCTAACCGGTTCGGCAAATTTTGTGACTGCTTTGTTCTTCCGGAAGGCGATCAAGTTACGCCTGTAAGGATGATTTGGGGCAAGAACTTCCTATGGTTATCAAACCATGACTGCTTACCACTCTTCTGCAATGTAAATGCATCCGAATCATACATGCAATGAGGGCATGCCAGACGTCCAGCAGTGCTCCAACCAGACAACATTGCATATGCCGGAAAATCACTTATTGTCCACATCAAAGCAGCTCTCATAAGAAATTTTGTTTCATAGAAATGTCGTAGGCTACCACTCCTGTTTCCCACAACATTTTCAATTCGGCCACCAACGGTTGCAGAAAGACATCAATCTTTTCCTTTGGATTTGATGGTCCTGGAACCAAAACGGTTAAAAACATTGCAGTATCTTTCATGCACTTCCACGGAGGAAGGTTATATACAGTCAGTATCACAGGCCAACATGAATACTGTTGCCCCGCTTGACCAAATGGTTGGAAGCCATCGGTACAAAGACCTAATCTCACATTCCTTATATCTTCAGCGAAATCAGGATGATTTTCATTGAAATGCTTCCAAGCCTTTGAATCTGATGGATGCCGCATTTCATCCTCTTTAGATTCATGTTCGGCATGCCATCTCATATCAGCAGCTGTTGCCTCAGATCTGTATAATCTCTGCAGGCGTGGGGTAAGAGGAAAGTAATGCATCCTCTTGTAAGGCACACTTTTCCTCCTACTTGTACCGGCTCCTCCTTCGGTGTTTTTGAACCTCGATTGCCCACAAATCTTACACCATCTCAGCTCTGAGTCTTCACCCCAAAATATCATACAATTGTTCAGCAACAATCGATCTTATTAACTGGGAGCCCAAGCCCACGCAACAACTTCTTTGTTGCGTAAAAACTGTCTGCGCAACATTATCATTTGGCAAAATTTCTTTGATTAACCAGCTACAGAATTGAACGCCTTTTCTGATAATCGATGTTCTGCCTTAATATTCAACATTCGAGCAGCTGTAGAGAACTGGGAATGACCCTCACACCCAGGATACAATTCTTGATTTGCAGCACGCAACATATCGTAAAATTGTTGTGCTTCTGGATTTGGTTCTTCCATAAATGTATTCTGATTGAAGTCATTACCCGATGCATTCATCACCATTTGTTCATATGTGTTTAAATTCACAAATGGTTCATCTACGGGAATTGACTCTTGTTGGCCTATAACAGCTGCTGGAATATCCTCTGGTTCACCATGACAGTACCAAACATAGTAATCAGGAACAAAACCCTTCTTACACAAATGCACCTTAACAGTTTCCACATCTCTGTAGGCTTTATTCTGACACCTGTGGAAGTTGCATGGGCACCTAATCCTAGGCCCATCCATCCATTCAGGTTGGCTACATGCAAATGCGATAAATTCTTCCAATCCATTCAGAAAATCTGGATTAAGCAAGCCATCTTTTATCCTTGCATACATCCATGAGCGAGCCCGCTCATTTTTGACCGACTTATACAAAGTCTGGTAAACATTAAAGGAAACCAAAAAATAAAACTATATTAGTATTAATAAATATATAACTAAATTATTTCTTGGGCACAACTAAGGTTAATTACAACCAATTAAATCATTTATAAGTACCCAAATACTAATATAATTACAACCAATTGCTAGCAAGGACCGATGCATAGGTTCATGGCTAAAGGAGGGCTTGAGTTTGTGTCGGGCCGCAAGGCGGTGCGTTTAATCATGAGACTTCACAAGAATTCAAGTGTCTTAAATAATTCTACCTTCACTCCATGTCTAAAGGTAAGGCCCTATCCCATTCAAGAATATTTTTTGTGATATGTTATTCTGCTATTAATTATCATCGATCGGTATTGAAATTTCGGCAGCATTTCCCCATATGTTCTCCTAAATGTGTGGTATATAAGCCACACTAGGAGAACGTATGAGCAAATGCAAACCGAAATCTCACCCCACGATGATTACTAGCAGACTAACATGTCACAAAAATATTCTCAAACTGTCCACCAGGACAATTTGAGAATTTGCAAGACTAAGGCTTACAAATTCTCAAACGGGTCTAAAGGTTAATTAAAGTGCTGTGATTATGAAAGTCCGAAGACAATCGAACTTATGCTTGTTATTCTTAACTTCTTGTGAATTATACATGTAATCACTAACTTTTTTAAGATTATTGTGTCAAATACAAATGTTTGCGAATACTAAAATGTAAATCATTGAAACTAGTAATTTGTTGCTGAAATTAAATAATATACAACAAATTAATTAAGTTTGCAGCAGAATATAAATAATCAAAACATAACAAATGTAAATGAGTATAAATGCACAAATACTATTGTCATAAACATTCTGCTTAAATTAATTATTGCATAAATATTATGTAAATTAAATAAACATTCTGCTTAAATTAAGAAAAAATTTTTTTTTTTTTCACAGGGGGCGGGGGGTTTCCCCCCCTCCCCCTGCTATGACCTAAAAAATTTTTTTTTTTTTTCACAGTGGCCTGGCCACCGTGGCCAGGCCACTGCCGGCCACGGCAACGACCGTGGCCGGACAAGATAACAAAGGGGGGGGGGGGGTTTCCTCCCCTCCCCGGCCCCCTGTTAAAAAAAAATTTTTTTTTTCATTACAGTGGCCTGGCCACCAAGGCCAGGCCACTGCGGCCCCGGAGAAGACGGCCGGACAAGAAAAGAAAGGGGGGGGGCGGGGGGTTTCCCCCCTCCCCCCNACATCTTTTTAGGTGATAGATAAGTTTCATCCTACATGGCATCGTCATCCACATGTTCAAGGCAAGTTCAATAATGAGAACGAAATTAAAGGAGTTGAGGTAGTATTATTTAACCTAGAGCAAATCCATGGATGACCTATCAAACCATAAATTATCCAATAAAGTAGCACAACGATCTCTATAAAATCCCTAGGAACAAAAAGCTTGACTGAAATTCCATTCGGCGCCCCAAGAATTGCTGAGTGAGAGAGATCCATTGGGCAATCTGGGCTTAAGGTAATCCCTATAATCTCTTCTTTATCTTATAACCCACGATCCACGCTCGTGAAAGTCCAATGTTTTGAAGATTGGATCGAACAATGAATCGGCTTAGATCAAATAAATCAATTTGATCAAATCAAATAATATTATAATTAATTTTTAATTTAATAATATAAAATAATAAAATATAATATAATTTAAATAAAAAATTAAAAAAAATTTAAAAATTGGATTGGACTGATTCGAAACCCGATCAATACAATAATTTTTTTGATTTTCATCGGATCGTATAAAAGTCAACCTTAATTAATAATAAAACTGAACCGAATTGGTGATTAATTTTTGATTGAATTGGTTGGACCGATCGATCCGATCGATTTTCAAAACACTGCATAAAACCCTTCATCCTATTAATTCTATCCCGATGGATAATCCGAATGGAAAAGCCTTTGTACACCGTTTCCGGTGCAGCAAATCCTACGTGGGCTATACTATTCCTTTTTATTGGTCCACATGAATCCTACGTGGCTTGATATGATGGGGCAAAGATACCATCTTAAATTTTAATTTTTTTTTTAAAATTTGCGTATAGTCTGTAGTGCATATTTTCTGAATGGGTATCGTAATTGTATAACTATGGTATTGTAAATGTACAACTAGAATGTTCTTAATTTTTTTTTGCTTTCTGAATGGATGTCTTAATTTTATAACTACGGTATCGTAAGTTTACAACTAGGGTATCATCTTAAATTTTGACGTGACATGGATTAATACCCGTTCAGCTTTTTTATTGAAATTTATGTACAGACATATTTTCTGAATGAGTGTCGTAATTTTATAATTACGGTATCGTAAGTTTACCATCTTAAATTTTGGCGTGACATGTATTAATACCCGTTCAACAATTTTTTTGAAATTTGTGTATAAACACGTTTTCTGAATGGGTATCGTAATTTTATAACTATGGTGTCGTAAATTTGTGTACAGACACATTTTCTGAACTAGGATGTTATATTTTTTTTTACTTTCTGAATGTGTATCTTAATTTTATAACTATGGTCGTAAGTTTACAACTAGAGTGTCATCTTAAATTTTGATGCGAGTTGCATTAATATCACTTTTTTTAGAATTTGTATGACACATTTTCTGAGTTGGTGTCGTAATTTTATAACTACGATGTCGGAGATATTGTAAGTTTTTTTTTGACTTTCTTAATTTGTGTCTTATAACTAGTCGTTTAGCTTTTTTTCTTTTGAAATTTATGTATAGACACGTTTTCTGAATGTGTATCGTAATTTCATAACTACGGTGTCGTAAATTTAACTGAGATATTGTAATTTTTTTTTGACTTTCTGAATGATCTTTATAACTATATATATTATAATTTTAAAATTAGCACATAATTTTTATTAAATTATTATAAATTATTTTAATATATTTTAATGAATATCAAACACATATGGATCGATAAGACGGGACTGTGACTGCACGCAGTTTACAATGTCTTTTCCTAATCCGGATTCCTTATCTCGCGCGACCGTTTTCGGACAGCCCGGTGCGGCCCACGGTACCCCCGTTGCTCCGGCTCCAACCGCTCCTCGGGGATTGGCGCCTGAGATCAATCGCCCCGCGAGAGGGCATTTTCGTCACCGCAAAAAATCTCCCGTTATAAAACCCCGCACCCTCCAGGCCTCCCAACTTTAGCCGCGAAGCCTCCGCGATAAATACTCTGCGATAAATAAAGGAGAGCAACGAGAGTGATCTCCCTTGGGCTCCGGCCGGGAATCTTCGATTCCGGTCACCAAATCCTCTCCTAATCTCTAGCTTTCCCGGCGCTATTTCCCTAAGTATTTTCTAATTCGTCGCTGGTTTCTGAGGCTACCGCCGGCACGCCTCCTCGCCGGAGGTGAGGGCTCGTTGGATTGGCTTTCCCCTATTCTCCTGCTGCATGATGGGGTTTTCTTTGTTCCCGATGAAGACGTCGACGCGACTCCTGTGGAGTACCAGCTTCTTTCGCCACAAGACCGTAGCCTCTTTCTAGAAAAGCGATCGAATAGAAGCTTGTATATAGCTCGATATATATTATAAGAAGGTAAATCAGTGTGCAGCAGAGAAAGAGGAGAGGGGGATCTTGCCGGACATCGTTCCGATCTGGGAATTAGGCATGGATTCCGGCCGTCTGATCTTTGATTCCTCTTCTTCTCATCATGGTCATATGATTCTTCTGGGCGGCGCCAACCCGATC
Source organism: Calamus simplicifolius (assembly GCA_900491605.1). Lineage (NCBI taxonomy): Eukaryota > Viridiplantae > Streptophyta > Magnoliopsida > Arecales > Arecaceae > Calamus > Calamus simplicifolius. The sequence goes on along the minus strand of UESW01002090.1, from coordinate 298,868 downwards.
TTCCGAGGTACCAGTTTTTCTTCAGATCTAAATTACTTGATTTAGTTTTTATTTATAATTGATTAATCGTTGTTGATGGCGTTTATGATCGTGGGAGTGATGAAGGAGCGAGATCGGTGCTGGGGATGGAGGAGGGGGCGAACAAGCGGCGGCCCTTCTTCACCTCCCCCGACGAGCTCCTCGAAGAAGAGTACTACGACGAGCAGCTGCCGGAGAAGAAGCGCCGCCTCACCCCCGAGCAGGTAATTTTTCCATTCCACCGTCACCATGCTCTTGGATTCTTGATCTCATATCACTAGGGAAACAATATTATGAATCACCCGAACGAGTTCCTTTTAGATCTACTGCTGCTCTCACAGTTAAAATCAGTTATTATCTTTGGATGGGGGGTGGTGGCGCTGCATCTCCCATCCAAAGTTTTGACCTCGCACGGTGTCACGCCAGCTAATCATCGACGTCTCGGCGAGACACGTGTCGAGAAAGCATAAAATTATTTATTGCGATCCGAGCCATCCTCCCTCGATGCCGTTTAGTATTCTACTATTCTCCATAGAATTTGCTAAGATGCCGTGGATCACTTCTTGCTGGCTTCGGTGCATGAACTACGGCCGGCGTGGGTGGTGACGCTATTTTCATATATATTTTTGTTGAGTCGGTGGTGTTGACTTTAAAAATAACTATTTATTTATGAGATGATGGAAATAAGTGTAATCTAATCTACATTTCATTTATATATTGATTTTTTTTCCCCGTAAATAATGGCTGGTTATGATGATAAAAAAAAACTAACAATTAATGTTTTGGCCGGCGGTGGAATAACGATAAAAACAAAAGGTTCACCTGCTGGAGAGGAGCTTCGAGGCGGAGAACAAGCTGGAGCCGGAGCGGAAGAGCGAGCTGGCGCGGAAGCTAGGGCTGCAGCCGAGGCAGGTGGCGGTGTGGTTCCAGAACCGCCGCGCCCGCTGGAAAACTAAGCAACTCGAGCGCGACTTCGACCGCCTCAAGTCCTCCTACGACTCCCTCCTCGCCGACCACGATTCCCTCCTCAAAGACAACGACCGCCTCCGTTCCCAGGTATCCACATCTCTTCTAATCGACTTTCTCTCTCTTGGCGGTACCTCCACCGTTCTCGTTTATGATCACCTCCCGTGGCTTCTTTCTTTTCGGTAAAACAAATGCTCTGTTTTAATTTATTAATATTAATAAAAATAAGACCCACCACCACCAGCCATCACGGGAGGACGAGGTCCACCGATCTGGAGGGGTATTTCTGTTATTCTTGGGAACTTTGATGGTACTTGACGGCTGCCGTACCAATCCCACATCGTAATGGTGGATGATTACAATGACCGATGTGCCTGCCCCCGATTGCTACGCATCGAGGGCGATGGGAGGGGAATCTAGATTTGAGATGCCCGTTTCTTCTTTCCTTTTTGAAAAATTGAAGGCATCTGTTCTTACCGCACCATAAGAAAGCGACCGTTAAAAGACGGCAGCCGACCCGTATCCTACCCGGGCTCTCTCCTAGATCCCGTCACCCCAGGTGAGAAAGACCTAGCTGACCAATTAGCCGTGCAGGTGATCTCACTGACTGAGAAGCTCCAAGCGAAGGAGCTGGAGGCCAAGGGGGAGGCCGCGGGGCTGAAGCCAGAAGATCAGGCGGCGTCTAGCGCGGACCACACGGCCCTGAACGTCCATCAGCTGAAGGCGGAGGACCGGCTGAGCACGGGAAGCGGGGGGAGCGCAGTGGTAGACGGGGAAGGCCCGCCACACCTGGTGGACAGCAGCGGCGAGTCTTACTTCCCCGAGAGCTACAACTGCGTGGGCCCCGTAAACGGCGGCGTCCAGTCGGAGGAGGACGACGGCAGTGATGACGGTTGCAACTACTATCCCGATGGCATGTTCGCAGAGCACCACCACCCCGACGAGGAGGCTGCCCACCTTGGCTGGTGGGTTTGGGCCTAAACGAGGGGAAAAAAAAAAAAAAAATTTGCGAGATGGCCTCCCTTTCTTCTTCTTATTTCCTCTCTTCCTCTTCTTACCACTATCACCATCGCCACCCCACCATTATCAAGCGTCGTCTATGTGGCTTAGTAGTATTGCTGGAAGTGAAGTTATTGTCGATGTATGATGGTCTGCTACATGTTATGTCATATGTGAATGGTTGGAATAATGACTAAATAAAGTGCTTTGAGAACTCTTTTTATGCAATTATTGGTGTTATAACGATTGTATCGTTAAGGAATGAAGTGTGAATTTTCACTTTGCTTTGTTTTCGTAATGTTGTGGATGTTTGATATGGAGTAATCAATTATGATTTTCTTTCCTGGGATGTTGCATATTGCTTCTTTATTTCTTCTGTAGCTTGATTCATAACATATTATAAAAAAAAACCAGATAGCTAATCTTCTTAGTTTCCTACTGAGCTAGAGCATATATAGAGGCTGTAAATTGACTTTGTAATAATTCCGTTTCTAGGGCATGATGATTCTTCTTAATGGATGGACTAGTTCTATAGTATGTATTTTCATCTGTAAATTTCATAATTTACATGTGAATACGTTAATAAGTTCATGGTGAGAAATAAGGCTTATTTTCATGTGGCAAAGCAATCAGCTTGAGCAATACTAATGTATAACTCTTCAAGGAAAGGCGGACATATATAGTATCCTCTTGCATCTTAATCTTGCATATTGTGCAATATTAGCCCCCCCCAAAAAAAGTTATACATTAAATGTGCGACTTTTTGGAGGCTTCAATTCTCTTAATGGACTTGATTAGACAAGTATTTTTCCAAAAAAAAAAATCTTGTTTTTGTGTAATACAAAGCACTTCTCTCTTGAACCAAATTTACTCAGTAGATTTGGTCTAGATTTTAACTAAATTTAAATTTGAACTTAAAAATAACAAGTGAAAATTGCCCTAGTTGGATTTTAATTTAATTTAACCATAAATATAACAAACAATAATGGGAAGCAAGGTCAAGGCTCAGCCCCCTCAGCCTATGAGTACTGCGTCGACTGACGAGCAAATCCATCAAACTTCTGCTTATAAGCAGGAAGTGGATGGCTTGGCAGTGGGATAACAACACTTTGGCCCATATTGTTCCAACGAGAACCCTTCCCATATTGATGGAGACGTTCGACGCTGGCCATTTGGATTTACTTTTTTTTTTTCTTGATAAAATGCGGTTTCACTGTTAGTAATGAACTCGTGATCGTGGGTTTCATGAGCTTATACTGTTGGATAAGATCAAACACTACTCGTTTGTCTTGGCTTTTGGAGAAGGTTCGCCAGGGGAGAAGGGTGACTGGAGATAAAGACAGAAGAGATGTATGGGGCATTGAGGATGTGGAGTGGGTGGTTGGGAGGGCTATTATTCTAACAGGGAAGGGGAACCGGTCTGCATGAAGGTGGGGCTGGTGGAGGGCCAGATGGCCCATTCACTGAAAGAGACATGATATATATATATATATATATATATATATATATATATATATATATGTCTCATGGTCTGCCGCTCGCATCTATCCCATCACCTGCTGGCTTCTCCAAAGTTGATGTCCACTCATCCTGTGGAGAACTACCATAAAAACAGCATCAAAGATTCACCCATTCGCAGCTGGGTTGAAGGACTTTAATTTCATCAGAAAATACTAAACCAAAAATTCATTTAATTACCTCCCCCCTCATGAAATAGTAGGTGGTTCTCTTATATTATTCAAAAAGATAGAGGGACTAAACTGACCGTCCACTCCTGGACACTTGAAGATAAGAGAGATGATGAGTTTGAATAGCTAATGATAGGGCTGACACTCACCACGGTGGTAGGTGCTTGTAATATGCATTAGACCATGCTATTAATAAAGGATCTGAGGCACTAAATACAAACACACTGATCATATATACATCTCCAATCATACTATCTTAAAATTTCTCAATATCATATAATTTTTTCTTTTTCCTTTCTCTTTTTGAGGACTTCTATAATCAATTTATTGCTTGTGTCCATTGTCCATCCAGATTGACTTGATGATGGCTTGTGATGGAATAATTTATACTTATCTTTCTATCATATTTGAAATATTAAATATCATATGACTTAGCTTAAACTTGTAGCTAATTTTGTCTCCATCATCTCAGCCAGGTCAACTTAACTATCATACTCATTAGAAGTCCTTTAGTCTTTCATCTCAATCAAGATAGCTTGGTATCTTAATTCATCTCAGTAGCGTTGCCATTTAGATATCTGGAATTTTTCCCCCCTTTATAATATGACAATTGGAGGAACAATAAAGTATATGATTATCAAGTTGATAGAATGATGAGTCACCATTTAAGAAGCAAGGAAAGGGGAGAGTAGTGTCAAGTGAAAAGTAGCTAGGTCTAATGCAGGTTAACCATAATTAAAAACCACCAACCTGAACTTGATTCGTTTATTAAATATGTCAGAATTTTAAACTCGAAGCTGACTTGCATGTTTAATAAATAGGTAACCCATTTTAACCTGCTTAACCTATTAATTAGTAATAAAAAGGTTATATATCAACCTTTTTAACCCATTTAACTTGTTTAACTTGTTAACCAGTAATATAAATATATTGAATAAATAAGTTAATATAACCTGACCCGATTCGACCCAATTAGTTAAACAGATGAAACGGGTTAAGGGCATTAAGTCCGAACACGGCCCACTTAATATACAAGTCTAGATGGGTCAATACATTTATGATCTGAATCTGTTTAACCAAACCCAAACCTATTATGTCAGGTTGAATATGTGTTACCCCTAGTTTGAATCAATAAATACTTAATTTGGATAGTAAATAAAAATATTATACAAATAAACAAACATTAATAGATGAGGATTGCGATGTATTGCGCTTCTTAATGAATAAGGTACATGGAGGTCGGACATATGGCCTACAAGCATTGATTATACATCTCATCTATTTTGTCTACATAAATTTGCTTTGTTCCTTAGGATATACCATGTCTCCAATAATTTTTATTTATTTCTTAGCATTTTTTTACCATACAATTAGGTATTTGTCAATTTAGACTAGCTGTTTATATTAAACATGTTAGTATTTATTTTATAAGATAAATATGTATTATCTCTCCTAAATCAGATTGTATTTGCTTCCATTTTATTTGTGTTTATTATTTATTTATTTCTATTTTTTTAGTTTTTATTTATTTTAGATTTTTCATTTAGAAATAGCTAATAGTGGTTAATGGGTAGGCTTTTGGCTTTAAGATTATGCGCATCTAATGGTAAAAGGATAGATTTGAACTTAATTACACATTAATGCAGCTTAAGTCTAACTCTCCCTTTATATAAAAAGAAGTTATACATTTAGAGAAGAAGCTTTATCTTGTCTCTCTTTCAATAAGAAAATATAAATGTAGTAGGAACCCTATTTGAAGGCAGAAGTACAATGATCCAAGAAAAGCAAAAAATTCCTCAAGGTAGGAACTTTTGGTTTCATTTTCATAAAAAAAATATTTGTAAAATCATGCCAAATGATTAAAGATGATTTTTTTTAAAAAAAAACTTTAAAATAATAAAAATTAAATAAAAAAATAGTTTAAAGATGATTTCATTGTGGGTCATGAAATAAAGAGAAGAATAGAAAGAAAAAGCTAGATGGTATGAAATATGAGAAGGTTATACTCTTTTCTGTTTTTAACTTATCCTTCATAAGATACTGCTTACAATTAATTTAAAAATAAAAAATAAATTTTATTCTTATTCACTGAATATATTTTTTAGATATCAGAAAGTAAGGAATGAAAATAAAAAAATAAAAATAAAAAAATATTTTTGAAGATCAAATACAGTCACAATTTCTTTTGTCATTGGGAGAGGCTGGGAAAGAGGCCTTGAAAAGCAATCTGACTTAATATGACGCGGGTTTTGCCACGCAGACCGCGCAGCAGTGGTGACCAGGAAGCCCACGCGCAGGCAAATGGGGTGGCGGACGTGCACGGGCCTCAATATCGCAGCCCCTGCACGGTTTTGCGCCTGCCACGGATGGCGAGGCAACCCACTACCTACTCCAAACAAACATAAGCATGTTCGACACTCTCGCATCAGAAAAAAAACCCCCAAAGCGCGGGCTAAAATTTTCAATTAGTGCTTGAAAGGAAAGCATGCAAAATCTCTGCTGGCTAAGAAAAGTTCCAAGTTTCAAAATTCCAATAGCTCAGATTGCCAACTAACCAATGCATATCATCTAATTTTGAGGTGCATGTGGGCAGCCTGCTTCTCAATCCAGATTGAGATGCATCATTTTGCGGTGTAACTTTTGGGGCCTGCTCATGTGCCTACTTGGAAAGGCTCTCTGCTGGCTCATCCACAATTTCGCAATGCAATGGAAATCCCCTGTTCATTTCCATCATCTAGTCCACGATCAAATTAGGATTACTGGAAAGACTTTGTACAGCCTTCGGTGCACAAAGTATGCATTAGACATATGGATTGATTGCACGCTCGTGTTATCGCACATGCCATAGCCTAATAGGCTGTGGCATGCACTGCACGTGCGGTGGTATGGGCGCGCAATCAATTCGTGCATCCGATGCTTTGTGCATCGAAGGCCGGTGCACAAAGACTTTTCCTTACTATTGTTGAGGAGAGCCTGCGAGATAAAGGCCTAGTTCTGTTCTTTATGAATTTGTCCCCACCTGAAATATAAATCACCTCTGGCTTCTGGTCCGGCTGCTATGTAGCGTTGTTTTCTCGGCCTCTTGATGAGAATTTTTTATCAGAAAAAGATTTACACACTTTCTTTGGTATAAAAGGTATGTATCAATCGTGCAATTGATCGCTCACCTATCGACTCATATGCAATGCACAATCAAAATTTATTGAACAACCGCAAATGTCGTCATCAATCGGTGCAGCAAAATTTTACTTTTTTTTTAATTTTACCATCAGCTATTCGGCCGGTGGTTGCCCGCCCAAACAAGGACCTAAGACGTAAAGGAGAGCCTATGCATGCTCCCATCAGATTTCAGCCTTTCGGCAGGATTCTTTTAGCCCTCACTTGGGTAAGTGATGCGGACCCAACTGGCTTGACATGGTAATAGAAGAAAAATTGAGCCATGAAGCTGGCCAAACTACCATGCTTATCGAACACCTGTAATTTTGTGTAATATGGCTGACCATATTAATATGGATGTCTATTAAGAAAGAGGACTTCTGGCTAAAGAAGGCTTTCAACAAACATGTCGATCTATTTAGAATTCATTTCTATATGAGATGTAGACCAATTTGAGCAAAAGAGTCCATCATTCAATTTGAAAAGGAGTTCTCCATAGCTGAGACCTCATCCAGGCATCAAAATTTTTTCTTATAGGCAATATTGGATGGTTGAAAAATTGCTCCATTGGGCCAGCTCTAAACAGTCTTAGATTGGCATATGAAAACTAAATTAAGACTCTGACAATATATAAATACATTTTTTTACCCATTCTAATATTTATTATTCTGACATTTCTTTGTTCCTTTTCTTAAAATTAAAGGGGATGGAAGTGGTTAGATTGTCGCTATCTTTGTAGCACCTGTGAAATTCATCCTTTATTTGTTTGTTCTTTATTTTTTTTTCCCCGTCTTTTCATTCGCTAAGGTTTCTACCATTCCATCATTTTTTTTTTCTTTCTTGATCTTCTCCTTGGATGCCCTTTCTTTGCCAAATCCATCGTGTTCTCATTTAATTTCTCTCATTTTGAAAGTTATTTGCGCCTCATACAATAATTGAAGTAATAAACAAGAGAATACTAAAGACTTGAGCCTTGAAATGTCTCAATTCATAAGATATAATAAAGCTAAAATTAGTTGTCACATACTTCCAAAACGCACTTAAGGATAATAATTGGTCTACTGCACATGATATCATAGAGTCCAGGTTCATGTTTATCCAAGGCATCCCTTATCTCTTGACATCGGAAATTAGGCCGGCGAAACAAGCAATCGGAGAGCAGCGCCGGGGCCCCCAATTTTGACTCGCCTGAAACAAGCCGCGGGCAAGCGATGAATCCTGGACCTGTGCCCTTTCCGAACCTTTTCCACAGGTTAAAAAAAAAAACCTTAAAAAAAAAAAAAAAAAAAAGGCAAAGGTTGCGTAATTTGCAAACCAATCCATCCGCCCGCCTGACACCGACCTCTCCGTCCCCTCCTGATCGGAAAATTCGCCTCAAGAAGCTACTCAGAAGCAGACAAAAGATTAATAAAACACGTTAATACAAATCAAAGACTGCAAAAATAGCCTGCCATCACATCCTTTTCTCAGCCGATTCACCTCGCCTTCCTTCCTGCTCATATAATTTTCCTCCCCTCATCACCATTCATCACCCACTCCCCACGCTCACCCACTCCCCCCATCAGTCCACTCGCACCTTCTTAGGTCATCCCCACTCAGCTCCTTTGGATAGTCCTCTCAAATTCATAATCAAAGCGGAGAATGCCCAAGCGAATCGCTCCTTCCAATTCGCCTCAAAGAAGAACCTTATCTCTTCCTGCCGGCCAGTGCTTCTGCGCGTGCTGAAATCCTTCTCCTAGCTCAGAGCTTTGTCTTACATAGGCACGCCGAACGGAATTCAGTAGGAATTTGAACGGATTTGGTAGGAGAGGGAGACGTTTGTTTCTTGGGTTCGAACTGCAGCAATAATACCATGTAGGGAGTGGCAGCTTTTCCTTGTGGTATAGAAGCCTAATTAACAGGAGGTGGATAAACTAAAGGCCGCTGGAATGACTGGCAGGCTTCTAGGCGTCGCTACGCAGATCATGGTGATGGCGATCGTGGTCTCTGTCGTGCTGCTCGTCGTCGGCATCGGAATTCTGGTGCTCCTCCACGTCTGCATCGTCGGGAGGGCCTTCCGAGTCCTCGGCGCCGCTGGGGGACCGGAGCGGAGCAGCGAGGCAAAGAGCAGGGGCCTGTCGGCCGACGACTTGGAGAAGCTGCCTTGCTATGATTTCAAGGCGGGGGAGAAGGGGAGCAGCCCACTTGATTGCGCGGTGTGCTTGGAGAGCTTTAACATGGGAGATAGATGTAGGTTGCTACCAGTTTGCAAGCATAGCTTTCATGCCCAGTGCGTGGATTCTTGGCTGTTGAGGTCCCCAGTCTGCCCGATCTGCCGGGCCAGTGCTGATCACCGGAAGAAGGGCTGCGAGGACGCCACAGAGGGCGAAGTGGCGATGGTGGCGATTTCGGTGAGTGCCGATCCATTGCCTCCTGTCCATGCTTCTACCTCAGAGTAGATGTTTCGGAGTTTCACGTCAATGCTGTAAGTCTGGAATGATAAATAACTTTTGTTTTTGTACTTAATTATTAGAGGGCTTAGGCGTGTGATCGATTACTTCCATATTAGATGGTAGATTCTATTACCTTTCGAAAGCTTATCTGTAATACCCAAATTTAATCTGGATGAAAAGAAATGAGTTATAGCTTATAACTCAACTTTATTTGTCCCTCGTTAACTTTCATTCGAGTTTTTGGTTGCATAATTTTGGTTCACTAATGAGATTAATTGGACCAGCATATATGCTTGAAACGTTACAAATAGTGTCAGAGCTCATCGGATTATGCAGAAGTTGGTGAGCATAAGAAAAGAGCTATTTATGTATGAGATGATGATAGAGTTTCATAATGGTATGGAGCCATCCTTGCAATACCATTATGATATCCTAAATTTAGTTTCATATTAGATGAAAAAGAAATAGAGTATGCACTTATAACTTAAGTTCTTTTGCTACTTATTAATTTCACTTGAGTTTTTGGGCCACCATTATTTGGCTCTGGATGCTTTCTTCTCTTAGCTTACGAATTCGCCTGTTATTTAACATTAAAGGAGGGTGTGTGTATGCCCTACTTTTCTATAAAATGGTCCAACAGATAAGAATTTATAATAGGATTTCACAGTTTTCGTACAATTGCTTGGAAGACTACATTAATTCCATTTTGTTGGTGATAGGACATGCATACATTTGTATGCAAATGTAAGCAGTTAAAAACAGCATATTATTATCTTCTCAAAACAAGATAAAGAAAGCACCATACTGTTAATTGATCATTTGCTAGGAATTTAATTGAAATGCTTAGCAAGATGCTGACAATTTTTCAGGCACATGCCTATTAAGGATCCCCTGATCTTTTCAGGAAAGAACAGCTGAATTTATAATGTATATCTGGGGAATTATGTATCGTTCTGCTGCTTTAGTCCACTGTTGCTAATACTGTTCTCTTTCAATTTTTTTCCCCTTCTTTTGGTTGGAGGAGTCTTATCATTTCAAGTTGCAACAGAAACTAATTAGGGCATCTGATGTGGGCAAATCATCATACATATGGAACATCAATTTCCTAAATTATAATAAAAATAGTTCATTGATATGCGGCAAGTAATGTAATGCCAGAGTTTACCATGTGGACATTTTGGTTCTACACTGGTCCATTTGGTAATGATATTCTGAAATATAAGATGAAGCATCCAAACTGCAGCTCTCACCTTTTTTTTCTTTTGTCATGATACTATAGCTATCCTATTCAAGTAATCCAACTCATTGAGATACAATCTTTTATGCTCTGTACCTATACAAATTCTGTTTCTTATGTTTATATTCCTACTATGATGTTCTTATTTCAGAATAGCATATATCATATAGTTTATTAATTGTGGGAACCGAGCTTATCCTCAAGCAAGGAATGCTACTGGCCATCTAGTGCACTTCTATGGATAGGCGAAAGACTTGAGGGGTCCTTTTGGATTTAAGAAAGGTATGTAATTTATCCATGAATTACAGACTTTGTGCTGGTCAGTGTGTCAGGAATTAGCTATTGCTCTTTGTCAGCTTAGCCTGACATGGACACTGTGCTTGGAAGGACATATAGGAAGCTAGAATAATATGGATGCCAATATTTTGCCAGTCATTTCTGAGCAATGAGCTTATTCTAGTGGGATTAACTTCTCAAAATTTCAAAGAGGAGATTAGATTGATTGGAGTTGAAAATGGATAGGTAATCCTCTGGTTTCATGTTGAGGTTGAGCAATGCAAATTGACCAAAGGATCTGTATTTAATCATTGAAGGTGGTAACATGTAATGAAGAGTGATTTTACTTGGATTAGAACATAATTCGGATGATGGAGTCTTGGAACATAGAATAGGTTAGGTGTTGAAGCATTGAGGGAATTAGAATTGTATCCTTATGGTAAAGTTCAGATTCTGCATTTATTATAATACATCACTGAAATGCAGATCAAAGAGGTGAGTTTTAGATGGGTTTGACGTAAGAACCCTTACCTAGAATGTTAGAGGCTTGGATATGGAAAAAATAAATGAGTGGTGAAGGAATGGTGGTCAGTTTAAGAAATTGGCTTGAATTTTGGACTTGAGGCAAGAATACTGTGTTTGTTCCACATACACTGCTTATTATTTTGGCAAAGATAGTTCCTTCTACTGGTAATATTTGTCTTAAATAATCTTTCCCCAAGTTTCTCTTGCTTTCACCAAATAGTTTGCAAAAAACAGTTTAATTTTTTGGTGGGAGAACCTCTCTTTCCTCATTGTTCCCTAAAAAAAAAGCTGGTCATTAGATTTTACAGAAAACAAGTTCTGTTTTTGGTGAGGAACCTATCTTATCTCACCATTCCCCCAACCCTCCAAAAAAAAAAAAGACCTAATTTGGTTAATGATGAATCTAAAATACTAAATAGGTGTTTTTTTTTTTTGAGAAAAAAATAGGTGAGCATCGATATTAGTTTTTGCACTCTTGCTTTCACCAGAATCTTTACAGAAAACAGTTCATTTTTTTTTTTTTTTTGTGGGAACCTCTCTTTCCTCACTATTCCCTCAAATACAACAAAACATGTTAAATTTTCTAACAAGAAACACTGGTCATTAGAATTTGTTGAAAACAGGTTGGAACCTCTCTCTTTCCTCAATATTCTGTCCAAAAAAAAAGAAATAGGTTCAATTTTGTGAAGCTGGTCATTAGAGCGTGGTAAAAAAAGTACATTAAAATTCAAACTGTTACTTATACTTCATAAATTGTCTACCATCTCTGCTAAAACATCTTAAATCTTATTTTAATTAACAAATACTATGTATATCTTTTTATTATACATAATTAAAAAAAAATTTAGTCATTAGATATCAAATATATATCAAATGAAAAAATTAATTCCATCCTAGAACTGAACTGCTCTAACTGGATTGGTTTTGGGTTGGATACAAGATTTGATTGAGTTGGTTTTATATTTAAAAAATCTGTGCTTGGCAAAAACCATGAGGAGCCAGGAGGAAGAGATTCACCATAAATGGAGGAGAGAGGGTCTCTATTTGGCCTCTGACTTCCCCCTTGGAATCCTCACAATAGGATTCTGGAACCACGGTTTCTACCGCCTCCGTTGCGACTCGTTAGGTTGACTTGGAGTCAACTCAGCTAAGTTTCATTAATGGCTTCCTTGGTTTGACTCGGACGAGTCAATTAATTTTTAATTTTTGTGGACGNACTGAGCATGTTGCACGATCCCGGAAGCCTGAGCCTCCTCACCGCCGGATCGCCGACCACAAACGCTTATTCCTAAGGAGCAATTCACTCCCCTCATGGCTCCTATATCTCACATCCTACTAGAGATCGAGGAGGAACCTTATTTCAAGTGTTTGGCTCCCTTGAAATCTGGGACCCCCCGCAATAAGGAGTTTTACTGCTAGTACCATCGAGACTATGGTCATGACACCGAGGACTGCCTCCATCTGAAGAAGGCCATTGAGGAGCTGGTTCAGCAGGGTCACTTGGATAAATTTGTTCGATGGGGAAACCTTTCCACTCCAGGTCCATCGGTGCCTCCGACACTTCAGGCCGGCGTGGACAATGCGCCAATGGAGAAGACCATAGCTATGATTTCCTGGGGGGTAGGTGGTGGTTCAAAAAGATAGCGAGAGGGAATAGATTATGTAATTCCTTTCTTTGGAAAGGATTTAGATGGGGTAGTTAATAAGCATGACGACAGCGTCGTTGTGTCCATGACTATAGCCAAAATCCTGAAAAAAGTTTTAGTTGATAGTGGGAATTCAGTGGATGTTTTGAGCTACGAGGCTTTTGTTCGGATGAATCTATCGAAGTCTTCCCTCCGACCCATCGCCACGCCTCTAATGGGCTTCACTGGAGACTCGGTGAGCGTTGAGGGGGAGATGCCCTCCCAATCATAGGAACCCCTCCATGTCAAAGCACCGTGGTCATAAATTTCCTGGTGGTCCGAGTCCCGCTGGCTTATAACGCTATATTGGGGAAACCAGGATTGAATTTGCTAGATGCCGTGATCTCCACTAAGAGATTATTGGTAAGATTCCCCCACCGACGAAGGAGTCGGAGAGATGAAAGGAGAGCAAAGCCCGCCACCGCTTTGCATCACTTGTCCCCAGCCCACTGGAAGCGGCGTCGGCAATAGCCTCTGAGCCGCTCGATCCCCGGGAGCTGGGAAGGAGGGGAGAACCAGCCGAACACCTCCTGACCCTCCCCCTGGGGGATGACCTAGCAGGACTGTCCAGGTGGGGGCGTCGCTTCCCAGAAGGTGGCACGGATCGACTTCTCACTTTCCTGCGTGCCAACACGACGTCTTTGCATGGTCATCCTAGACATGCCGGGCATCCCTGAGGAGTGATCACCCATAGGCTCAACCTCAGCCAGAGTGTCGGCCGTCCGATAGAAGAAAAGGAACTTCACTCCAGATAGACAGAAGCTACGACGAGGAAGTTCGCAAGTTAACGGCTGCAGGCCATATTCGGGAAGTTCATTACCCCGAATGGTTGGCCAACGTGGTGATGGTCCGTAAGACCAATGGAAGCTGGAGAATGTGCATGGATTTCACCGATCTCTCAACAAAGCATGCCCTAAGGATAAGCTTTTACCGCCCGGATTGATCACTGGTGGACGCTACATCCGGTCATGAGATCCTTAGCTTATGAATGCTTTCTCTGGGTACAACCAGATCAGGATGAATCCGACGGATGAAGAAGCTACCTCCTTCGTAACTAGAAGGGTTGTACTGCTACAGGGTAATGCCTTTTGGGCTAAAGCGGGAGCCACCTACAAAGGCTGATGAACAAAGTCTTCGAGGCCAAATAGGGCGCAACATGAAAGTGTACGTGGATGGACATGTTGACAAAGAGCATCCACGCCACCGACCATATCGCTGACTTAAAAGACTTTTTGACAACCTTCATCGTACCAGATGAAGCGAACCCACGCAAGTGTGCATTTGGGGTGACAGCAGGAAAGTTCTTGGGTTTCATGGTAACCTGGCGGGGGATCGAGGCAAACCCGGACAAAGTTCAAGCCATCTTGGACATGAGGCCTCCCCCAATAAGAAGGAAATACAGCGCCTGACGGGAAGGGTGGCCACCTTGAGTCGCTTCCTGTCCAAGTCCGCTGAAAGATGTCTACCTTTCTTCAAGGTGCTCCGCAAGGTCAATGGATTCGAATGGACGAAAGAATGTCAAGAGGCGTTCGAGGGGCTAAAGGAATTCTTATCTACCCCGCCGCTGCTATCCAAACCAACAGGTGGAAAGAACTCCTTCTATACCTCGTGGCTTCTCCCGAAGCCGTTAGTTCTATGCTGGTCCGCGTGGACACCAAGGCATGCAAAAGCTGGTATTACACAAGCAAGGTGCTCCACGATGCGGAGACCAGGTACTCGAAGATTGAGAAGATTATCTTGCATTGATCATGTCTGCCCAGCGTCTGCGGCCATACTTCCAAGCCCACCCGATCGCGGGGTGATCACAGACCAACCTCTAAAGATAGTTCTCGCTCACCCAGATACTTCCGGCCGATTGGCAAGGTGGGCGCTTAAGTTGGGGGAATTCGATCTATCTTTCCACCCTCAGTCGGCCATGAAATCTTAAGTCTTGGCTGATTTTTTGGTCGAATGCACTTGGGGAGAGGAGCAACCCGAAGAACCTTCTACGAGCCCCCGCCTCTCAGAACCAGTGATGATGAATGGGTTCTTCATGTAGACGGGGCATCGAATTCTCAAGGGAGCGGAGCAGGCCTCATCCTAGCCAACTCGGATGGAATTGTAACCGAGTGTGCACTTTGCTTCCTCTTTTCAGCCACCAATAATCAGGTGGAGTATGAAGCTCTGCTGTCTGGAATAAGATTAGCCCGAGAGCTTGGGGTAAAATGCCTTAGGGCGTTCACTGACTCCCAATTGGTCTCTGGCCAAATCGCAGGGGAATATGAAGCAAGGGATCCCATCATGTCCTGCTACTTAAGTATGGTGCAATCGCTAGCTTCTCTCTTAGCTTACTTTAGCGTCAGCTACATCCCTCGGCAGGAGAATGCTAGAGCCGATGCCTTATCCCATCTTGCCACCTCAGCTGATGGGATGCTGGGAAAAGCTTATGTAGAGCACTTGGAGGCCCCAAGTATTGACGCAACAAGAGAAACTTACCGGTCGGGCAGGAGCCTTCCTGGATGGATGCGTATGTCTGGTACTTTGCCGATGGTACCCTTCCAGAAACCCAGTCGAGGCAAAGAAACTCAAAAGACGGGCCCCGAAGATTTTCATAATGAAGGGGAAACTCTATCGGAGGTCATTCTTATACCCAGTTCTCAGATGTGTTGGCCCCACCGAAGCGGATTATATCCTGCGAGAGATACATAAAGGTATATATGGAAGTCATCTGGGGGGCAGAGCTCTCGCGTACAAAGCCCTACGGTAGGGGTATTACTGGTGATAATGAAGGAGGATGCGTCCGAACTTGTTAAAAGGTGTGATAGCTGCCAGCGCCATGCTAACATTCAACATCAACCGGCGTCCCAGCTGACCCCCCTAGCCGCACCCTGGCCCTTCGCCCAGTGGGGCATGGACATCCTGGGACCATTCCCTCCAGCCTTCAGACAACGCAAGTTCCTAGTGGTGGCGGTTGACCATTTCACCAAGTGGATCGAGGCGGAGGCTCTCGCTAAGATCATCGAGGGTAAAATAAGGTCTTTCTTCTGGAAGTCTGTGGTATCCGGTTCGGGCTACCGCATACCCTCGTTACTGACAACGGCCGATAGTTTGACAACACGGCCTTCCGGGAATTCTGCGTTGGCCTGGGTATCCATCATCGATTCACCTTTGTGGGGCAGCCCCAGACCAACGGCGCAGCCGAGGTGACCAATCGAATCATCCTCCAAGGGCTCAGGGCTCGGCTAGATGGCAGCAAAGGGCGCTGGGTGGAGGAACTCCCCAGTGTATTGTGGGCCTACCACACGACGCCACGAGCCCCTACCGGGGAAACTCCTTTTAGCCTGGTCTTTGGGACCGAAGCAGTCATTCCGGTGGACATAGGAGTTCCCAGTCCCCGGACAAAATTATACCATGAGGAAAGCAACTCAAACCAGCTGCGAGCCGATCTAGATTTAGTGGAAGAATTGCGAGACCAAGCACAACTTCGCATGGCGGCTTTCCGTCAGCGGGCGGCCAAATACTATAATGCTCGAGTACGATCCAAGACGTTCTGCTCTGGAGATCTCGTTCTGCGAAGAGCTGAAGTATCAAAGCCAACAGAGGGGGGAAAGCTGGCACTGAAAGGAAGGACCATACCGTGTCAAGGAGGTACTTCACCATGGGGCATACAAAGTTGAAGAGCTAGACAGGAAACTGCTTCCTCGCACCTAGAACGCCAACAATTTACACCGGTATTATCAATAATGTGCTATCTTCATTAATCTGAATCTACTTGACAGATTGCTGTTCAAAATGTTCGCATTATTTTTGACTGATTATGCTCGTACCAAAGACCGGCCCCGCGCCGGCACTAAAGACCGGCCCCGCATCGGCACCAAAGACCGGTCCCGCGTCGGCACCAAAGACCGGCCCCACGTCGACAACAAAGACCGGCCCCGTGTTGGCACAAAGACCGGCCCCGCATCGGCAACAAAGACCGGCCCCGTGCCGGCACAAAGACCGGCCCCGGGTCGGTGCCAAAGACCGGCCCCGCGTCGGTGCCAAAGACCGGCCCTGCGTCGGTGCCAAAGACCGGCCCCGCGTCGGCAACAAAGACCGGCTCTCCGTGTCGGCACTAAAGACCAGCTCTCCGCATCGGCAATTAGGACCGGCTATCGGCGTCAGCAATTAGGACCGGCTCCCCGCGTCGGCACCAAAGACCGGCTCTCTGCATCGGCAATTAGGATCGGCTCCCTGTGTCGGCACCAAAGACCGGCTCCTTGCGTCGGCAATTGGGGACAACATTTCGGTGTACACAATCCCATTCTGCGTGACATATCTAACAAGACAGTAAGTGTTACGGCTTCGCACCTGCACGATCAGGGTCTTGTATTACCTACTGTTCTCAACAATCATCTCTATAACCAAAATTGATCCTGCATCGGTTTCCTAATAGAAGGAATCATGTTGGTCGGTGATTCGCAACAACTCACACAGCCAGAGCTAATTATGACCAAAGGCACGTGTTGAGAAGTAAGATATTCTTTGATGGCAAAAAGTTTACAAAATTGCCGATCTGAGTCAGGCTTGGAGCAATAAAAAAAAAACTAAGGGTCAATTGGGGCTGGGTCATCATCTTCCGGGACTTCATCTGGCTCCAACCCTTCAATATCCTCGAGGTTGTAGAGTTCTTGGATTTTTTCTTGCAATCTTGGAAGACGGCCTCGTAAGCAAATGCCGTCGATTCGGCTAGCTCCTTATTAAAGGCTTTAGACTTCCTGAAATCCTCTACAGCTCTTTTCTCCGCCTCGAGGGTTTTCCGCTCGGCCTCCGTGACCTTTTTATCAGCCTCGACGGCCTCCCTCTTGGCTTCGGTCACCGTCGTCTCCAAGTCGGCAATCTTGGCGTCAGACTGGCAGGCGACCTCGTTGGCTGCATCTATTTCAATGGAGGCGGAATCCAATCGATTCTTCAAAATGCACATTTCTGATTCCACTACCTCCAGCCTCTCCTCGGCCATTCTTTGCTTCTCCTCGGCCGCCTGGGCATTGTCCAGCTCGTTGGCTACACGACGCTGGGCAACTTCCAGCACGTACTCTGCCTTCTCAGCTCTCAGCCGGATGGCTTCGACTTTGCCCTTTAAGGTGGCCCGGGTATCCTCCAAGGCCATCTCTGCCTTTTCTTCCCTAGCCTGGAGTGATAGCATCTCCTCCCGCGACTGGTCAAGAGCAGCATCGCTCAGGGTTCAAGGTTCCCTCATGGTGATCAGAGAGTTCAGTGCCTGGACGAAATGTCAATGTTTAAAAAAAAAAACAAAATAACAAAATAAAACAAACAAAGCAAGAGGAAAATGATAATGGGGCAAAGGCTCACCCAAAGATGGGCCACAGACGCCTCGCGGAAGAAGGTGGCTCTCCCTTGATGCCGGAGAAATTCCTGCACCTCTACCACATATGCTTCATCTAATGCCCACTCGGCCCAGCGGCTGTGGTTCGTCAAAAGTGATTGGAAGGAAGGGTCGACGCCCCTCCTTTCCCTTGGCGCGGGGGCCGCGGGGGAGGATTCCGCTTCTGACTCTGCTTCCTCTGGCCCTTAGCTGGTGGAGGCGCTTCGGTTGTTGCCCCTATGGGGGGCATGATAACTGCTGGAGTTGGCCTTATTGTTGCAGGGACCTGCTCTGTCTCCATGGCTTCGGGCGGGGGTGACGGTGCTTTTGTGACCTGCTCTGGAGAAGGATCGAGCAGGGTGACAGGAGGAGCTGGAACTGAAGGTGATTTTCTTCTCCTATTTGGCTCCGCCCGACTTCCTCGCCGGCCTCGGCCCTTACTGTGTCTTTCCTGGCGGGCTCGTCGACTTGGGCTCTGGCTGCCTCGCACATGCGGGGAATCCACAACTTGGCCCTTTTAGCATCGGCCTCCCCAGCGTCGGCCCTTCTAGTGTCGGCCTTCTTCAATACCTTAGCACGCAGAGCTTCATAACTCTAGCCCCTCCAGCATCGGCCCTCCCCGCGTCGGCCTTCCTTAGAATTTTGGCAACGGCCCTCCTTTCAGCAAGGGACTCATTCCCCGTTGCCTTCCTCTTCTTAGTAACCGCCTGCCTGAGCTCGCAAAGCGATGGCGTCATCCCTATAAAGGCAGGAGTTTAAAAAAAAAGGGAAAAGGTGGGTAATCAAGTGCTCACCACCAGAAGGGATTAGGCCGGCAAGACGAATGTTTTTCATCGACCAAAAGCTTATTGCATCGATCCCTTGGGAGGATAGAAGAATCCCTATTGGCATCAATGTTGGGTGTCCCCCAGCTTCCGCTCACCCCTTCGATATCAGCAAAAAAGAACTTATCCTTCCACCCTTTAACGGAGGTGGGAAGGTACAACTTAAGGATCCTAGTGGGCCTAGGGGTGAAGGACCACCAACCTGATTGCTTGCGGAGGGTATAAAACTACGAAATAAGGAGATGCTGGCCTCTATGCATTGCAGGTGATAGAGAACCAGAAAGCCAACGATGGTTCAGATCGAGTTAGGGACTAACTGGGAAGGTGTTAAAGAATATCAGTCCAGAAGGTTAAGGATGAAAGGGTGGATAAGTAATCGAAGTCCTGCCTTAAAGAAGGCTCCGTACAAGGCAACTCTTCCAGGACGAGAAGAAGTTACCCTGTCATTAGGAACGGGGTAGGAAAGACGAAGGTTTGGCAGAAAAACTATACTTGGCTTTCAGATTTACTATGTCTTGAGCAGACATAGTGGAAGTAGTCCCTTCGGGGGACTCCTTGACAGCGCTGGAAGGACCAGCAGTTGTCGGATGGCTCCGGGCGGAAGTCCGCCCGCCGATCAGATGACTCCCAGCTACGGGGCGTCTGACCGACCGCCGTTCCGGCAAGGAGTGATTAGAGGAGGGGGTAGACCATTGGCTTGGTAAGGAAGCGGAAGGTTGAGAAGGAGAAGGGGAACGCTCCCCGGAATCGAAAATAGAACAAGAAGGCAAGGAAGCCATGGAGACTAACCTGGAAAACTTGAGCTAAGACCGAAGGAGCACGAGGAGAGGACGAACACGGGGGCGGATGACGCTTGCAGACTCAGGGGAGGAAGTTGTAGCGTAAGGAAAGGGAGAATGCGAAGATAAGGGTGATTTTTCTTTTTTATAGCCCCATTTCAAATCATCCCTCGGCCGTCCGGTCTGGCCATGTGTCCACCTTCGAGTGGAAGCCGCTTCGGCGGCCTACTGGCACGAAAAACAAAGCTCCACCATAGAAAGATGGTGGTGGCCTTACCACAATGATGACGCTTGCCCTTTTACGACTCATTACTCGAGAAAAACCTCTCCAATCCCAACAGCCGAACAGACGAAATGATGGCGCGAAAGTTAGCCGCCAGTCAATAAATACCCCTTTCGCTGGTGATTGTGCGCTCACTCATCTCAGGGGCGGGGGGCATCTGATACGGCTGACAGTCTCCTCTGGGTGGTATTATAATCTTTTGCACGATCTCCGGAAATAGTGATGTGACAGCAATGGCCCTTGGCTCCGACCTTTGGCTCCGGCCTCCAGCTGGCCTTGGCTCTGACCTCCAGCGATGGCTCCGGCCCTAACTTAGTGCCTTTCTCGCATACACAATGACCCGCCTCAGGTAACAGATCCCGAGATTCGAGGTCTATTGCCATATACCTCGCTCACTGAAATCACGGGCAAGTGTTAGCACGCCCGGCGGTTACCGCAACAAGCGGCCCTCATCCAGCAACGGCTTAACCACTTGCCGTTCGAAGGAGCTTATCCCAATGAAAGATTCGGCGTTTCAAAGGAGGACAAAAAGAAGGGAACCTCCCAGACATGTATAAAAGGTCCTCGAACTCAACAGAAAAGGGGATCTCTCGGAATCTCTCAATTTATCTCTCACTACTACAGAACTGAGCGATAAGTTTACTAACTTGAGCGTCGGAGGGTCCTCGCCGGGAACACTAGCCAGGAACTTCTTGTAGGTTTCTGAAGAAGGAAGGCGACCTCTCACCCCATTTGGAAGCCCACGACAAATCTCAGCATGCCCATCGCTCATCACGGTTGATTTGTCTGCATCATTATCCAATATCTTCTCTTGAAACGATATCAAAAATATCTCCAACTAACAACTCCATATCTCTATGTGAATTAATTAATTAAAAACTCATTACGTATTTTGAATTTTCTAAAAATTATATTAATCACGGTAAAGTATCTCTACTTTCGCTCAACTAATGGCGTTTAATTCTAGATCCAAAATAGCAAATCATTTCTCGGTCTCATTGTAATTTAATTAATTAAATAATAAATTATAAGAATTAATCATAAGAAATAAAAATCACCTCTCGGTCTAATTGTAATTCAATTAATCAAACAATAAATTGTAAACATTAATCATAAGAATTAAATACTCAATCGTGGAAATATTAAAAATAAAATAACTAATAAAATAAATTTGTGTTTATTGATAGATTACATCAATGCTCTAGAAAAATAAATTAGTTCATAATAAAAGCAAAAAGAAAACTAAATAAACTTATGTTTTTTATTGGAAGCAATTGATGAACCTTCTGTTTCTGTTCTTGAGACCCTCTTTTTTTTTTAATTGAAAAGCCATACTATACGTGTTGAATACGATGAAAAAATCCACTGCCTAATAGTCTTTTTTTTGGATGAAATACGGTATTGCCAATTGGCAATGCGTTAAAATGCGTGGAGTCCGTTGGAAAAACGCGTGAAGGAGGATTTTTTTTTTTTTTTCAACATTGCGTAGAGTCCCTTGTCACCGCGTACGAGTCTTCACTCATGGAGTTCGGCTGCCAGGCTGCTACAACTCATCACGTGGAGTTCCATTGGAGAAAAGGCTTAGAGGAATTCGTTGCGTGGACCCATTGGAGAAAACGCTTGGAGGAATTCGTTGCGTGGAGAAGTCCAGCTCATCAAAATTGCGTGAAGTCCGTTTCATGTTGAAAATGCATGGGGATGTCTTCTTTCACTGCATTAAATGCCGTTGCTCTAAATGCAGCTAAGAAATAAATCATAAATAAGGTACGTAAAGAACCTAAGAAAATAAATGCTTAATAAAATAATGTTACTTTATGAATTAATACCTTTGAGATGATGCTTGATGTTAGCTTTTATTTTATTCTCTTTCATTTTTATTCAAGATAAATGAAAAGTAAATAAAGAATAAATAAATTTAACTCAAAATAGATTAAAACTAGCTAATGTCGTTATGAAAGTATATTAAATGATAGAATTTACGCTTATCACCCACCTTCCTCGAAAGACTATATGGTTACTAAATCATATATTGCCTCAAACTCAACCATAAATTTAAAATTTGTAGTGCAAATGTAGCCCATCTTTTTAAAAATCTTCTTTAATATATGTCAAAGATAAAATCAATATGAAAAATTTCCCTAACAGTAGTCTCGATTGCTTTATCTTGGTCAGTTATGATGGCATTAGATGCTTGACCACTATTTGCATCCAGCCATGATTGGAATACCTATTTAAATATATTAATCCTCTCATTTGACAATAATGCACAACCAAGTAATATGGACTATCCATGATGATTAACTCCGATAAATGAACAAAAAGGCATTTGATATGTATTTATCAAATAGGTTGAGTCAAAGGTTAGTACATCAAAGTAAGTGCTTGGCAATCTTGACCTTGAATAGATCCAAAAGACAAACCTGAGCTATCCATTACCATTCAGGTCTAAAGTATAAAAGAAATTTGCATTTGTGTGAAATGGATTACCATTGACGGTGCATCTCTTTTTTTCAACTAACTCTAGCATTCTAATAGATGAATTGAATATCCTTCTCTGTGAAATCTAATTATCTTTTACCCCCTTTTCTTCTTGCCATGGTAGAGTATATTTGAGTTATAAAAATATTCACGGCATATAAATTATCAATCTCTACCTTTTCTGATATGCTGATCTTTCTATGGGATCGTATATATGGATAGCTCATGGTTATGTTCTAGAAAATAACAACCAATATCCACTTACCATTTTTAGAATTTAGTCTTGCTTTTATTGATGTCTTACAATGAATTTTGCTAGTATAGCTAGGATTCATGAAATTATCAATTTTTCTAAATTTTCTTGCCTCCAATGCTAGGTACTTAAAGCATATTTTTTAAAAGTTGTTAGACCTCCTACACACTGTTGTAATTCCAAAACCAACTCTTCTTGCGTATCCATTATAGAAATTATATACCTCATTTGCTGAATTAAACTCCATTCCAATTTAAGGTTCAATAGAATCATTTTTGCATTCAGGGTGATAGGAGAAGGTGCATTCAGGTCAACAACACCAGCAATCTCATCTAACTAATCATGTACAATTTTTTTTAGATCTATAATTTTCACATCATCTGTATAAATATCTATACAAAATCATAAACATTAATATCCATAGTTTTAGATGATATTTTATCTAGAGTATAATAATTATTGTGTAATGTTATAATATATCACAGGAATATATATCACTTGTGGACTAAATTATGACTCCTATAGTATCATAACATATCACAGATGAAAAACAATGATACATATATG
This sequence comes from Calamus simplicifolius, assembly GCA_900491605.1. NCBI lineage: Eukaryota > Viridiplantae > Streptophyta > Magnoliopsida > Arecales > Arecaceae > Calamus > Calamus simplicifolius. The sequence continues at coordinate 275,358 of UESW01002090.1, read as the reverse complement.
CCAAAACAAGATTATGACATCCTAGTTCAAAAATAATGACATTCTAATTCAAAAATTATGATATAGTTGTACAAAATATAAAACTGAAAGTATTAACCCTTGTATAAGGACTTTACATAGTCCTAGCCTCATTTATGACCCTAAAAATCATAACATGCCACATAGAAGAATACAATTCAAGCCTAAACATAATAATGACAACCTATTTCAAAAATTATGACATTCTATCTAAGAAACTTTATGAAATCTCTGCACAAAAATGTGTTACGGATGTCATCACATGCCACATATTAGTTATGACCTGAATTATAAATTCTAGGATGTTATAATATGCCATGGATGCTAACAGATTAAAATATATGCCGAAATAGGATTATAACATCGTAGTTCAAAAATTATGACACCTTAGTTAAAAGATCATGACATCCTTGCAAAAACATGAAACTAAATGTATTGACTCATCTTACTAGGAATACCTATCACTTATGGACTGAATTATGACTCCCAGAATGTCATAACATGCCACAAAAAAAAAAGAATGTAATTCAAGCCTAAACATAATAATGATAACCTATTTCAAAATTATGACATTCTATTTAAGGAACTTTATGAAACTCCTGCATAAAAACATGCCACGATGTCATTACATGCCACATATTAGTTGTGGCCTAAATTATAAATCCCAAGATGTTATAACATGTTACGGATGCTAACAAATTATAAATATATGCCAAAACAAGATTATAACATTCTAGTTCAAAATTATGATACCCTAGTTAAAAGATTTAACATCCCTGTAGAAAATATGAAACTAAAGGTATTGACCCCTCTTATCAGAAATACCTATCACTTATGGACTAACTTATGACTCATAGAATATTATAACATATTACGGAAAAAAGAAGAATATAATTTAAGCCTAAACATAATAATGACAATCTATTTCAAAATTTATGACATTCTATCAAGCAACTTTATGAAACCCCTGTATAAAAATAAGCCATGGATGTCATCACATGCCACGTATTAGTTGTGGTCTGAATTATAAATCCCAGGATGTTATAACATGCTACGAATGCTAACGGATTACAAATATATACCAAAACATGATTATAACATCCTAGTTCAAAAATTATGATACCATAGTTAAAAGATTATGACATTCTTACAGAAAACATGAAACTAAAGGTATTGACCCCTTCTACCAGGAATACCTATCACTTGTGGACTAAGTTAAGACTCTTAGGATATCATAACATGTCACGGATGTTAAAGGAGTATTATATGGTTTTCTAATGCATTAACTTTTTCGAACTATCAAAACAGTTGGTGTAATATATAAAAGAACTATGAAAAAAATTAAACAAAATTCTATGAAGGGATTTTTACTTTCTGTCAGGGATGACATTTGTCCTGAAGTTATAGAAGAAGCCTTCAGTGTTGTATTCCAACCTTGGACTAAAACTGTTTCCTTATACCCAAAGCTCAGAACACTTTTAAGAGCGAGTTCAGAATCTTCTTTATTATTCTCAAACACTACCTGGTACCTTAGACTAGAGACCCAGAATACTTTTTCAGAGCGAGGAAAAAGCTTATATCACCATTCAAAAATTGATTCTTTACATCGGACTCTCAGAGCACATTTTAGAGCGAGAAAGAATCTTGCTTCAACGTTGAACTGATGATTCCTTAGACTTGAAAGCTAGAGCATGTTCCAGAAAACTAAAACACTGGAAGAATATTTTAGAATCAGCAAAATCAAAGCAATATGGAAAAAGAAAAGTAGGCTAAAGAAAAAGGGTGTTTTGGTCTATATAATTTTAAAAAAAAAATTGAATAGATATTAATGCTCTCACACTTAAAAATTACACTGGTATCCCTTCTATCCTATCTCATTAAGCCATGTAGGATTGATGTGGATCAATAAAGAATGACGGTGCGGACCATGTAGGTTTTTTTTGTACCACACATCATGGTGCACAAAGAATTTTCCTATGTTTGGCACAGGCTTTAAAGTTTCACTGCCCATTGGGAGATTAGGCCAGCCCTCCCTTTCATTGGTGCGGTGAAGCAGTCCAACCGGCGAGAGGAACTCACCATCGAGCAGAGAAAAAAAGGGTGATCATTAAGTTGGGATCGGGGAGCCGTGTTGACCATGCGGCATTGTGGCCAAGCGGTGGAGACGCGGATCATTTGTTTCTATTCCTCCGAACTGAACCAGTTTTGTGGCCTATGAGACTTTCAATTAGAACCTACTCCTAATCCCTTAAAAGATCATTTACCCAATGCAGTAGCCATCATATAGTACTTGATTTGTTCAAGCCCTCGTTTGTGATAATTTTGAATGGTGGCTTCCTCGATTAGGACACTTTTATTCTATACTGAAACAACCGATTGAAATAAGTTAAATGGGTTAGATGAGTAAGCAAAAGCAACATATTGAATTAAGTTAAATGGATTACACGAGTAAGCATTGCCACTCTAAATTGCAAACCTTTTGGCTGGAGGGATGAGAACCTTAATTATTTCGGTTGGTTTTACTTGTGAGCATGCTCTCATGAGACCACCTTAGTGAGATACTCATGACCAAAATAGGACCATCTATTTGACTATTTAGTTATTACCTAGTAATCATGTTAAATTTCTATTTTTAATTTAAATAAGGTGTTAATAGAAAAGAAAAAACAATCTATTAGCTTTATACACATGATTGCTCTTATTTGAATGATATAATTACGTTGTGAATTATTGCTACCAATAGAAACTAATTTTACAAACAAATCAAATTAGTCTTTTCTTGACCATAACTTTAAACTTTTTATGATGATTAAGGGAATTGATTATATAAAATTTTCATCACTAATGGCTATAAATATTCATATCATGATTTTGGATAAGCACAATTTGATATTTATCACTAATTTAATGTTCCAAATTTTTTTTCATGTACAAAGCAACATTTTACATTTTGTAATATGATACCATTACAATCTTAGTATTATAAATTTCTCTATTATATTTATAATGGTTAATAATGACTAGGAAATTCACAATCGGAATATTCTACTAGATTTGATGCAATTAGAGGAGAAGTAGATCAGATAATATTCATTTAGATCTTCAGATATAGATATAAATTTAAGTATTTGACTGATATTCATATGTATGTCCATTTCCAGACAAAAGAAACAAATTTGAATATTGATAGACAATTAACTAATATCTTTGAATTATTTTATATAATTTTAATTAATTATATGGTAATGTTATGCATTTAATTTTGAAGTTTTGAGAGAGGACTCAGTTCAATATATGCACTAGAAAACAATCGATAGATTCACTTCATATTGTTGAAATTAATTTTATATTACTGCCATTGATTTCAAAGTTTCTAGAGAGGATTCAATCCAATGGACATATACTTAATGCAACAATGAAAAAGTTAGTGATTCTTTTCATATAACTTAAATTTATTATATATAAATGCCATGCATTTAGTTTTGAGGACTTAATCCAATAAATGCACATTGATGCAACAATAGAAAAATTCAAATTAATTCAAGAGGGGATTCAATATGATAGATACATGCTAATGCAATAATAGAAAAAGGTTGAAGGATTTTTTTATAGTTTGAATTAATTTTATATTAATGCCATGCATTTGATTTTGAAGTTTTAAGAGAGGACTCAATTCAACGAGAGCTTATTAATGCAACAATGGAAAAAAGTGATAGGTTCATTTTGTTTAATTTAAATTAAATTTTATATTAATACCACATTCTTGATTTCAATATTTTAAGAGAGGACACAACCTAAAGGATGCATGCTAATGCAACATTGGGAAAAATTGTTTCTAAGCGAGGACAAAATCCAATGGGTGAATACTAATGGAACCTCAAACAAAAAATTGGTTGGTTCATTTCATATGATTCAAATTAATTTTATACCAATATTATGCTCTTGATTTAGAAGTATCGATGGAGGATTGAATCAAGTGGGTGCACAATAATGTAGAAATGGAATAGATTAACAAGTTAATTCCATATGGTTCAAATTAATTATATGTTAACACCAATCACTTGATTTCAAAGTTCCAAAAGAGAACCAAATCAATGGGTACATACTAATGTGATGGTGAGAAAAGGATTCAATCCCGTGGATGTATGCTAACACAACAATAAAAAAAAGGTAGGATAATTTCCTATAATTTGAATTAGCTTCACATTAATACCATATACTTGATTTCATAGTTTCGAGAGAGGACTTGATCTGATAGCTGCACACTAATATAGCAGTGGAAAAATTAGTAGGTTCATTTCATATAATTTGATAGATTTGCACAAATATAATATTTAATTGTATTATTTCAAAGAAAATCTAGTATGAATATAGAATTTTATAGAGGTTTATACTTAAATTGGCATGTCTTAGAAAGTTTGAATGAAAGTACTCTATCTCCTCATAATGTCTTCAAACTTGCTCATCTCTTTTTCTTTTTTTTTTGTCTTTTTTGTTTGAGAACTGGCATTTTAGCTGCTTATAGACCACCTACCTAATGTGTTTGGCACCAGAAAATCAGGTTTACTTTAGTTCCTAGGGGATTATTGGATCAACACCAAAGGATTCTAGTTTAAAATACTTACAATATAAAACATTTTTTTTAGTTAAGTCCAAGATGAACCATAATACATATTGAACATATCATTTGTTTACGAGGGTTTGAATATTGAACTATATTTTTCATGTCTCCCTTTATTCTGAATATGATTCTTGGTTAGCATTAATCCTATGTTCGACATTTTAGCTAGCCTATTATATTTTGAAATTTATTCATATCAAGCATTTTAGTAAGAAATATGTGTTATCATGCAACATTGGCATTCTATATTTAGTTGTTATAGAATCTATTAGAATTTGTCTTTGAATTTACAAGTTCCAAGAGAAAATTTTCTTTATAAGTTCAAGTAAAACTCTAATACTAGTTTTCGTAAGCTTGAAATTTTAGTAATTTTTAGATTCTAACATAGGGCAGCTTTTGCAATCTTTAGTTTATTTTTTTAATAATAAAATTTCTATTTATTTATTCATGACATAGGCCAATGGCTGAGCCATATAAATTCATATATTTACTTTTTTATTTTATTTTTATCTTTTTATCTTTCTCATTGATTTTTTATTTTTAGAATATTTATAACATAATAAGTGGTATCCAAACTATGGTTTCTCTGAAGCATGGTGTATCCTGTTATGTTTCTCTGAAGCATGGTTTCTCAAATCATCGATGTTGTGAAGCTATCGGACGGCCATAGTGGAGCTTGGTGCGTTGTGGAGCAAGAGATCAACAGAAGGCCTCATCATCTCTTGGCTATAAAATTTAGATTCTTTTATGATGACTAAGGGAATTAATTATCGCTAATTTTCATCACTAATGCCATAAATATTCATATCACGGTTTTGGATAAGCACAATTTGATATTTATGACTGATTTAATGTTTTGATATTTTTTCACATACAAAGAAACATTTTATATTTGTATATTTGTGATGCCATTGCAATCTTAGTATTATAAATTGCCTAGTGTTAATTATAATTTGTAGAAAAGTTGCACCTTATTCAATTTAGCTTGAATTAATTATATTTAAATTATATATGGATTCAAATTCATGAATCAGACTATTCTACTAGATTCGATGTAGATAGAGGTGAAGTAGATAAGATAATATTCATGTAAAGCTTCAAATGGATATAAATTTAAGTATTTGACTAATATTTATATTTATGCTATAGGCATTAAAAATATATATATGAATATTGATAAATAATTAATTAATATCTTTAATTTGATGGTCATAAAGTTTAACTATCCAACTTATAATATTATTTAATATCTAATTTGTATTTATAACCATTTAAAATATACATGGATATAGACCTACTAATATCCAATTTGCATCCGATCCATGTTCAGCCTCACATGCAATTGAAATCGTATGAGCTTTGAAATTATGATCCAAATCTAATTAATTAATTTGTAAGAAATAATTATATTCAATGGTCATAAATACCTTACCGTGCTTGGGGAAATCAAATATCTGCTTACTTTCTTTTTTTTTAAAACGTATGTGTATTAGGGTTAGTCATAATACAATAACCATAACATTCTTAAAGATATATTAGGATAATCTAGTAGGATTTTAATTGGGTTCTATTAGATTTGTAGATTGGGCAATTATATGGCTCAATATCAACCAAAGAGCCACAGCCAAATCTTGTGAGGAGCAAAATAAAAAGGTTCATTGAGTGGATATGGACCATGTCAAAATGGACCATCAAACCATAAATCTAGCCCAAGTTTTACTGGATTACCTAGCCACAAAATGAGTTTCCCTGGCAAGATAAAGAAAAAAGTATCCAACAATCTTTGTTTTTTCTTCATTTTTTAAAACTGCACATGCATTTCTTGTAATATAGATAGATAGATAAAATCAAAATTAATGTTTGAAACGCCTATAAAAGGTATAAATCTTTATATAGTGTCAAGTCAATCATGGCTCCCGTTTTGGGCACCAAGATTGACCTAAACTCCTACCAAGCAATCAATTGCACCCAGAACCCCCTCGATTCTCGAGTGTTGTTTAGATTCATCAAACTGCAAAAATATCATCTTCTATCATCATGCTAGCAAGAACATTGTACACAAAGTGACATATTGATGATGGTAAAGACTTTCATAGGGCCACCATGGCCGCATCAATGATGGTCCAACTGAAATAAGATAGGAGCATTAGACGAGAGGAGTGTAAGACTCACATATAGAAACATCCTAATATAATAATTGAAGTTTTGCTTAACGAGACAATCAAGCATGTCCTTCAAGGCTCTTGGCTGATCGCCATCACCCCTAGAGGTGACGACAATACCAAGGACCTCATTAATAGCAATGCTTGTCATCTCTTCGACTCCCAACACATGGAGAGTTTCTCTTGCTCCCTTTTCCTGCACCAAAGAAGGAGACGGCAATCCATCCCTTCAAAGGCTATAGGGGAATAGGGAGGCTACCATGAGGAGGCCACTACACGAAATAGGCTTTAGGTATGGATGGTATGAAACTCAAAGTGAAGGCTTCGAAGGTATGCCATTTGATGGCTCTACGCATCTCCAAACCCTCAAAGGGTATGGTGGGGGCTCTTTTAGTTTATGGGGATCATCATATAATGAATGACTCTAGGGAGGCCATGATCCCTCCTTGGCTCTGTATAGGCTCAACGAGCCCATCATTTACTTTATGTTCATGAACCTTTAACTTTGATAAGGATCTTGCCCTCGATTTCAATTTCAGGTTAATATTATGGGTTTTGAAGGTTTTAAGAGATAATCCAATCCAATGGCCGCACAATAATTCAATAATATAAGTTTTATTGAAAAATATTGGTGGATATATATAAATATGATATTTAAGTTGATTATTTTCAACAAATAGTTTCTATTTGTGGAATCGAAATTTTAAGAAAGATCTTTAAATTAATTTTGTATCAATGCTAAGTTCATTTAATATAATTTGATGGATTTGCATAAATACTATTTAAATGTATTATATCAAGGAAAATCGAATGCTTTTTAAAACAACCAAGAACACTACCCAAATACTTTTTAAAACAAGGATCTTAAGAAAAACACATATAGCATCTCAACAAAGAGCATGTCTTATACATCTAAGGCGCATAATGAATGAACAATCTGGCTGCATAATAATAACAATACTGTCATGGAAAATAAATCATATCTTAAGACTAAAGAGGGGCATGGATATTTGCAAATTGAAGCAATGAAATGATGAAAGTTACTTCATGTAAGGTAGCTGGAGTTGAAAGATAGGAAGATGTTTAATGCATCACTAATGAATATTATAAGGCAGATTGAACAAATGAAATAGCAATCATTAATAAGAACAATGAAAGGTGTACCCCCATTCACAAAACAGAGAACACCACTGTCTGGAAAACATCACAGAATTTTGTAGGATTTTTAATCAAATTGACAATGTGCTTTTCTGGCTTGACCACTGTACGAAGGAGCATTCCCAAGCAAAAAGAAGATTACCATGTAAATTCCATGAGATTAAATAAAAAAATCCACATTGTGGAGATATACACACTGGCAGTTATAAGGGCATTAAGAATGCTTGTGGATTACACAGCAAGCGTGGGGTACTATTTAAACCATCCCTGAACTACAACAAAAGTTGTGCCGGAATGGAGGAGAGCAGGAGAGAATTTCCATGAGCAGATTGCCACTCTCTGATCACAAAAGAAAAGGTTTAAACTAAGGCATCCTCTTTAGTTGAAACAAGTTGAACTAAGTTTTTTTATGTTAGTTAGCAACAATTAAACAGTTACTCCTTTGAGCTAACTTCATGATGCCTTAGTTGCAAATATTTGGGCCCATCATCCTCTCTTTACTTGCAAGAGTGAATCATAATACAAATGCAACGTCATATTAGCGACTTATCACATAACAATGCTGGTGGGACCCACCAATTATGAAATTAAGGAAAATGATAGGTTGCCACTTATTTTGGTTAGGCACAGGGTTGGTTGGAAAGGAGGTCCTGATAATTTGGCATACAGCTACAGCAACATGGCTCAATCTTTCTTCTACTTTCTTGATTGTTTCCTCATTTTCACCTCCTCATACAATTTGCTCTCTCTTCTCTTCATCTAATTTCCTTCCTATCTTTTCTCTTTACCAGTCAACCACATATTTTTAGCTTTTTTGAGAGATGAGTATAAAATAACTGTTTATTTTTTAGACTAAACACCTTCCAAAAATCTCACCACATGGATAATATTTGATAGAAAAAATATTATCCATGGATAAGTGTACGGGATAGAGTTTATCCCCTGGTTATTCCTAGGGATATCCCTTAGCTATCACATTGATCATATCAAATGCAAAAAGGTAAATCCATAGGATAACCTTTTTTTTACTCTTATTTGGAGGGATAACCAGCTATTCCTGCATTTTCTAGGAAATAAATTGAGGGGATATCCCATGGTTAACCATGGATTATCCCTTTGGTTAACTTTATTCCTTGCTATCCCTTAGGTAGTGTTTGATAGAAAAAACATTATCCCTGAATAAGTGTACGGGATAGAGTTTATCCATGAGATATCCTTAGGGATATCCCCTGGCTATCCCATGGATCATATCAAATGCAAAAAGGTAAATCTCTGGGATAGCTTTTTCTTATCCCCTCTGGTTGTATTTGATTGGAGGGATAGAAGAGGATATCCCTCAAAAAAATTTATTTAAACCCCAAACTACCCTTGCAATTTCTAACACAACAATTGATTTGGACCGTTTAATTTCAAATCAAACGGTCCAGATCAATCCAGATCGAACGGCCCAAACAACACCTATATTTACATTATTTTATTAACATAAAATTATTATAAAAATTATTATATATAAAAAAATTTTATTATGTTAACACATAATAATTATACCTATTTCACATCTTGAACCTTATGATGTACTGAAAACGAAAAAAAAAATATTGTTCCTGGAGATTGTAATCAGTCTTCCTACTCTGTGCAACAAGTATGCACAACATCTTCATGCAAACTGATGTAAATGTTTAAAATCTGTGCACAATTGATCATTGCAAATTTCATAAAGATTAATATAAAGCTATCAATGCCACAAAAATACAAATTTCAAATATGAAAAGATTTCATAAGTATCTGAAATGCCAACGAAGATGTCCTACAAAATTGTTCCCTCAATAGAAACAAGCTCATCAGTACTTCAACGGGGCCAGGATGTCAAGTTGAGAACCAAGCTTCTCTTCAACTACCTTCTCTGCCTTCTGGTGCAACCTAGCCAGCTGCTTCCTCCTCTCATAAGCAACCTAAGCCCTCTGCTTTCTCTTCTCTTCCAATTCCTATCACACACACACACACATAAAACCAGAGAAAATAATTAGGAAACACATAAGCAGCACATAACTAAATTTAGCACAATTCATAAGAAACACCCTTACAAGGCTCAGGTCAACCACTCTTGGTTCAGTCATCTCATTTTGTTCTTTTTGCCCCTACAGCTCCTCGGTAGTAAGCACTGGTGATGGCACGATTCCTACACTTACAGGTATGGAACAGCATCATAATGTCATCATCAAGTAGCATTGATAATGGAATTCCAAATAATGAAAGAAAGGTAGGTAGAGCATAGGTCAATATTGATAATGGAATAATGGAATAATGAAATAATAAATAGATCGATGACTCATTGGATCACCTCAGGGAACAGCCACCCCAGCAACTTTTGGCTGCTACTGGTGAGGATGAGGAGGGTACTACCATGGCCACCATTTCTCAAGCTCAGCTGGGGCTCTCTGAGACCTGTGCTGAATCAACTCCATTGGTTTCTCAAATTCAACAAGCCAATCAGGAAGTGAACATGGCATGATACTAAAACACATCAGTCAAATCTAAAACTCAGCCTGTGAAAAGCAAATCCAGCATGAAGGACTTGAAACCTTTCAGCAAATTCAGGCAAAGGCCACCGCAGAGACTATTACATATAGGGTAGATATTTATAATTTGAATGCCCTGGCTTAATTTGCATGCTGGATTCAGTTACTTTTCCATTATATATATATATAATAGATACTTTCAATATAACAACCAAAAAGCAACAATGCTATAGAGAGAATAATCACCCTTGATTTTCCTCAAGCTGAGATACTTTCAACTTACAAACAGAGCCTACTGCAATTTACTTTTTCCTACTATAAGAGGAAATATTAAGAAAGAATACCTTGCCAATTAAATTCAGAATCCAAAGCATCAACTAATAGGAAATGAGATGATCTTATATAAAAACCAACCTGGTTGATAAATTTGCAAAATATAATATAAAACACCAAAGAGGAATGCCAAAGATTAATCACGAATGAATCACCTGCTTTACTGAAAAAGGATTAAACGGTGGTTACTCTCCATGCCAGTAGGCTGCAACAAGATTTTGTCCATATGCTTGTCATATCATGCAAAACTAGATTAAAAGGATATGTGAAGTTATATTATAACAAGATCTTACATGCAAGCACGAGGATTTGTATTCACACAACACCAATAACGCCACTGTTGATTACAAGAAAGCTTAAACTTGCCTGAACAAATGAACATTATATGAAATGCAATAAGAAAATCTTGTGTGACCATTTCTACCAACTTACAGTGCAAGGTAAAAGAAACATATGATTTCAGTTAAAATAAGAACTACTACCATGCCGCCCACTGATCAGCTTCTCAACTTAATAAATCCAATCATCCCATGATTACAACGACTACTATCGAAGTCAGTTATTTCCCCAGGTAGTTTGAAAAGACTAAGGCAAATACATATGCATTCATTACATTCTATAATAATTCCCACAAGAGTTTCCTATAAGGATAAGCCTGTGAAGAAAAATCATAAAGCTTGAAAGCCTAACATTATTCAAAGTCAGATCATGTCACGAACTTCATAGACAAATGCCCCATAACAATAATATTTTAGAGCTTAATCAGTACTGCACCAGCTTCTGTAAGAATGCCTCTAGAAACTTAAAAAATGAAGACTGCAGAAAGACAAAGCATTGGACTGCAAAACAAGTACAAAGCAATATAAAAATAAATACATGATCTTCAATACTTTGATGAGATAAAAACAGAAATTATAGCTGATTCTAATGAGTCAATTTAATTCTTTTGTGTTGTTGAATATCATACACTACATAGCTGAAGTGGAATTGAAACTGAAGCTAATTTCTACAATAAAATGTCAGAATCAACAAGTGCAGCAGAAGTCTGATAATCCACAAGGTCATTGCTCCCAGAAAAACAAAGCTAATCAGCAGCTTCACTATGAAAATCAATAGAAGCGAATGGAGTAGGTTATCGGAAAGGGTGTCAAACATATGCTTCTGTCCCTTGTGGATTATCCTGCAAAGGATAGAATGATCATAAATTATCATATCAAGCATGAAATTACCAAAATAGTAAGGAATTTATAATTTTCAGATTAAATCATACTTTTAGATGTAAATTATTGCCACATTGCGTTAGCAATACAATCCCTCTTATGTTCACCCCTCCTTGATTCATCTTGACCAATAGGTTGAAACTTAATTGCTCACTATCATCTGAGTCATCGATATCATTGACATTGAAATACTTATCGTTGCCTTGAGTTTGTCGAATAAAATTATGTATGATGCAGCAAGCCAAAATAATTTTTTTTTGAACTTCGAACCGGTAAGGCAGCGGCGATCGAAGAATCTTGAATCGTTTCTTCAGAATCCCAAAAGCCTTTTCCACACAATTACGAAGTTGTGCGTGTCGGTGGTTGTATAGGTCCTTATAGTTCTCATAATTTCGCCGACCCGGTGCGGATGTATGAAAGGTACTAAGATGATATCTAGTACCCCGATATGGTGCCAAAAATCGATCTGTATTCGCATACCCTGAGTCGACCAAGTAATACTTTCCTGCATAAATTGACACTAAGCACGCATAATCAACAACATGTGAATTGTTATCATTCTGGCAACGTAGTTATGATTTCAAAAACATACCTTCGGAACTGTAAATCCTCCATGGTCACAGCACCACTTCAAAACTCTCATGTCCGCTGCCGATCCTTCCCATCCAACGCACACAAACATAAACATATAGTCGAAAGATACAGCAGCCATTACATTCTGAGATATGGTGTTCTTTCGATTGCGAAATCGAGGTTGATCCTCTTTCGGTAGTATGACCTCAATATGCGTGCCATCTATGGCACCAATTGCATCCTACAGTCAAAAAAAAATTCAGTAAAGCATATAAAATGTAGTTGATGGTACATGTCATGGTCAATGTTTGACCGTTACCTTAAAGAATGGATAAAAAGTTCGATTTTCTCTTATCTTCGGATGAACCGATGAATCATTTGATGGAAGTTGAATGAACTCATCCTGCAAATGTAATACATCATCCATAACCTTATGAAAATACCTACTTATCGTCTCTCCCGAGTGCTGGTAGGTCTCCTGAATAATCATATTCGATTGACCATGACCTAAACATGATAAAAAGATTGCCAGTTGTTCATCAAGTTCCACCGTCCTACCCATTTTAGGGATCCCATGCCAACAACTTTGTCTTTGAAAATTTGAAACATCTCTGTGTTCATTCTCAGGTACCGGTAGCAACGATCAAAATGCCCATTCAAAATATCTTGAATAATATTCGCACCGCTGAATTGTCGAGTATGGCATGGAACCCTTTGAGGACACGAAGTCCTTCGTCTGTTTCCATTAACTCTTCCAACGTTTTGATCATAATGTCATCATCAAGTAGCATTGACTCCAAAGTTCCAATTAAAGCAAATCAAGGACTTGCCATATCAATTGCAAAAAACACCAGCTACATGTACAATGAAATAAAAATATGTATTTATCATAGCACTACAAGCCCTGCAAATGTCATTAGCACAAGTATACTGACTGAAAATTAAAATATAGTACTACATGCCTTCCAAATGTCACTGGCACAAGCATACTGATTGAAAATTAAAACATAGCACTACATGCCCTGCAAATGGTACTTTCAAAAGTTATTTAAACACATCCTAAAGCAAGCAAATGACATCATTACATATCCCGATAATGGGTACACAACATGCCAATGAAAGTGAAAGTCTCAACAAGTTCAAAGACCTCGATGACAACATATCAATGAAAGTGAAAGTCTCAACAAGTTCAAAGACCTCGACGACTCAAGTGGTAATTAACAAAACCTCTCAATTGTTCTCCTTTTAACATCATGAATAAGTGACGAGTGTCCATCGATTGACAGAAAATGTTAGACATCACTGAAAAGTCTTCAATTGATAAATTTAAAGTAAAAAGCTTCGTTACGCACTTATCAATGCGACATGAAGCTTCGATTTCTGCCTTCTCAAGTTCAACAGCTAACATCTTCTTCTCCAATTCTAGAACTTGTTGTGAGAACTCCAAACGTTGTGAGGATAGCCGCCTCAACTCCTCTAATATTTCCACTTTGTCAACTCCTCCAACTTTTCTACGTCGCTGTGTGGGGGTAGTATCCTGACGTGGCCTCTTGCCTTGAGAGGATGTTGCACCATCAGAGGCCGAATCATTAGGATTAATAGAAGGGTTATCAGATTGATATTGTGGAGTTGGTGAAGGTCCAATATCATCAGAGTCTCCTCCTCCCTCTATATCTACATGAATCACATCATTGTCAATCACATTGTGTAAATTCGATTCATCAAAATAGCTAGAGTCCGAATGAGTTAGTAAAGGAGGGGCACTAGTTCGTGAAATTGGAACGTTCGATGATTGGAGAGCTGGAATTGCTTGCTGAGGAGTGTAATCAATACGTGTCGCAGCCCCTCCACCGGTAGCAACTTGCTTTCCATACCATATGAGCATATCCTCATATAGTGCGAAAGGCTTGTTCCTACAGTGTATCAGTTCCTTATTGACCTATTATACACCCAAATATATAATTAGCTTCAGTATATTTTAAGTAAATGCAAATGTAAGAAACATGGACTGATTTGCTTACCGAGATCACACTATCCCCTGTTCATCAGTATTAGCTGGGATTTGTCTCTCGGGGTCCCAACCCCAACCAGAAAAGTCGCCAAGTAATGATATTGGCGAAATAGTTTTCTCAAATTCTTTATTCTATTTTACATGTTCTGAATACTATAGTTGGTTTTAGCCTCCATATTGAACCGTTCTAGAACTCGAAGGAGTGCAAGCTTGGTAAAAGTGTTTCTGGTTGTACCACCAATAAGAAACTCCTCCTTCAGCAATCTTGACAAGATTTTATCCTCTTCATCGGTCCAATTAGTAACCCTAGCACGGGATGATCCAATTTCACTACTCTTCAAACTGCTAGCCATGGTTCTTCTTTTCTGGGCCTAACTATTCGATGAGATACAAGAAAAGAAAAATAAGTCTAATGAAGGATTTTAACATGTTATGTTTGATACCAAGACTAGCTTTTTAAACCATGTATAAGCATTACATAATGCAAATATAACAAGAAAACAAATGACAATTCATGAGTTCAAAGATGAGTTGTGTGAATGATGTGAGTACCTTCTAAACAACCTTACATAGGTAACATAGGACAAAACAAAACCTCGAAGCATTCACTAGCAAGCATCAAATGGAGACAGAGAGCATCAGTACCTAAGGAATGGATTCAGTCTGCATGACCGATGCTGATAACCCTATGAAGCCCAATTCAGGCATGCAGGATTTTGGGAGCAGGTCTTGTTGGGAACAGCCACAAGCATAAAACATTGCCAAGAAAAACCTCTTCCTGCTCTCCTAATTCCAGAATTGCTCTTCAGACCAGCATGCTTGGAGCAAAATACAGCAATCAGCTCCCCATATGTCAGTAAATGGCAGGCAATGAATTTAGCCACCAACCATGGGAAATTCAAAATCAATCCATCGTCTCCCGCACACCAGCGAAGAAAAATTGTGATCTCTATCTATATAACCAAAGTGTAACTGTGAAAGTTAATCTATTTCCATTAAAATACTGGTTCATACTTTGATTCGGACCATGGATAAAATTAGAGGCACAAAATGTTTTCTCAGGGCAATTCAATTATTGCAACAGCTGAGCATGTTGGAATCTGACTAAATTAAGCAAGGGAAGCACATACAGGGATAAATATATATACAGAGAATGAGCTGATGTTTCACTTGTCTATAATCAACAGAGCATTACATGAAGAGGCAGCTTTCGCTTCCTTCTTTTCCTTTGTTTCCTTTCCTTTATTATTCCACTTCCTCTAGCACTCACAATCTAGGAGGTGATTAACAACGCATTCTGTTTCAAATGAATTGTCCCTTGATGAAATTTTTCAAGTCTGCTGTGGTGCTTTGTAAATTAAACCCCCATTGGTAATTTGTAAATAAACCCCCCTCAGTTCATGGACTTGTATGTCCGCCTCCAAGTAGAGGTGCCAATGGGATTGATCATCCCCCCCCCCCCCCCCCCCCACCCCCCACTATGCTTTGTAAATAATTTAACATTGATCAATTCAATTCTTTCCATCCTTTTTTAAATCCATCTCTTACTCTGAATACTAAACCTTACAATACAGTGTCCCAACTTAAAATTTATAGATACAACGCCTATAAAATTGAAATAGGTTGCAAGTTGGGTTGTCAAATTATGTTTTGAGTTTTGATCCCAAGCTGCTTTGGATTGGACTGATTGGTCGCTATTATCTTTCTATCTATAATATACGTGGTTGGCTGCTGGTTGACATCAATGTGAGCTGATAAAATTTTTTTGTGCCTCTTTCTATGAGGATGAAACGGTCGAAACCATTTGACTAATTTAATAATGCACCCAATTACAGCTGATTTTATGGACCAAGGGGTTTAAGAAATTGAGTGTCCTTTTCCTTCAATGCATTCCGATTTCTCTTCGTCAAAGACGTCTTTCGTCTCTGAAACGTTTCTAATAGCGTGATTCATCTAGCAGTCAGATATGGAAAACGTCTCCCCTATGGTCATAATCAAAAGCCCAGTCTAAAGAAAATTCCTAAGTCTGAGCTATGACCTCTCTCACTGTCCCATAGAAAATTTTCAAGATGGCCTCCAGATTCTCCTCTCCAATTCAAAAGACCTGGAGAGCAAATGATGCTATTTTCTTTCAAACACTTGGTTGGAGAACCACAGCTAAGATTCATTCTTCAAATAAATGAATTGAATAGAAGGATCAGATACTCAGACCATCCTTTTATCTAAATGTATCTGAAATTCTAGAATATTGATTTGCTCTCAAACAAGAAAGAAAAGACTACATAAAGATCAGTAGTCCAGATTTTTTTTTTTCAATTATATCATGCTTGAATTTGGACAAAACAAATCGAAATGGACTTTTCTAAAATTGAATTAGAGAAGTCCAGTTGCTGACCATCGATCAACACACTTTGTATTACAAAAGATTGCCTTTGCCTAGCATCAGCAACCGTTTTGCAATACAAAATTTTTTTGTGCCTCTTCCAGTAGATATTATTTGGGAATTAATTGTTTCATTTTACCAACCAAAAATTCAGGAATCAAAATTACAGCCTATTTTCTGACGAATAACCATGTTCTGACAACTACCACAAGTCTAGTATCTGCTTCAATCTCATCTAAATATTTCGGAAGAAAAAAAATTTCTCAAAATACCAAAAATTAAGCAGACCTAGGATTATTTCACAGAGAGAACTAGGGGAAAAAAAACCAAAAGAAATGAATGTGATATTGAAAACAAAAGGATTTGGAGAATAGAATCTAAACTGGGGAGGGAGTGAACTCGAGAAAACTCAAAAAATCGAACTCTATGTTAGAAATCAAGAGAAAAAGAACTACATTACATGAAAAGAAACAATCGAATCGTGCAAACAATACGCTAGAAGAAATGAAGGGATAATACGCTAGAAGAAATGAAGGGAAGACTTACTTCGATGTCTCCGGGAAAGAGCGATGCCAGAAACCCTCGATTCCAAAGAGAAGAGGGCGAGGGCTAAACGAGCAATCGAGGGAAAGAGAGCGGAGAAGAAAGGCAGTGGATCGCGATGATGGCTCGGATGGGAGGGGAGAAGAAAGGCAGTGGATCGTGAGAAGAAAGGACGGGAGGGGAGAAGAAAGGTAGTGGATCGCGATGATGGCTCGGACGGGAGGGGAGAAGAAAGGCAGTGGATCGTGAGAAGAAAGGACGGGAGGGGAGAAGAAAGGTAGTGGATCGCGATGACGGCTCGGACGGGAGGGGAGAAGAAAGGCAGTGGATCGCGATGACGGCTCAGACGGGAGGGGGAGGCGGAAAGGTCTAGGGCAAGCAATTTTTTTAAATTGACATATTTACCGTCAAAGGATAGCGAAGGAGTAACCAGCTATTCCCCCAGTCGCTAGGGAATAAGTTCAGGGGATAACCCATGGTTAACCATGGGTTATCCCCTCTGGTTAATTTTATTCCGTGCTATCCTTCGTAGTTATAGCATTTGAGGATAAGGAGGGATATCCAGGGGATATCCCCCCTATCCACCGTATCAAACGCTACCTTATAGTTATGGCTTTGGGATATCCCCTCTTATCCCCTATTTCAAACACTACCTAAAGAGCTGCAAAATTGCATCAAGCAAACTATTGAACCTAGCAAATGCAAGTTGAGACAAGCACATCAGTACGTGAACTATGTTAAATATGGTTAAGCCTTAGCTGTGCATGATATATATGGGTTCAATTATGTCCATTAACTACCAAGGATCATCCAACTTTTATTTTTCAGAAAAAGGGGTGGCACTTAAAATACTATAGCTACTTAATGAAAGTTTGCATTCACAGTGATTACTCCAAGCTGCTTTACTTTATAGCAAGCGCATAGTACATATTCTTTGTAGAAATAGCATGAAAAATATCAATATATGTCTTGGCAAAGGGGCAAAAAACAAACTAATGCAACCTATTCTTCACAAGAGTAGCTAAAAAAATTCACGGAAGCAGAAGAAGGCCAAATAGTTGCCATATGTTTTTAATAATTCACAACATAATGAAAAAAAATATAAAAGGAAAACAATAAGAAGTTATCATGTGGAATATTGTTGACTTCCAGACATGGTCTGCAAGTTATATGGGAAAAGTTATGCAACAGGAAAAAAAGGAACCAACCACATGGTGTGAATTATGACTCAAATGCCTACTAAAGTAGCCTTTTTTTTAATTACAGAAAATTGACCTACAAACAAGAAGGCAGATTAGAAACAAAATTCCAAAGAGAACTTGTAACATATGGCAAAAAGTCAATAGCATGCAGCAAAGAATAACGTATAGAACCAACACTAAAGAAAATGGCAGATTTGTGTGAGCATTTTTTATGCTGAAGGATCTGTACATTATTAACACAATAAGATAAGTTTCTTGTTCCAACATGTCCAGTTCAATGTATTGGAAACCTATGTTAGAAAGGACATACAAGAAGGAAGTTCTATAATATTTTATCATTAAAGTGAAAACAATTAATCAGTGAGCAAGTAGGAAACAGTTGTACTTAGAATAGAAAACTAAGGTCCAAAGGTTGACACAGACTGCGGGTCTAGTAGATCTATTGCATGTCAAGGGACCTGTAAATTATTGAAAGTTGCAGATTATAAGTGAAAGTTATGTTAAAAGCATGGTCATAATCCATAACGTACTCATCCATGATATACATTAAATATATGAGATTCATGTAAAACTTTGATGCCATAGGGTCTGTAAGAGACTTAAATATCACTATGGAATAGTTATAAGACACATTAATTGTTCTTCATATGGATTCTTCATTGATTTATTGGCAATCTAAGTGAGACAAGAATATTCGAGATATACGATCTGAGTTCTTTGCACTTATCATTGATGTCAAAGCTATCAAAAGCCTGATTAAAATATATAAGAAATGATAGTCTTTGCAATTAGAACAAAAAAAAATTAAGGTTTGCCGGTTTAGATAGACATCAAACTTCACCGACTTGCACTGTTAGGGACCATTAAAGCATTGATAGTCAACGATTATAATAATTTTATATTAGAGTTTGGTCAGCATCCAAAAAAATTCAGTATCGATGGCATCAGCAATTCATGAACACAGACATTACTCAAGCACTAACTAAACCTACTACTACCCGACCTCAAATACATCAAAAATCGACAATTTAGGGCACATTTGCTATTGCTTCCGTTCTCTGCCAAATAAAATGAACGAACAAATCTTGAAATGAAATTGCTTGCAAGAATAATTAGCCTTTACCCAGACATCAATTTTCATTTCGTATTTTAGTAATTTGATTAAAATATTTTTCTCTTCACTTTCTCTTCTCTTTTTTTTTTTTTTCCTTCGTTCTTTTTTTTTTTCTTCCTACTTTTCTCTTCATCCAAACAGAGCATTAAAGATGTTCAAACCATAAATGCATCTATCTATTTAAATTTATATATTTAATGAATCAAATTTCGATTTAATACTTTTAACATATTTAAGTAACTAATTACATTGAATCGGTTTGAATTGATCAATTTATTCATTTTATTTATATTATTAATTAACAAGTTAAATAAATTTTACATATTAGCATCTTATTTTTATTATAATTAAAATAAATATTTAAATTTAAAATGTAATATATATAATAAATAAATTGAATTTATATCGATGATTTTTATAGTTAATTCGTGTCAGATCTGACTCATTTACTATCCAATCAAACCCAATTGCCATTTTACATTGGATGTGATTGGTTATCATGAACTTTCTTTTATTTTAAATCTCATCCAAATTTTATATACTGATATTTTAGCTTGGGTCAGCCACGGAGAGGACTAAATACCGTCGTTAAAATTAACCGGAAACATGCCATTAGTTTTATCATAAATATTTTTTAAATAGGATTTAGTTTTGATGGATGTGTGGTTGATAGGAAAAAAAATATTAAAAAATAAATAGGTTTTATTGAAATATAAGTATTTACCTGTTAATTGGTGTATAAATAAATAGTAAGCAGGATAACAAATAAGTCCAGTTAGTACGAATTATTGCTTCACCTTGAATCAATTCAATTATATTTGAATTATTATTTTGGATCCAAATATAACTCATTTGTTGTTTAAATTGAGTCCATAAAAAAAACTTAAACTCAATAAATCATTTGAATTGATTCAAAATAACATATGATCCAAATCTAATCTAAAATATTTAGATTCAGATCGGAATCAAATTAAACATATTTATGTTTGAGTCAAATATTTAATTATTATTATTTTATAATTAAAAACTAATAATTAATAATTAAATATAAAATTATTAAAAAGAACTAACTTAAATTTTAAATTTTTTTTCTAAAACTTTGGATTTTTAATTATTCTAAAGTTTATAAATTATGTCTCTTAAAATACATATTTTAAAGGCATTATAATGTTTGAACTGTTATTTGGTCTTATGAAATATACTATGGTAATTTAAAGTGGGGGAATCAAGAAATTAAGCCGAATCAAATCTGGTTCGGCTTTAAAAAACCAACCAAACCGGTTTATTTTCAAATATATCTCAAAGCCGAGCACGCGAGGTTAATCAGTAAACCCGGTCCGGGACGCTACGCCAAGAATTTGCGACCAGCCGGCTCGTCTTCTCGAGTCTCGACGGCCCCTACGTCCTCCTCTCTTCTCTCTTCCCCTGTTTTTTTCCCGCCGGAGGAGATGAGCGGCGGAGGCGAAGGCCAAGAAATTCCGGCGATCGCGAGAGCGGCGGACTCTGCCGACGAGCTCTACCGCGTCCGCGACACATTCTTCCCCACGGACCCGGATGAGAAGACGTCGAGGCTCCAAGCCCTTGCTGACGCTGCTCTCAGCCTCCTCGATTCCCTCTCCCCCGGTACGCCGCAAACCCCTCCTCTCTCCCTCTCCTTCTCCCTGTCCCTCTCAGGTCTTTATTTGTTCATTGTCATGCTCCGTGATTGAAATCGAGGGCATTTGATGTGTTTAGATGGTTAGATCAGTAATTAGGGTTCATTTCTTTTTTGTTTGGTGGCTAATGAGCATAAGGTTCTAACATGAAATGATATCTTGATCTTGGAATGATAAATAAGGTGAAGCTCGCATTTGAATTGTTGTTGTTGCGCTGGCCAGGAGTTCTGGTTCTGATCTTGAAGTAAGGGGGCGTTCACCGAGGATAAAAATATTGTGATCTGGAAAATTTTGGGAGAAATTTAGGAGAATTGTGGTTCCATCTCCTCCTACCACAAGTCACTCCTTTTATTTTGTATTGCTGGGATGGTGATCATGGCACTATTTTCTTTAGCTGCAATGGGATGACATGCAATGGGAGCAGGAATAGTAATTTTGACCTTTGTTTTTTTGGCATCATGGTTATGACGGATGTATCTAATAATGTTTGCAAAGTTTTTCTTCATATAAAAATTGGGCATTTTGGAGGGTGAGCCTTCGCGCTTGCGCAATAAATTCTGTTGTCACCAAAACACGTCTCCTGAACGCCGGGTGATGAAGGAACTCCTGGTCTCACCTCTTCGGTGGGAATCATGAGGGGCCGATGGGTTCCGGCGAGGACCCTCCGACGGTCAAATTAGTGCTTTGGTAAACAGTAATAAATTGAAGACAAGAAAAAGCCTAACTCTTGCTTGCCCTTGTGTTTTCTCTTCTTTTCCTTTTATACTTGCTCCATAGTTCCTGCTTTCGGGAAATGACGGCCATACAGGCGATAGTGGGTCTAACCATGTTCGAAACATTCCATCATCCGTAATTGTTGGGAGTTAGTGGACCACGTGGCAATTGCAGAAGGCTAGTGGACCGCGTGGCAGTTGCAAAAAGCTAGTGGGCCGCGTGGCGGTTGCAGGGAACTAGTGGGCCATATGGATAGGAACCTTGAAGGTCCAAGGCCGAGGGAAACTCTGAAGGTCCGAGACCGAGAGGGATCTGAGAGGTCCGAGGCCGAGAGGAACCCTGGGTGTCCGAGGCCGAGGGAAACTCGTCGTCAGGTCCTTACCTCGTTAGCTTTAACGGAGCTTGATCAGCCACATCGGATGCCCTCCGTCCCTGAGGTAGTGCGGGTTCACTTCCCGCCCATCGAAAGGGGCGTGAGCTCGACTGGCGGTTGATTCAGCCTGGCCACCAATTGCAGCAGGGGCACGTGTCCATGAGGCATGAGGACTCATTAGTGCCAGTGGCATGGGACGTTGTAGCATCGCTGCTCCTACTAATCTGCACCATTGGATGTGGGAGAATCCTTCTCAAAAAGGCAATGATCATCATCGCCATCATTAGGTTGACGCTATCGATATCTCGCCATCGGCGCCGAACGACTGCCGAGGCGTCCCTCCGAACAGGAGGCATGCGCGTGGCAGGCTGGTTTGGGCAGGACGACTCGAGGGGAGCTATAATAGGGGGAACGCTCCAAATCGAATGCCTCAATACCCAGAGTCTTCTTCTCCCTGAGCTTACCTCTCTTCGGGTCCTACCATCCTCCCCGCCATTTTTCTTCCATCAGCCAGGCCAGTCCTTCTCCCATGGCCTCTTCTCCTTCTTGGTCCTCTTCCTCTCTCCCCGAGGACTATTTTCCTTCCCTACACATGCAGGCTTCTCCATCTCCCACTCCCTCTTGGTCCTCTTCCTCTTTCTTCGAGAACCAGGTTCCTCTGTCCCAGCGGCGGGTTATCGGTCGGACCCCACCAGGACCCGTCCGGTTGCCGCTGGAACCCGTAGAGCCACTTTAAAGTCTCCCGACAGGGTTGTCTCCACCGTGACCGACCAGGAGCTGACCAGGATTAGAGCCATTTATAGGATCCCGGATAGCATCCGATTGTATCCTCCTACCCCGGATGATAGGGTAATCTCCTTCCGTCCCGGAAGGGTTGCTCTGTACAAGGCCTTTCTCAAGGCCGGCCTCCGATTGCCCCTTCATCCTTTGATCGCCAACCTTCTTGACTTCTATTCCCTAACGCCATTACAATTGGTTCCAAATTCCATCCGAACCATATGCTCTTTCTTTGTTCTGTGCCGCCTTAGGGGTTAGAGCCCAAGGTTTCCCTATTCCGTAGTTTTTATAACCTTCGTCAGCAATTAGGTTGGTGGGTATTCCAACCTCGGCCCACTCGAGCCTTGAAGTTTAGCCTCTCTACCTCGGTCAAAGGGTGGAAGACCCGATTCTTTTTCGCCAACCTCAAAGGAGGGAGGCCGAGTTGGGGGGACCCAAATGTAGGGCCGAACCAGAACCACATGGTAACTCCGAGGGACAAGGAGGCCTTCGGTATGTTGCAGACGGTTGACATCCCCGGTGTAACCAGCTTTTGACGGAGGATAACCTCCAGTTCACGGGCCTCCCGAGCGGCGGTGAGCAACCTTAGACGCTCTTTCTCTCACTGCCCCCCTTTCATTCCTCCTCTCTTTTCTTCTCTTCCTTTTTTTGTTTTTTTTTTGACCGACCTTGATTTGTGCAGCTATAAAGCTACCAGATCGTATGGTGAGGAGGGCGGCGGTTAAGAATAAGGCTCTTGGTAATGCCGAGCCGTCGAGGAAGAGACCCAGTCTCCAAGCCCTTCCCGATCTCCGACCCCGGCCCGGTGATCCGTCGACCCCGAGGGCATCAGGCACAACCTCTGAGGGGCCAAGAGCCGGTCCTACCCGTCGATCTTACCATTGACACACCTCCCGAAGGGCCCCGAACCGAAGCCACCCCCCCCCCCACAGCTGAGGAGCCGACCTTTCCATATACAGGGCCGTCCTACCCCGAGATCGAGCTGACCCCGGAGGGAATTTCACTTGAGGCCCAGGCTGAGTGAGCCCAGGCGACGACAGGTCTACAGGCCGAGGAAGAGAGGTCAGCCTTCGATGTGGCCTCAACAGCGTCCAACCAGGCCGGGGCCGACAGGGAGGATGAGCCCAAGGCCCTCCCCGCCAGACCGTCACTGACGAACCAGGGGTTGGTAGCTGAGCGACTGGTGACTCATATCTGCCGCCCTGAATTTTAGAGAGAGCTCCACCGCTGAGGGGCCGCGTCACTCCTCAGGACAGGACGCCTTCTCAACCCAACTATGGGTAAGTATTGTGGTTATTTCTTTACGCGCCGCTTTTGCCCTTTTCCGATTGTTTACTGACGACGACCCTCTAATGTAGACGGCGAACTCCTTTGTGGCGTTAAGGGACATGCTTGCTCAGGCCGAAGAAGCGCTCCACCAGTCCCGGCAGAAGGCCACTGAGGTTCGGGCCCAAGCAGAGAGGGCCGAGGGGGCCCTAGCAGTGGCCCTAGTCGAGCGGGCCAAGGAGCTCGACGGGGTCAAACGTCAGGCCGAGGCCGAGCTCGAGCGTCTGAGGAAACACCTAGAGGTTGCCGAGGCAACCATCGGAGCTCAAGACCTGCCTATCCAGTCTCTCGGCATAGAGGTGGAGGCAGCAGGGAAGCGGGCCTCCAATGCCGAGGAGATCGCCCGAGAGTCAAACGCTCGGGTGGCAAAAATGGAGGAAGCCGTCCGTAGGGCGAAAAAGAAGGCCAAGGTCGCCGAAGAGAGGGCCGCGGCATCCGAGGAGAAGGTAGCTGCGGCTGAGGGAAAGGCTGCCATCAGCGAAGAGAGAGCAGCTAGGGCGGTGGACGAGTTCCGGAAGAGCTCGGCCTTTGCAGAAGAACTAGCCGAAGCTTCCTCCGGCGCCTATCTCCTCGGCTTTCGGGATGGCAAGGAGAAGGTCGGCCTTGATGATCTCGAGCCAGACGAAGTGTCGGAGGAGTCGTCAGCGTCTCCAAGGCCGATCGCGAGAGCGGCGGACACAGCCGACGATCTCTACCGCGTCCGTGACACATTCTTCCCAACGGACCCGGAGGAGAAGACGTCGAGGCTCCAAGCCCTAGCTGACGCTGCTCTCAGCCTCCTCGATTCCCTCTCCCCGGGCACGCCGCAAACCCCCTCCTCTCTCCCTCTCCTTCTCCCTGTCCCTCTCAGGTCTTTATTTGTTCATTGTCATGCTCCGTGATTGAAATCGATGGCATTTGATGTGTTTAGATGGTTAGATCAGTAATTAGGGTTCATTTCTTTTTTGTTTGGTGGCTAATGAGCATAAGGTTCTAGCATGTAATGATATCTTGATCTTTGAATGATAAATAAGGTGAAGCTCCCATTTGAATTGTTGTTGTTGCGCTGGCTAGGAGTTCTGGTTCTGATCTTGAAGTACGGGGGCATTCACCGAGGATAAAAATATTGTGATCTGGAAAAATTTGGGAGAAATTTAGGAGAATTGTGGTTCCATCTCCTCCTACCACAAGTCGCTCCTTTTATTTTGTATTGCTGGGATGGTGATCATGGCACTATTTTCTTTAGCTGCAATGGGAGCAGGAATAGTAATTTTGACCTTTGTTTTTTTGGCATCATGGTTATGACGGATGTATCTAAAAGAATGTTTGCAAAGTTTTTCTTCATATAAAAATTGGGCATTTTGGAGGGTGAGCCTTGGCGCTTGCGCAATAAATTCAGTAAAGTATACATCCATCACACACATTTTGGAGGGATAAGTTAAGTGATAGATTTGCTCTCATGGAACACATCTAAGTGAAATTAATGTCTGTTTGTCGGTGACATTGGATGATACCATTTAGGCAGCTTGTCCCAAAGCTTGTTCAGTTCTTCTAGATGGGATCACACAAGATTGATGTGACATGAATGCAGTGTCTTCATTGCTATCAGCTCTCATTATATCAAGCCGATTATTACTTGCATGGTGCTTTGTGTGTTGATGTGCTCAACTGAACTCCACATGCAAAATTCAATACTGATTTGTAAAACACTGAATTTCAGCCTAGACTGTCTTATATTAATAGATGTTGCATCTATCTTTTCATTTGCCAAGCATTATCTAATCATCATGTTCTGTAAAATTCCAATGTTTTTACAGAAGCAGTTTAGAGTATTTATCTTGTACTTGTTTCCAAATTATTTCCTACAGAACAAAGGAAGTCACCATCACAACGTGCAGTCTATGAATTTTGAAGGGGAAAATACTGGATGCATTTCCTGATTATTGCAAAGAAGCAGAAGACCATTTGTCCAAAGCTGTGTGTTATGGGGAAATCGTTTTTCCATTAACATGTTTATAAGCTGTGACTTTATTTTGAAATCAGTGGTTTATTGTTTCAGGTCAAGTTGAATCCATCGCTTGCAGACGCATGGTTATGCTTAGGTAATTGCATTTGGAAGAAGGGAGATCTGCCTTCAGCAAGGAATTGTTTTTCTTTAGCACTAAGCAAGGTATTTTAAATCAAGATACCTTACTCTTTGGAACTTTAGTTGAATCTACCACTTAGTCATGTAGTTTGATATTCCAAAAGTGTGTACTGTGACTGCACTAAAATTTTGCAGGGTGCAAACAAGAAAATTCTTTGTCAGCTTTCAATGCTTGAAAGAAAGATGGCTCAAGGTAAGGAAAATGCATTGATATTACAAATCTTTTGCTAATTTCAGGTTCCTAGGTTCCTAACGTTTTTTAGCTGAATGTACTGAGAATATAATTTGGAATTTGAGTTGGAACTCTAAAAGCAGAAGTGCAAACTTCGGTTTTGACTGTAATCGCATGATTTATAGTTTCAGCCAAACACACTGTATCTGTGAGCCATTTATGCAAACTTTTAACCTTTTTTGTTTCTTTCAATCTTGGAACCATTGTCTCAAGATTAAATTTAGATTTGTGTATTGAGAAGATTTAGAAGCATTGCAACATGACATCCAATTTTCACAGGCACGTATAGAATGTCTTCCATTAGATATCTTATACTTTTTTATTATTTTAACCTCATTTATTTAAAGATAATGTTCTGACTGTCTATGTGCATAACCATCAGAATGATACATCTTAAGGTCCAAAATATTACAATGTGCTCTAAAATGGTCTAAATTATATAAATGTTTATAGATATGGTCTTTTTTTTTATTGTTCTATTTTTTTCTCCTGATCTTAGTTTTGATATTTCTATTTTGAAATGGTAATATAAGAAAAGATAAAATAAGAAATGAAATAATTTATAAAAAGGTGGAGGAACTATTAATTTAGGACAAATTAAAAGAAAGATGACATAAATTTGGATATTTGCAATATAGACATAGAGATGCATTAGTATGAAGGAGTGATTTGATACATGTACAAGAAAAAAAAGATGGATGGACCAAAAATGTACAAGAAAAAGTAATAAAGAAAATTTGATATATTTGTATCTTATAAAAAGTATGATTTTAAACTGAGCAGACGGGAGATAAAGGATTCATATATAACCGAGCTTAATTAGTTTGGGATCAGAACTTTGTTATTGTTGTTGTTGTTTATTTCTAATTTCAAAATTTTCAAGAAAGTGCCAAACTGAAGCTGAAACCAACATTTATTTTTTCTCTGATAAAACAGGAACTGGTTTCTTGAACACTTCTTGCTCCACTTCTTTCATGCTAGACTTTTCGCTTTTGTTATATATTTGCATTAAACTATCCTTATTGAATATTATCTGTTGTAATATGTATAGTATTTTTTGTGTAGGCACCGAAGATCAAGCACAATTAGTTGAAGAAAGCATTAAACATGCAAAAGAAGCAGTTATGTTGGACATCAAGGATGGGAATTCTTGGTGTAAGATTCTATTTTTACTTAAGTCAGAGAAAATAATACCTTGGAGATGTTTTATTTTGCAGGTGTCACTCAAACTGTGATTTACATCCTTTAGAATTGCAAGAATTATGTTGCTGTAATATAGAATTGATAAAAAAATGTAAACAAGCTGAAGTATAAGTAAAATTTGGAGTCCTAAAATTGATTATAGTTGCATATTAATCTACCATGGTTGTTTATTTACAGAGGCATGTCATAATGATTAAGTTTTATGGCATGACTACTACCATGCTTCTTGTTTCTCATGCTACCACGAGTTTTGGGAAACAAGTTTAGATAACTAACTATTTTGGGGTGCCGTAGAAATTTTAGGGCATTCAATGCATAATAACAGTGTAGTGAAACACGTGATAAATGATGTTGTAAAAACATGATACTCAACTCAACTCATCTAAGCCTTTTCCCAACTACATGGGGTCAGCTACATGAATCTGTTTTCTCCACTCTGCTCTATTCAGGACCAAGTCGACATTTAAATTACAAATAGTTATATCTTTTTTAATTATTCCTGTCCATATTAGTTTAGGTCTACCTCTATCTCTATCCTTACCATGAATTGTTAAAAGATCACTCTTTCTAACTGGAGCACCTAAAGGTCTACGTTGTATATGTCCATACCATCGTAATCTATTTTTTTTTATTTTATTTTCAATTGGGACTATTCCTATCATTTCTTTTATATGTTTATTTCTAATTCTATCTTTTAAAGTTTTACCACATATCCATCTTAACATATGCATTTCTATTATACTTAATTTATTCACATGTTGTTTCAATATTGCCCAGTACTTTATTCCATATAGCATAGTTGTCCTAATAGCAGTTTTATAAAATTTTTCTTTCAATATTAATGGAATGTGCCGATCATACAATACTCTCGAAGCACTCCTTCACTTAATCCATCCTTCTTTAACTCTATGATTTACATCTTCACCTATTTCACCTTCTTGTAGGATAATTGATCCCAAATACCTAAATTTTTTACTCCTTGATATCTCTTAGCTTGCAATCTTCACTGTTTCTTCATTTGTATTTCTACTCCCATAAAAATTACATTTCATGTATTCAGTTTTAGTTCTACTAATCTTAAAACCTTTAGATTCTAAAGCCTGTCTCCAAATCTCTAGCTTAGCATTTACTCCAGATTTAGTTTCATCAATCAATACTATATCATCTGGAAATAACATACACCATGGGATATCATTTTGAATATGTTTGGTTAATTCATCCATAACTAATACAAAAAGATACGAACTTAAGGCAGATCCTTTATGTAAACCTACACTAATTGAAAACTCACGAGTTTCTCGTATTGTTGTTTTAACAATAGTTATTGCTTTATCATACATATCTTTTTTCAATTCTATGTACTTTTGGTAACTTCTTTTTTCTCTAAAATTCATCATATTTTCTCTAGGTACTCGATCATATACTCTCTAAATCAATAAAGACCATATGAAGGTCTTTTTTTTTCTCTATCTCTCTCCATCAATCTTCTTAATAAATAAATAGCTTCCATGGTCGATCTTTCAGGCATAAATCTAAATTGATTATTTGACATCAAAGTTTAAGCTCTTAATCGATTTTCTATTACTCTTTCCCATAATTTCATTGTATGACTCATCAGCTTAATCCCTCTATAATTTGCATAGTTTTGAATATCTCCTTTGTTTTTGTATAGGGGTATTAATATGTTTTTTCTTCAATCATCCGACATTCTTTTAGTTGCTACAATCCTATTAAATAAATTGGTTAACCACATGACTNTAGCTTAATCCCTCTATAATTTGCATAGTTTTGAATATCTTCTTTATTTTTGTATATGGGTATTAATATACTTTTTCTTCAATCATTCGACATTCTTTTAGTTGTTACAATCTTGTTAAATAAATTGGTTAACCATATGACAACAATTTCTTCTAAGCATTTTCAAACCTCAATAGGGATCGCATCTAGTCCTAATGCCTTTGCATTTTTCATTTTACTCAAAACCTTTTTAACCTCAAGCATGCTAAATCTATGAAAAAATTTATACTCATTTATTACTCCTAGGTTATCACATCCATCTACCCTAAATTTATTAATTTATTTTTATTTAATAATTTTTTAAAATAACTTTTTCATCATTCTTTTATCTCTTCTTCTTATATTATGACTTTTTCATCTTCATCCTTAATATATTTAATATAGTCAAGATTTTTTATTTTCTTTTCTCTTAGTTTTGCTAATTTATATATAGTATTTTTACCTTCTTTTGTATCTAGTCTATTATATAAGTTATCATAGGCTTTAAGTTTGGCATTACTTGCCACTTTTTAAGACTTTCTTCATCCTAGCCTCTTGCCAAATTTTATAGTTTATTCTTTTAAGCTTGATGGCAACTTGAACTTCCTTGTTCCATCACCAAGTTCCTTTTCTACTAGTCATACTCCTTTTGATTCTCCTAAAACTTCTTTTGCTATGTTTTTTATGCATTAATTTAGTTATTTTTTCACATTAAGTTGAGATCACTATTTATATTCATAGTCATTACTCTTACTAACTTTTCTTTAAATAATTCTAGTTTTTCTTCTTTCAAATTCTATCATTTAATTTTTGAATTAATAGTTTTACATTTTATTCTAAATTTTATTTTTATCCATATGTCTGCTACCATTATCCTATATTATGAAGTTAAACTTTCTCCTAGAATAACTTTACAATTTTTACATGTTATTTTATCTATCTTCTTATTTAAGAAAAAGTCTATTTGACTTTTATTAGATCTACTTTTAAATGTTATTAAATGTTCATCTCTTTTTGAAACACGTGTTTTCTATTGTTAGATCATACGCCACTACAAAATCTAATAAGCTCACACCGGCTTTCATTCTTATCTCCAAACCTATATCCTTTATGTATCATTTTATATCCATTCCTCTGTTTACCTATATGTCAATTAAAATCTCATTCCAAATATATTTTTTCTTGTTGTGGTATTTTTTGTATTACTTTATTTATGTCTTCTCAAAATTGTGTCTTAATTTGTTGATCTAATCCTACTTATGGTGCATATGCACTAATTATGTTAATTATGTTATTCTCAATTATAAGTTTTAGTAATATAATCGTATCTCATTTCCTAGTTATCTTTACAACATATTCCTTAAAATTCTTGTCTACAATAATTCCTACTCTATTTCTATTTTTATATTTTTTAATATAATATAATTTATATCCTATATTCTCTATTTCTCTAGATCTTTCATCTATCCATTTAGTCTCATGTAAAAATATTATATTTATTTTTTTCCTAACTCACTATCTCCATAGTTTTACCTGTTAGTGTTCCTATGTTCCATGTTGCTACTTTAAACTAACAATCATGGACTAACTTCTTTATCCGCACTTATTTATATGGTGTAGGAACTCTTGCTTACTTATCACTAGCTACACTCGAGCGCCGATACGATGCTTCTTTTCTATTTTTTAAAACATTAGGAGGCAGATGCAATACGTCTATTAATGAGGACATTCTAGCCCTTCACATAGTTTGATTTACTTGATTCATGTTTTAAGAATTCTGACGAACCCTTCACATAATCTGATTTATGCTGGCTATCAGCTATCTAACGTAACTCTCTTTTTTTTACCCGAGCTTGGAACAAAAATGGCATGCGAGAAGGAAAACAGTGGGGTCTAGCATATATATATATATATATATAAATTCTGAGGTGATCCAATGCTACCAGTATTTTGAAAAGTTTTGGACTACGGAAGGACTCGTATCCATTCCATCAGCCGTTCTCATCTATTGCACGCCTTGCAATTGGAGTGCCATTATCGAATTGACTTTGATATTTGTGCTTATGTTCTCACGATGGATATTGATCCTTGAATATAGTTAGCACACAAGATCTTTATATGAAAATTAAGAGTTTAGTATAAAAAAGTTGACTAAAAAATATTCTTTAAGGGAGAAAAAGAAAGGAATAGCTATTTGATGTAAACAAAAAATATATCTCTATTAAAAAAATACTTTTAAACTTTAAAAAATTATTAAAAAAATTAGCTAAAAAATTTAAGCTTAACTATTAACCCTTAAACTTATGCGATTGTGTTATTTTGCATTCTAAACTTTAAAAAGTTACAAAAATGATCCTAAAATTTTCTTTTTGTTTTACTTTGATCCTTATCATTAAATAAAAAAGACGTCGTTAGTTTCTATCTCACATGCCAACATATGTGGCATTCAAATGATAAAATTAATTTAAAATTTATGTCTAATTCATTAATCCATTAATTCTATATTTAATAATTAATTAAAAAAATAAAAATCACTGCTCTCAATCCCCCCCTTCCGATTCTAACTATTTTCCAGTGCCTTGTTGTCTCTGCTCCTTATACAAAGAGAGATTAAGGTGGAAAACATAAATAGAACACTAGTAAGCTAAGCTAAGCTGTAACAGAAATCTTTGGATAGCTTTTCTTGTGCTTAAAGTCTTGTCTCATTTATCTGGCAATTTAAGTTGGAGTGTCAGTGCTCGACTCATGATAGACGTTTCTATGCCTTTAGCAATTAAGGCCATGCTAATTGTAGTTACATGTGAACATTTGCAGAAGAAATTAGCTAGTTCCTTGATATCAGGATGGAGTCCCAAAAATCAGTGTCTGAAAACCAACAATGCATCTGCTACAGTCAATCCAGCAATGACCTCATGCCGAAAGAAGAAGTTAGAGGATGCTACTTTTTTGCAAGACCTGAGAGATCATATTGATGAGTTTGTTCATGCTTCCATGGATGAGCATAAGACTTGCTTTTTTTTTTTTGGTACAAGCGGATATTCATACTAGTCTAGTACAGATTATCGCAGATGAATAAGAATACAAAATTTGCTATAAAACAGTGGGCAGGGGTCACCCAGCCGCCATATCCAAACACCAGCGTGCTGAGCCACTGAAGCTGCCATCTAGTCGGCCGCCGAGTTGGCTTCACGGTAGATATGATGAATCTGAACAGAACCAACTCTCTGCAAGATAGACCATAGGTCCCTGATGATAGGATTACTGGGGCATTGAAAATATTCTCCTTTCTCAGCCATCGATAACCGTCATCGAATCACCCTCGATCACGAATCGATGAGCATGAAAAAACTGAGAGGCGTAAGAAATACCCACCCATGCTGCATAAAGTTCTGTCATAGGGACAGAGGAATCAAGGGTGCCAAAACCACCCGCAGCCAGCATATCACCCTGAGGCCCACGGATGATAAACGTAGAACCAGCAACTCTGCCACGGACACTCCCATCGAAGTTGATTTTGATAAACCCTGGTGGGGGGCTCCCAGGAAATGAAAACCGTATGCTGGTTCGCTGCCGAAGCAGCAGGGGAACCCCAGAGGCCAGAGGACTCAAAACCAACTGCTTGAAAAGCATGGGCATATTCCACAGACAAAGATCTGATCTCCTAACAAGTCGATGTGGAGAGATAACATCCTCAGAGAAGATGAGCTGGTTCCTCGATATCCAAATCTATAAGCCGTGACCGTCCAGAGACCACGTTTATACTGAGCGGCCCTCCGGAGATCAAGAAAGAAGAGGGAGCACAGGGACCAGAAACATCCACATTATAGGAATAACCCATCATCTGCCAAATCTGCCTGGCTCGAGGACATATGAAGATCGCATGGTCCATAGTCTCATCCTCCAATCCACACAAAGAGCAAGTCGGCTGAATAGGCAGACCCCTACGGTAGAGCATGACACTCATCGGAAGACAGTCCCAAAGAAGCTTCCAAATTAATAATTGAACCCAAGGAAGAGTAGGAAGCGACCAGATCCAAGCAGCATCCTTCGTGACCTGGGACTGGGGCCTGAAAACCTTCATAAGGTCCCTAAGAGGGGCTCTGGAAAGATAAGATCTCTGCCATAATCTAACATCCGCCGAAGGGCCAGAGGTAAGAGGAATAGAGAGAATCCGCTGAGAGAGCTCATCACCAAAGAAACTAATCACTCTAGGGGTATCCCAGGAGGGGGGATCTAGTGAAATCAAATCCCTAACCCTTAGCTTAGTGGGGACATCAATGTTGATAAAAGAAGGCCACCGAGAAAGAGAAAGCTTAGAAATCCAAGAATCCTGAAACACATCAATAGAATGGCCATCTCCAATCATCCATGTAATTTTTTTCATGATAGACTCACCATATTGATAAACCTCCTTCCAAAAGGAGGAACTTCCCCTGGGCGACACAATACACTCCTCAGGCTTCCAGTCACCATACCTCGCTCGCATCAGAGAGCTCCACAGACATTGCAGCTCCAAAATGAATCGCGATGCATGCCTAGCCAATAGCGCTTGCCGTCTGACCATCAAGATTAGATCCCGAGACCACCTTCCTGAATTGGCATACAGATCATGTCCCAAGATAAAAAGTGAGTGCCGTGCCCATCTTGCATGGAGGCCCAAAGGAAATCTCTAAAGATTCTCTCAATCCTCCTAAGGCAGGTAATAGGGATGGCCGCATTCGAAAGCAAATAGAGAGGTAGAGAGGAAAGAACCGACCGAATAATGGTGACTCTGGCCATCATAGATAAGCCGGTTACCTGCCAACCCTCAATACGCTACGAACCCTCCTCTCCAGTTCAGCATAGTCAGAACACGAGGGCATCTACTGGTCATGGGGATCCCCAGATACATAAACCGGTCAGTCTGAGTAGAGATATCCAACAAAGTGACAATGGCTGCTTTAATAGACCTGGAAGTCTTTGGGTTGAAGCAAATGGAAGATTTAAGATAATTAACCTTCTGACTCGATGCCTGACAATACCGCTGCAGAATAGAATCAACAGAAGCTGCATTTTCAATAGAAGCCTGACCCAAAATAATGCAGTCGTCGGCAAAAAGAAGATGAGAGACAGAAGGACCGCCAACCCCATCCATAAAAGGGATAATCGCCCGATCAAGTTGAGCCTGATAAAAAGCTCGGAAAGATCATCCGCAGCCAGAATGAACAACAGGGGATAGAGGACACCCTGACGTAACCCTACTGAAGACTAAAAAAACTCAGTCAAACCCCCATTGATGATCAAAGCAAAAGAAGGCCTCTGAATACAAGCCATAACCCACTCAATAAACACCCCATCAAATCCAAACTCCTGAAGAGAGCTGTGTAAAAAAGCCCAACTCAGTCTATCATAAGCTCTCTCCATATCAAGCTTGACAGCCATAAGACACTGTCTAGCTGGGGCTCTCTGAAGATCATGCATAAACTCCTGAGTGATAAGGACATTATGAGATAGAATGCCCTCTAATGAAAGCCCCCTGTTCAGCATAAATAATACGGGGAATCACCTCACGAAGACGGCTGGCTAAAAGGCGGGCACAGACCTTATATAAAGTAGTGCATAAACTGATAGGTCTAAAATGCTGAGGAAGAGAAGCATTAGTGTGCTTTGGCACTAGAATGATAAGAGTCCGGTTCCAATCCACAGGAATGTGTTTAGATTGGAAGACAAGCTGGATAGCCATAACCACCTCCTGCCCCACTATATCCCAATAGTGACGAAAAAAGAATGGAAGAAAACCATCAGGCCTCGGGGCCTTATCCGGACCAAGATCCCAAGGGCCCGGCGAATCTCCTCCACAGTAATCGGCCTAACAAGCGTAGCATTCTCGAAGAGGATACCTTCCTGGAATCAGCTACCTAAAAAACTGGAGCACCAACAGCAGTGGACCCAGTCCATCTAGTCTGAAATAAATGGATAAGCTGGGTCCGAATAGATTGGATATCTTCCAGGAGATGCCCCTCATCATCGATTAACCTCCGAATCCTATTAACCGCCCGCTGCCGAAGGGTGGCCTGGTAGAAAAATCTGGTATTACGGTCCCCTTCGCAGATCCACTGAACCCTGGATCTCTGCCTCCAATACACCTCCTGTTACCGAAGAAGGAAATGGTGATGAGCAAGATTCTCTCGCAGAAGGGAGATCAGAGTCCAAAAGAAATCCGTCGTGGACCTCCTTAGCCTGAAGAGCACTAATAATGGCTTCAACATGCTCCACTTGCCTAACCAGATCCCCAACCTTCTGTCTATTTCATCTAGACAGATAAGACTTGCTTTCAGAAGACCATTCGTAAGGTAAACAACAATAAAAACTTAGAACTTTTACATTTTTGTATGATGCAGGTCTATTTAATTAATTTATTTATTTTGAGAAAGGACAAGTAGGAATGTTTTTTCTGCATTTCTTCTTCTTTGTTTTTAATGTAATACTTGTGCATTTATTCAAAATTTTATTTGGTGCTTTGTTGCAGATGTTTGGAATGTCTAAGGTTGTTGCAGAAAGGACTGCACAAGCTAAAGAAGTTGAAAGTTCTTTGCCCCTTCAGACAAATATGTGTTCCAGTGAGAATCTGAAAGTTGGTTATGTTCAATGTCGTCTTCTTTGTATCTCATAAGTATTTGTTTCTGAGCTTCAACCAAGCCAAGGGAATGTTTCCACAAAATTCATTCAAAGATGAAGGCCATGATGGTCTATTAAATTGAAAGCATACTATTTGTGAAAAACAAAAAAGATTGACAGATATAAAATATAATTTGTTATGTTTTCGTTCGAAATTACTCGCCTGAGCTTGAATGTTAGTTTCCATTGTTTGTAAACAAGGGTCATCCTAGAGACTCGCCAACTATATATTCCATCTTAACATGGTTTTTATAAAAAATTCCTTGTACTGCAGAGTCAGCATATGCTTGATCTCAAAACCCAGCATCCAGCTGCAGATCGAAGAGAGGTTACCTAAATATGGAGTGCAACTTTAGAACCTTTTTCATTTATTCTTTCTAGTTTTTAAGAATGGCTTGTAATTTAACATGTTTAGTAGTTCAGCTAAAACTTGCAGTGGTGCACCATATTTGAGGTCTGTCTGAGCCACCTCAACGGGGGGGGGGGGGGGCTGCGGCGAAGGATTTATGGATTATTAGATTAGTTATGGAGAGAGTTTTTCCAATTGAACAACCTTTGTATTAGTGACACATGGCTATTTTCTTCAAGTCATTCGATAGTACTATAGCAAATGGTTATCTGATTTATTTGTTATTATTATTTTTTCTCTTTTTTTTTTTTCCTTCTTGATTATCAGGGAACACATACGTTCAATCATTATCAAACAAGTCAAAGAAGAAGTGAGAGTTCCCTTGCGCTTTCTTGCAAGAAGTAAATTTGGTGGTGTGCTCTATAGTTTATTCAGTTTCGTAGAAGGAAAAATGGTGATAGCTTTTGACAAAACTAGAGCTTTTTGAGCTGTAAGTGAAAATCATCTTTGAGTTTTATGATTTGTGTGGGTTTCAGAATGAAGAGGTAACTAGATATAAGTTTAGCTACATTTTAATGGAGCCAAGTATTTCTATATATATATATATATATATATATATATGTATAAAATTGTAATGCCATGTGGCAATAGCTAAGCCTTATGGCTCAACTTTTTGTAATATTACAGAGAGATATATACCGACAATAAGTTCTTTTAAAGCAAAAAATATTCACAATATTTGGCACTCAATGAAGATGGATTAGGACACAACCTAGGTTTAATTTATTAAATCGATCTCTTCGTATCGAAAGCAAAATCCTCTCCCATTTCTAGCATGGGGTAGTGATGTAACAGATAAGATTTTTACAGGCATCCAAACGGAATCAAATAAAAAAAAAAAAGGTTTGGACAGTAAAAAATCATATTTAATTTAATTTCAAATTTGAGGTTTTAAAATTCAATTTAAATGAAATTGGATTTGAGTTTAGATGATTGAATACCTATAAATATTTATTTTTTAAAAATATAAAAATTATTATATTTTTAATGATTATAATTTATGATATATGTATATATATATATTAACTGCATCATATAAAAGCAGATCTTGCAAGCCAGTTTGTCTGATGAGTATATAATTACGTAGCTGAAATCATTTGTCAGTTCTAGTAATATTTAATGTAATGTAAGAACTTGAAATGGTTGAATTATACGGCCTTGGCCAGTTTAATTTTGTTTTGCAGAAAGCTAAAATATTTATATTTGCTCCACTGGTTAATTTTGGCCGTGATCAATAATGCTTTTAGTACAGGCATCTTTTCTCCTCCCAATCAACATACTTGGTGATATGTTTGAGGGTTTTTTTATATAGATCTATGTCATGAGAACGTTGCCCTACTTACCAACAACCGTACTATCGCTGGCATTGACAACGCGCAAGGGGCAAAGAATAATGGTAACGGTTTAGTTACCGCGCCTCCTACTCCTTGTCGAAGTTACGTAGGTTTAGTTAGTTCATCTTTTCTAAAACATAGCAAGACCTAAATCAATCGATAAACCTAAGCAAAATCGGATTCCTGTGCTTTTTGTTAACTGAAATCAAAACAGACATAATCATTAATGTGCATGAAGCCCTCAGAGATGATATCAAAATTATCTTATCTTATTTTTGATAGAGAACGGAACTATGAAAATACTTTTTTAATTATCCAAAACAAACATGAAACAAAAAAAATCTTACCCTTTCTAACCGCTGTATCGAAGATAGACGCCCTAAGTTTCTGAAACAATGAAACGAAAAGAACCATGTAAGGATAACCCCACGAACAACAAACAGGACAAGGGTGTATAAGAAAAGGCTTCAAATTCCGTCGCCATGTCGGACGTGGCATCGTAGGTATATTTTAGCAGCGGCAGCAGCGGAAGATAACTTGGCCCTCCTGATCTCGATCCTCGTCTTCCTCGCAAATGCTGCATCGTTGATCAACTGTTGCCGTCTTAGTTGCCACTCCGT
Source organism: Calamus simplicifolius (assembly GCA_900491605.1). Taxonomy (NCBI): domain Eukaryota; kingdom Viridiplantae; phylum Streptophyta; class Magnoliopsida; order Arecales; family Arecaceae; genus Calamus; species Calamus simplicifolius. Next base: position 236,300 of record UESW01002090.1, on the reverse strand, counting down.
CGCCCCCCATGCTTCCTCCTGTTCATCAGCTGGCCTCTCGTTTAAATCCAACGTCAATCTAGGCCGATTAAGCGAGAATGCCGGCGAGACGCGACCCATATCGCTCTCCGCCGGACCTCGGCCTGATGACTGGCAGATGATGGTGTGGCTCGGTACAACGACGTCCTTCCTTTTGCTGCTGCTGTCTTCACGTTCCTTGCGCATCAACTTTTACACCAAGAGAATCAAAAGTGAAAAAAATTATATTAATCTCCAAAGCGTGTGAAAGAGATCCATGAATCATCATCAGTTCCCTTAATTACCTTCTCGTCCTGCTTCACCGGAGGTGGCGGAATCTCAGGTGCGCTCGAGTCCTCGGAGGAGAGAACCGTTGCAGGCTTCGATTTCCCGTCCTCGTTTGCGGCAAGAGATGGAGGAAGCGGAGAAGATCGTTTCTTCTTGAAACCCCATCGAAGTCGGAGACGAGAACGTCGACGCTCGTCTTCTAGAACCAACTCGGGGAGATGGCGAAGGATTAACGCCACCTCCACCTCTTCTTCCGTGAAGGAGTCCGGCGGTGACGACATGAGCTTCGAGAGAGAGGAAACACGGGTGCAGATGGGACCGGAATTTCCTGTATGGAGATTTGTGCTTCGTCCTCACGCTGGATGCTGATCTTTTAGTTAGAGCACACAAGATCCTTAATTATATGGTATCATACCCATTCAGAGTCCTGAATCCTGATGGAGTGCACCAAACGGAATGCGTATTTAATATACAGTAGTAAAACGGTAATGTCACGCGGTGACAGCTGAGCGCAATGCTTAGCTTTCAAAAGAACTACCAACATGTATTTAATTCTTCATAGTCGTTAACAAATAAAAATATACTAATAATCTAATATAAAAATTTAATAGTTTAGTAAAAAAAAGTTGAATAAAAAAATATCCTTCAACAGAAAAAAGAAAAGAAGTAGCGAAAATAAATTAATAGTTTGTTGTAAATAAAAGTTTCTGTCTGTTAAAAAAAAAAGCAATGTCTCCTAAAGGGCAAAAAAAAAAAAGTTTAATGTAAAAAAGATTTAATTTTAAACTTAAAAAAGTTTCTATCGAAAAAAGAAAAAAAAAAGAATCAGCTAAAAAAATTAATAGTTTGAATAACTCAAAAAAAACCACTTAAGAAATATATTAGTTAGATCGGTTAAAGAAATAAAAGAAAAAAGAGAAAACTAGCTAATAAAAATTAATTAATAGTTTGTTGTAAAGAAAAAAAGCTTTTGTTAGAAAATAATTCTTATAAAAAAATGAAAAAGAATAAGCTAAACAAATTAATATTTTATTTAAAAAAGATTGTAGATTGGAAAAAATATTCTGTAAAGAAAAAGAAAAAAAGAACGTGCTAAAATGAATTAATAATTTTAAGTAAATAATAATAATTTTAAACTAAAAGAAAAGGTTCTGCATTAGAAAAGAGATAAAGAATCAGCTAAAAAATCAATAATTTGATCGATTAAAAAATAATAGTTTGATTAAAAAATTAAAATGGCTAAAAAATAATAGTTTGATTGACTAATCAAAACTTAATGGAAAATTAAGAGATTGAAAAAGAAAAAATGTCCATTCATAATTTCATAGTTTGATATAAAAGAAATTAATAGTTTTTAACTTTAAGAAAATGTTTTTATCAAAAAAAAAAAAAAAACTGGTTAAAGAAAATTAATAGTTTGATATAAAATTGTCTCAACTAAAACAAAATCTTCATGGAAAAATAAGAAAAAGAGACAGCAAGAAAACAATATATTTTGACCCAAAAAATATTGTGTCACATGAGAAAGAAGAAAAAAGAAAGAACTAACTAAAAAAATTAATAGTTTGATGTAAAATACTAGTTTTTAATTGGAAAAAATTATTCTTAAAAAATATTTTTCATCAAAAAAGAGAAAGAGAATCAACTTAAAAAATTAATAGTTTGATCATATAAAAAATTAAATCATCTAAAAAATATAATAGTTTAATCTACCTAAAAAATAGAAAAATAAAAAAGAAAAAGAATGTGCAAACAAAAAATAATGTTTTTGTCGTTATAAAAAGTTTTCAATTAAAAAAAAATGTCTTCATGGAAAAAAAAACTAGCTAAAAAAATTAATAATTTTATGCAAAAGGTTTCAAATTAGAAAAAAAATGTTCTCTATAGAAAAGAAAAATAGTTAGTTAAAAAATCTAATAGTTTGATATAAAGAATAAATAGTTTCTGACTAAAAAATTTTTATAAAAAAAGAAAAAACTAGCAAAAAATAATTAATAGTTTGATCAGTTAATATAATTTAATCTGGCTAAATTTTTTTTTGATTGACTAAAAAAATTAATAGTTTGGTGTAAAAATAATTTTTAACTATAAAATGCTCCTTATTTAGCTAAAAAAAATCATTCACTAGCTTAAAAAATTTGTTTTTGATTAAAAATAAATGTTTTTCATGAAAAAAGAGAAAGAACTAATTTAAAAAATAGATTAGCTAAATAAAATCAATCAAGTAAGGGAAAAAAAGCAAACATTATGATTGGCTAAAAAAATCCAAAGAAAAGAAGAAAAAAAGTAATATTGGCTAAAATATAACTAATAGAGAAAGGGAGAAAATGCATATTTGAAGAGTTAAACATGACTGCATGGGTTAAAATCATAGGCTTCGCTGCCATCTATGTGGCACTAATGAAAAAAACTAGCAAGACAAAAAAGAGCAGCCTTAGCAGTCTTAGTCTTGTTCTTGTTAGAAGATATTTCAGAACTAGCCCAATCAGCCTTTTTCATTAATGATTTCATGTTATCCCTCAGCCTAGAAATCTCACAAAAAAGTTTACCAATATCCATTTTCTCCTCTCGATGAAAAACCCTTCCATTAAGTACATTGACAAAATGCTTCAAACCATCCAAACACATTCTAATATCAGTTAGAGAAGCATACATGGATGAGATGTGGGAAACCATAAATGAATCACTGGAATGTGAGGCACTATCCTCGGAGCTTCTGATAGATACAATATCAGAAATCCTCCTAACCAAAGTGTCCATATCATCAGGGTCTAATTTGAAAGTTGTGGAACGATTGGGCTGGTTAGAAGTTGGAATGGGTTCCGTATATGGGATGGATTGTTGTCAACAAGTGGATTGATATCAGTAGGTGGAGTGTTGTCAATATTCATAAAATCTTGTAATTCAAACAAATAAGGATAAGTAGAAGACGAAGAAGGATAAGCATGAGATGTGGTAGCATAGGCATGAGATGTAGAAGGTCCCTCCCCCTAAGCAGGTGTTGCAAGCTCTTGCACCTTCTTCTTGTTTCTTGTCTACTAGCCATCTACCTTACACTACAATAAAATAAATGTATTGCAACTCTTTTTTCTCGACGGTGGGTGTGAGTGTTGGAAATTCCCATAGCCTGCCAACACTTTGAAAAAGCGTAGGCACCCCCCCTCGATCTCCTCACTGCCCTCGCTCTGCCAAATCCGATCCTTACTGCCCTAGCTCCGCTGATCTCCTTTTCCTTCTCGTCCCCATCAACAGCGCTACTAGCGACCTTTGCTGTCGTGGACCTCTGCTGCTGACCTCACTGTCCTCGATATCCATGGACATAATCTCGAGCCTGCAACCCAAGCCTCGAGTGAGACAAGTGTGACTGTTCCTCACAAACAGTAATCAGTAATCAGGTTCAATGAAAATATGGATATCTGTGAAATGATATTCTGCATGTAGATAGTCAATCAGCGTGAAGATGCCAGCAGCAACATTTTCAGATAGAAAGGGTTTAATCTTGAGAAACTGGGGATAGGGGGACTGAGTGCTGAGTTCACAGACATTTTTCGAAGAGCATTTGCATCTCAAATTTTTCCTCCACACGTTGTTAATAAGTATGCCCTAATTAAATTCTATGCTAGTGTATTTTATATTCTAATTTTTTCATACAGTATACATGTGTGATATTTTAATGTTAATCTGATGGTTGTGCACTGCAGGTTGGGTATTAAGCATGTCAAGGGAATGTTGCTTTATGGCCCTCCTGGAACTAGCAAAACCCTTATGGCACGTCAGATCGGGAAATTATTGAATAGAAGGGAACCAAAGGTTTAACTCTATTTTTAGACTTTTGTAGCATTCTATCAAAAGAGCATGTATTTTATTATTAACTACAGACCTGTTCTGTAACATTTAGATTGCTAATGGTCCTGAAGTGCTAATCAAATTTGTTGGGGAAACGGAGAAAAATGTGAGAGATTTATTTGCTGAGAATGACCAAAGGACTCGAGGTACACAGATACTATGATGTATTATTTGCATGGTACATTTCTAGTATTTTTCATGTATTTTATGCTTTCAACTTATTATCAGGTGATCAGAGTGACCTACATGTCATCATTTTTGATGAGATCGATGTAATTTGTAAGGTAGACATCTAATTACTTTACTTTTTCTGTCAAGGCATTTCCTATTTTCCATGTAGTCAAGGGTACTTACCATGGATAAGTTCCAATGTAAATTGTTTTATTGTGTTGCAATAGAATTAATACTTCAATTGCAGTTTTTATTGTTTAGTGGCATTGCTGCAAGTATGACTGCTGTTGATAATATTGGGATGCAATTAATAATATTTTTGACGTTTTGTCCAAGCCTAAATAATACACTTTAATTTGCTGGCAGTTTAACTTCATAGGTATTGGGTTCAGTGCTTTCATATATGTTCTTATTTTTGCTGATGTGTCTAACTTAATGCTGATGGTCAAGAATACTGGAAATTTGGCTGCAGGATGTTATGCAAGGGTCATGCATCGCACTTGAAATATGTATTGGATAATGATATGGTTAAGACAACGATTATGAATTTACATAGCATGTTTCAAAGTGACCAAATGGAAAGAAGCAAAAAGAGGTTATATGTCATGGATGATGTTGTATCATATTTAAGTAGAAATATTGGTTCTTACTTATAAATTAAATTGGTGGTGGATAGCGGTAAAGATAGCGGTAAATTGCTACAGGATGATGACAATTTAACTGGTATTGTGAAAGATATATTATTAATACCTATGCAGTATAACTAGAACTGAATGCAAGGTCAGAAAGACTGGTTTTAGGAGATGGACAAGTTAATGGAAGAAATTATGGGAAGATGAATATTTTAGATGAAATTAGCATGTTAGGAATGATGATAGGGGTTGTGAGAGGGTACACAAGTGGGGAAAAAAATATAAGTTCCGATGAGAGATGCAAGACTTGAGTTAGAACTCTCATATGCATACAAAAATAAAAAGACTATTTAGTGACTTTTAAGGTGGTGTCATGTTGTTATAGTAATAAATATTTTTTTTTCTTAATTAGAAAGGTTTTCAGAATACTTTGATGTACTATGAACTTGTACCAAGAGGTTGCAGCATGGCTTGGTCAGTGGTTGATATGCTAGGTTCTTGATGAGGAAGAGTGATGAGGGATGAAATAGAATGATACAATATAGGACGAGATAGTAATAACTAAATGAAAAATGAAGTGAAGCTAGGCTATATTTTCATGTAAAAGAGAAAAAATTTTCATGAAGGGATTTGCATATTAAACTAGACATGGATAAGAATCCTTCAAAATAGTAAAGAGAAAGGACCTTTATGGCTAAGAAACCACACAGGCTAGGGCTTAGTTACTCTAATATTTCAAATCAAAAAATGTTGAAAGAGGGGTATCCGGCCATTAATATATCAGATATTGAAAGGATTACACTTAAGGATGAAGTTCTTGGATGACAAGAAGATTTCTCTAGTTGCAGGACTTCTTGTATCTGTTTCTTATCATAAGACCTTCTTCTTTGTAATGTGAAAATCTCGGGAATCCTACACAAACCAAATTTAGGGTTAAGAACACAAAAAAGTAAAATATTAATGAAATGAAGGAAGTAGAAGGGAAAGTTGAAGTTAAAATGAAGCTTGGTAGATTGAAGGTAGCTTGGTCGGCCTTCTTTGTGGAGTCTTCTTGCACCTTGGAAGATGGGATATGATGGTAGAATGGAATGAAGAATGACTAATAGATATTGGCGTGGAGATGACTTTCTTGAAGTAGCTAATGGCCCCTCATCCACTCCCTCTCGAAGGACATTTGCTAACACAAATGGAAGAAAATAAATTTAACTTTCATTCCTCATTAATTGTCTTTACAAAAGAGCTTGGAGTAGTATTTATAAGACTCCAAGGGACTTTTAAAAAATTTAAATTACATGGAGCTTTTCATGGGAAGTTGCAACCTAAGCTAGCTATAAGGGTGGAGGGTTGAAACAACTTATAACTAAGCTTAAGAAAAGAAGAGAAGAGTGGTCGGCTTCTTTGAATTTGAATTTTTCTTGATGATGTGGCATGTAATGAAGTGGCTTGATGAGGTATACACCAAGAGGTTGATATGGCATCCAATAATGTTTGCTGAAGTGGCATCCACCTTGGATTGATTTGTTGGAGTGATTGAATGCATCCAATCTTCAAGCTTACTTGCTTACCTTGAACCCAATTTCATACCTCACTTGGATCCAACTACTAAACTCACTAAATACAAGACCAATTTGACCCTAATTGAACTCAAGAACCTAAATTGAAATAAATCAATCCTTAATTACATGACTTAAATTTAATTAAAGAAGTAAAATTATTACTTTATTTATAGGACACAAAAGAATTAAAGTCATACTGAATTAGATCAAAGCCTTTTTCAAACTTTGGTGTCCACACCAATTCTTTCGGGATGGAAGGAACTTGACCCTGTCGAGTAAGGACTGGTCTGACTTTGATACCTTTCTAGCAGGTCTGGATCGATTTGCTACAGTCCTCTCGAGTGATCCAGGAATCCCCATATTCTGGCCATTCTTGCTATCGAATTAGATAACGTTGATAGCCCTTATTTCTAGTGGTAATTGCTTGGTCATCCAATATTCGTTCAATCCTATCTCTCCACTTTGGCTGAATTGCTGGTGGACACTCAGGTAGGGTTTCACTCTCAAAGGCTGGGTAAGGTCCAAAAGGCTCACTAGGAATTAATGCTGGCTCTTTGTATTCTTTTAGATAAGAAATATTAAATGTTGAACTAATGCCATAATCTGATGGTAACTCTAACACATATACAATAGATCCAACTCTCTTTAATACTTTGAAAGGTTTAGCTCTTCGGGCATGCAGTTTCTTCATACTTCCCGACGAGAACCTTTCAGGTCTAAGTTTAACCATTACAGAGTCTCCTATATTGAATTCTTTTATTCGTTTATGTGAATTGCCCATATGCTTATAGACTTCATTGCTCATTTGAATTTTCTTACTAATCTCCTTATGTAATTCCTTAATATGTTGTGCATATGACTCGGCGGACTCAGACATTCGTGCATGAGTGGGTAATGGAATGAGGTCGATAGGTTTTCTAGGTTTATACCCATGGACAATCTCAAAGGGACTTTTACCAATAGTCCTATTGAATGAGCTGTTGTAAGCGAATTCAGCATGAGGTAATAGCAGATCCCAGTTTCCTAGACTTTCTCCTACAAGATACCTTAATAAGTTCCCTAGACTTCTGTTTACTACTTGGGTCTATCCATCAGTCTGGGAGTGGTAAGCAGTTGAGAAGTTTAGTTTTGTTCCTAATAGGTGCCAAAGGGTTTTTCAAAAGTAACTCATGAAACAGACATCCCTATCAGAAACAATGGTCTTAGGTAACCCATGCAATTTGAGTACTTGATCGAGAAAAAGCTTGGCTACCTTAGAGGCATCAAAAGTTTGGAAACAAGGTATAAAATGGGCCATCTTTAAAAATCTGTCGACCACTACAAAGATTGAATCGTATTTCCTAAGGATCTTGGGCAATCCTAAAACAAAGTCCATGCTAAGATCCTGCCATGGACACTCAGAAGGAGTGTATAACCCGGTGTTTTGCCTTTGATGTTTGGCAACAGTACAGGTCCTACATCGTGCAACAATATTAGCTATATGTCTCTTAAGGCCTGGCCAGTAAAATTGCTCCGCAACGGTTAATATGGTCTTATTTCTTCCAAAGTGGCCAGCCAATCCTTCAGCATGAATTTTTCACACTAAGAAATCTCTAATCGATGTTCATGAGATACATAGCTTATTGTCCTTAAAAAGAAAATCATCATGTAGAGTATAATCATTAAATAAGCTAGATGGTCCATGTTGTAGAGTTTGATGAACTTCACTAAAGTCAGGATAATTGGGGTATTCTTCCTTCAACCTATCAAATCCTATGACTTCAGTGCTGACCGATGTCAAAAACAAGGATCGACGACTTAGGGCATCGGCTATACGATTTTTGATCCCGGCACGATGTTTCAACATAAAGGTATATGCCTGAATGTACTCTACCCACTTACCATGCTTAGGGTTCAATTTCTTCTAAGAATTAAGGAATCGAGTGCTTCATGATCAGAGTAAATGACAAACTCCTATGGTAAAAGGTAATGCCTCCAATACCTTAAAGCCTGGACTATTGCATAAAGTTCCTTATCATAGGTAGAGCATTTTAATTTAGCCTCATTCATCTTTTCACTAAAAAAGGCTACAGGATGATTCTCTTGACTCAAAACTCTACCAATACCTACTCCAGAGGCATCACAAGCCATCTCAAAAACCTTAGAAAAATCAGGCAGTCTTAAGATAGATGATCATGTCATTCTCTTCTTAATGTCTAGGAAGGCCCTATCAGCAGCTTTGGTCCATTCAAAATGGCCCTTCCTAATGCAATCCATGATTGGTGCAACTATGGTGCTAAACTCTCAAATGAATCTTCTATAAAAAGTAGTTAGGCCATGAAAACTTCGTACTTCATGAACGCTATTTGGCACATGCCACTCTACAATTGACTTAATCTTCTCGGGGTCAGTAGAAACTCCATCAGGTGTGATAAAAAAACCTAGGAAGATGACTCTATTAGTGAGAAAATCATACTTTTTCAAGTTTACGTAGAGACTATTCTTCCTAAGAGCTAAACAGATTTGCTTCAAATGGTCTAAATGATCCTCCTGGGTCCTGCTATATATAAGAATGTTGTCGAAGTAAACTATGACAAACTTTCTATAAATAACCGTAAGACTTGGTTCATGATTCTCATAAAGGTGCTAGGAGCATTGGATAGTCCGAAAGGCATCACTACCCATTCATAAAGACCATCCTTAGTCTTAAATGTAGTCTACCACTCATCCCCAGGTCTAATCCTAACTTGATGATAGCCACTCTTAAGGTCAACCTTTGAAAATATTGTTGCACTGGCCATCATATTTAACATGTCATCTAAACAGGGTATAGAAAACCTATACTTAGTTGTGATCTTATTCATGGTACGACTGTCTACATACATCCTCCAAGTGTTATCTTTCTTAGGAGTCAATAATGCGGGTACAATACATGGACTCAAACTTTTCCTAATGAATCTCTTTTGAAGGAGTTCTCCAAATTATTTTTGTAACTCAGCATGCTCACTATGATTCATCCTATAATATGGTAGATTCGGTAATGTAGCGCTAGGGATTAAATCTATGGTATTTGGATATTCCTAAGTGGTGGAAAGTGATCAGGTAGATCTTCAGGGAAGACATCTTGAAACTCTCTTAAAATTTCTTTTAGTTTCTCGGTTGTTTCTTCTGGGGTTGGTTCTGGATTTCCTGGGTTGATAGGATCCAAATGGGTAAACCTTCATTAATTTCCTTTTCTAAGTCTTTATTATTCACCAAATGCAACCCATGTTTCTTTTCCTTCAAGTTACTAGACCCTCTCTTAATGTTGTCCTTAGGTGGAGAAGGGTTTATAACTATCTTCTTTCGATTAAAATTAAATGAACAAGAATTAGATTGACCGAATAAAGTAGCATCATGATCATATAATCAAGGTCTGCCAAGAATAATGCTACTAGCCTCCATTAGAAGTATGTCATACCAAACTTTCTCTAGGTACGACTGAAATTACACCTGAACTTGACATCTAAACTTGACCGGTATCGAAGTAGAATCTATCTAGGAAACCTTATAAGGGTTGGAATGGGAAGCAATGAGTAATCCTAAACTCTTAACAGTATTAGTTGAAATTGCATTGGCACAACTCTCACTATCTATAATGATTTTGCACGCTTTCTCTCCTATTTTGACAAAAGTTTCCAGGATGTTAGTCCTACGCCAGTCTTTCTGCTCTTTGGTTTGGGTTAAGATACATCTAACAACTCCTAAAAACTCAGATGAGTCTAAAACTTCTTCATCTCCATTATACTCATCAGCTAGATTCACTTCTGCTTCATAAATCTCTTTCTCAAAATTCTCAATTGATTCATCAACTTCCTTCTCTACTTCTCCTATATGCAAGGCTCTAGTAGGATATTGACTCGCATAATGACCTACCTTATGACATTTGAAACAGTGTATGTTTTGAGTATTACTCCTTTGGATTTTTGGACTCTTTCCTTTATCAATCTTTCGAACTAAAGGAGTATTGGATATGAGTCGGCTAAAGTGAGTCTGGCTTGGATTAGGCCTTTGGCTTGGGGAAATCATCTTATTGGTTCAGGCCGATGGACAAATGGTACTCTTTGGAATCTTTTGAAGTCCTTAGCTACCTGGTATGCTTGTTCTAAGTCATGAACTTCTCTAAGAAATAGTTCTCTCTAAATCTCTTTTCTTAAACTGGCTCTAAATCTGGATAGGGTTATAGCTTCTGATTCAACAATACTACATCGCATAACATATTCATCAAACTTAGTAATATATTCCGACATAGGCCTATTTCCTTGACTTAGCCATTGCCATTGGTCCAGTAACCTTTGCTTATAAGAAATAGGTAGGTACTTCTTCCTAAGCTTAATTTTTATGGCTCTCCAAGTACCTATTGGCATGTCTCCTCTTTGCCTACACAATCGCTCAACATTTTTTCAGTACAACCTAGCTTGTCGGATTAGCATAAGCTTGGCAAATTTGAACTTTCTGTCCTCTGACATTTCATACCATTCAAAATATTGGTCCATATCTTCCTTTCAATTTATGTACACCTTAAGGTCTAGGTCTCCATCAAAAGTGAGTGCATCAAGTCGGATACTCCTAAGGGCTCTTTAATCTTGATAAATGTAGTCATAATGAGGTCTTCTTTGGTGGGGTTTAATAATAGGTTCAGAACATTGGACTCTAAGATTTAGAGATGTCATTCTAGGTGATTGAGGCTTAGCAGGAGTCATATGAGATTCTTCTAAGGAATCAATCCTTTCTTGCATCTAGTCAAACCTAGTATTCAATTGATTATACTACTCAGTCATAGTCCTCATTAAAGCTTCTAGATTTGGGTCCATGGTTACACTGGGTTGACCTAGATTGTGCTGGTCTGGGGTCCGTGATCTAATTGTTATACAATGCAAATGGACTCATTCTAGTTATAACAGATGTAACTAGTTATAAAAAAAAAAATTCACAGATTAGACCAAATCGGTGACTCAGAATTTTTTACATCTGGATGTGCATTGTACTAGTTATGAAAAGAAATTGCTAAACTAAACTGATGTGAATTTCACATATTAGACCAAATTGGTGACTAGGAATTTTTTACATCTGTTATTGAATAATATCATTGGTATATAGGTCATAGATCGATTTGTTCCTAGGTTATGGATTAAACCTTGCTTTACCAAAAACATTTTGAGTTGATATGCATAGGAAAGCAAGAACCTCAAACGAAGCATCAAATTATAAAAAGAAGTTTGTTGGTGTGATGCATGTATGGCCGCTTGTGCGTGCTGACCCTGTTCTCTGCTAGACTAGCAAAAGGATGAGGTTACTCTTTCTCAAAGCGCCCCTTATTGCCGGTGGCCCACTTCGCCACCTCCTCCTGCCAAGACACCCAATCCACTCCACCTGCCCACCTTTGGATGCTTCCCTTTTATCCTGATTCCACATCACCAGTGACACCTGGTCTAATTGCCACGATGGCAAATGGGATCACCACTTCTCTGCCCCATAATGCTGAATAGGAATTTCTATATGGCTTTGACTGCTTTGTGGTCTGCTCTCTTGAAGGCATGCATGCAAGTGGTGCTTGGAAAAGATGGTTTTAAGAAAGAATGCTTGCAGCAGAGCACTAGCATGCATAGAAATTCCTACACAAACTAGCCATACAGAAGATGGCTAAAATTGCTGCCAAGAGGTACTTTTAATATGGGAAATGCTTTTTTCATGTAACAAGCCAAGCCTGATCTGTCGAAGCTTGGCTCTCTTGCCTCTAGGTTGTACACTCGCTTCTGCATTTTGCTTGCCTTCAACTTAAATAATCAAAGTTCCATCATAACATCCTAATGGACAAAGTTTGGGATCACACTGGTCAGAATTAGTGATCATCCTTGGCAGTGGTACTTTTAAGTTTTAACAAGAACCTGGTTGTTGGCAGTAGGCAGTTCTATTTGTTTTATGATCTATCCTTTTCCTCTCTCTCTCTCTCTCTCTCTCTCTCTCTGAATTTCAGTAAGAATGCCATATTCTATGTTCAAACTTGGAATCTCTTCCGAGCATCTACAGCAAGAGGGTTGCCAGCTAGTGGACCTAAGCCCCATTGGCATTAGCATTGCCTGGTTTAGTTATTTTGACAAAAACTGGGATATCACCACCAGGGATCAAACCTGGACCTTTCCCTGGTGAAAACGGATGCCAACCAGCAGCTGAGATAAGGCTGGCTGGCTCGTCATTGTCTTGTATGGCTGTGGTTTTGTCAAAGCTTGTATCTGACATATCCTAGACCTGGCTTTTGTTTTGTCATTTAACAAGAAGTTTTATGTCTCCATCTAATGGATTATTTTTAAAATGCTTAATGTTTGAAAAAAATAACTTATTTGGTAAATAAATAAACAGATTCTTTAGAATTTAAACATATTAGTAAATAAATAATAAATATCTGGAAAAGATGACATTGGTTCACAGCACAACCAAGTTACACATTATTCGCTTCTGTACCATGTGACCATTAAGCCCATCTCTTTCAGCAGTTGACATTAAAGGCTCATACTGGCAGCATGGTTGTTTTCCTAAACTAAAGCCTTCTCAATAAAGAAATTGTGTATCTTCATATAGCACTGTAGAGCCTGGTGTGGTACTCCAAAGCTTAAATCATAGGGTGAAGGTTTATAGGCTCCACTTGTTTAAGGCCCAGGTTATTGGGTCTTGAGGGGGCTAGTCTATCATTGGGCTGGGTTTGGGCCCAAGGTGTGGGCTGGTCCAAGGGAGTTTTTTAGGGTTTATTATCCATATAATAAGGCACCGGTTCATATGTGGTGCTGGTTTTATTTTGGTGGCCGTCATGGGACGGGGTTGATATAATCATGTAACGATGATGATTATAGATAAATGAAAGAAACACTTTTCTCCCAAAAACGAGCTATCTCTCTTCTTTTCTCTCTTATACATGTTTTTCTCTCTTTCTCACATATAGATGCCCTAGATTTATAGGGTTTTATTGCTGCCATCTCTGTCCTAGCCATCTTCTTGGAACCTCCTCTCTCAAGGAAGGAGAAGGAAGAAACCCTAGCAGCACCTTCTCTTTGGGCAGCGTCTCTTGATTTTTTGGATCAGATCTGAATGTTCAAGTGAGGAAGAAGAGAGGCCACGACCATCTCTTACAATCTTGGGATGCAAGAAACCAAAGAAAATCCTAGTTGCTAATCAATCTGGGAAGATTACCAAGATCAAGATCCAAAATTCTGCTGCAGAATTTTCGCAGAGATATCATCTCGCTTCCACATCTCCACACGACTTGGGGCTAGTCGAATGCGTGCTATGCTCCAAGGGTAGAAAGAGGACGATCCACTCTTCATTTGGTATCAGAGCTTCGATGATTTGGTGGAGAAAAGATTGGATCTTGGGCGTTTCTTGGTAAGATATCAAACCAGAAATTTTTGCAGCAAGTTTAATTTTCTGTTTTTGTTGTGTGCATTGTTTCTTGGTTGGATATGGCATCTAGTAGCTTTAAATTCGATTTTGAAAGTATGATGGCAAGGGAAACTTCACCCTATGGCAGCAAAGGGTGAAGGATTTATTGGTACAGCAAAGGATTTATAAGGTTTTGGTGAAACAAAGACAGGATAATGTAAGTCATGCGGATTGGAAGGAGTTAGAGGAGATTGCATTTAGCACAATCAGGATGTACTTGGCTGATCAAGTCTTGCCAGAGATTTGCACGCAGACCACGGCAAGGGGGCTCTGGGAAACTTTAGAGAACACTTACATGGGAAAGAGCATGAAAAACAAGTTGTGGTTGAAGAAACAGTTGTACAGCTTGAGAATGCCTGAGGGAGGAGATCTTGTGGTCCATATTCAGAAATTCAATCAGGTGTGCTCAGAGGTGATGAGCCTTGATGTGAAGATTGTTGAAGAAGACAAGCTAGACCCTCATCTTGTTGTGTTCTCTACCCAGTTCCTATGATGGTCTGATTACAACCTTGGTGTATGGGAAGGAGACCCTGAATTATGAAGAGGTTGTGGGGGTGCTGAGATCAAACCAGCAAAGAGAAAAGATCCGCATAGAAAACTCTAACACAGAGGTACTTGCTGTGAATGAGAGGCAAGGAAGACCTTGGGAAAAGGTTAGAGGTAAGTCCAAAGGCAGATCTAAGTCTCGGGGCAAGCAGAAAGCATGGAAGTGTTATAAGTGTCATCAGATTGGTCACCTGAAGAGAAATTGCCCACTTCTGAAGAATGAGAAGGGGAAGGGCATTTTCAAGGAAGGTTCAGCCAGCAATGGTGGTACAAATTCATCTGAAGACAGTGAAGATGATGTACTAGTAGTTTCAGATGGGACCAAGAAGTGTGATAGTTGTTGGACACTTGACTCAGCCTGTTCTCACCATTGTACTTCGCATAGGGAGTGGTTTGCAACTTATGAAGAATATGATGGAGGAAGTGTATACCTTGGTGATAATTATCCTTGTAAGGTTGCTGGAGTTGGAAGCATAAGGGTGAGGATGTATGATGGGGTTATAAGGACTTTGACCAATGTCAAACATGTCCCGGAGTTGAAGAAGAATCTAATTTCTTTGGGCTACCTGGAGAAGCATGGGTATGCTTTTGGAAGCCAGCCGGGGAGTGGATGTTTGAGGATAACCAAGGGTGCATTAGTGGTGATGAAAGGGAGAAGGTTGAAAATAATCTCTATCAGATGGAAGGCTCAGTGGCTATAGATAGTGCAGAGGTGCTAGCAGTGGCACAGGAGGAACATTTGGTCTATAAACTGTGGCACTATCGAATGGGACACATGAGTGATAAAGGGCTTATAGAACTCAGCAAAAGAGGTCTGATTCCAGCACTTAAGAAGGAGGACAATGACATCTGTGAGCCCTGTATTTATGGCAAACAACATAGGGTGAGATTTGCCAGCAGTTCCAAGCAAAGTGAAAGTATTCTAGAACTAGTTCACTCAGATGTATGGGGACCGGCCCCTGTGTCAGCCAGAGGTGGGGCTAAGTATTTTTTGACCTTCATTGATGACTCCAGGAAGGTATGGGTATATCTGATAATAGAAAAATCAGAGGTATTTGCCCGGTTTAAAGCTTGGAGAGTTGGTGTTGAAAAGGAGATAGGAAAACCAGTGAAGTGTTTGAGATCTGACAATGGAGGGGAGTATACAAGCAATGAATTCAGAAGCTACTGTGAGGAAAATGGGATCCAACGCCATTACACAGTGAGGATGACTCCCTAGCAGAATGGTGTGGCAGAGAGGATGAATCGTACATTGACAGAGAAGGCTAGGAGTTTGAGGCTGCAGGCATCACTGCCCAAGTTCTTTTGGGGTGATGCAATTATGTTCTTTGGTTTTCTTGTTAACAGGTCCCATAATAGAAAACTTGATGGAGGCATTCCAGAGGAGATCTGGAGTGGGAAGAAGGTGGAGCTTGGACACCTAAGGATTTTTGGTTGCCCAGCCTATGCACATGTGGAGGAACTGAAAGGAGCAAGCTGGACCCAAAATCACAAAGGCTGATCTTCATCAAGTATCCACAGGGAGTTAAAGGCTATTTGCTATGGAGTTCAGATTCACAGAAGTGTATCATCAATAGAGACATTATTTTTGATGAGAAGAGCATCTTAAAGAGGTCAGAGATTACAGATTGAGCTGAAAAGGCTGAACAGGGCAGCAGTGGACAGCATTGGCTGACAGGTGATGTACCTTCTACTTCTACTTCAAAATGTGCTTCTTTTGAGGTGGAGTTTGGTATGAATGTTCCAATTCATATAAAGGATTAGCCGTCATCAATCCAGAAGAAGGTGCAGGTGGAGTCACACACTTCAGCTTTGAGAGATGATCAAAGGGGTGTGGCACTACACAAGGCAAAGCGTACCATCATCAAACATGCTCGGTATCGCATTGATGACATGATTTTCTATGCTCTAATCACTGCAAATGAAGATCCAGAGACCTTCCAAGAAGCCATGAAAAGTTCAGAAAGAGACTCATGGATGTAGGCCATGATGGAGGAATGGAGTCCCTGGAAAAGAACAAGACATGGCAGCTAGTGGATCTACCTAGAGATGCTCGGGCCATTAGTTCAAAATGGGTGTTTACAAAGAAGGAGGTACCTTCAGAGCAAGGTGGAGTCAGATACAAAGCAAGGCTTGTTGCTAAGGGGTTCTCACAGAGAGAGGGAGTTGACTACACAGAGGTATTCTCTTCAATGGTACATCATGCTTCAATTCGTGTGTTGTTATCACTTGTAGCACAACATGGTATGTAGTTGCAGCAGATGGACATAAAGATAGCTTTCTTACATGGGAGTCTAGAGGAGAGGATATACATGAAGCAACCAGAGGGTTTCAAGGAATCTGGATTGGAAGAAAAAGTGTGTCTACTAAAGAAATCGCTCTATGGTTTGAAGCAGTCACCCCGTCAGTGGTACAAAAGGTTTGACAATTTTATTTTGGGCCTTGGATTTTCTAGATGTGAACATGATACTTGTGTCTATGTGAAAAATATGGATGAGGATGATGCACTGTATCTCCTTCTGTATGTGGATGATATGCTCATTGCCAGCAGGAGTATTGAAGCAGTGAATGGACTGAAATATACATTATCAACAGAATTTGAAATGAAGGATTTGGGGTCAGCTAGGAAGATACTTTGGATAAAATTTACAGAGATAGGACCAAGGGAATTCTACACTTGTCATTGGGTGGATATATTCAGAAGGTGTTGGAGAGGTTTGGGATGGATAAGGCCAAACCAGTTGGAACACCTTTGGCTAGTCACATGTCTCTTTCTAAGTTACAGAACCCCCAAGACAAATGAGGAGAAAGAGTACATGGAGAGAGTTCCATATGCCAGTGCCGTGGGTAGCATTATGTATGCTATAGTGTTTGCAGACCTAACATAGTATATGTAGTGAGCCAGGTGAGCAGATTCATGGCGAACCCATGGAAGGAGCACTGGAAGGCACTCAAGTGGATTTTGAGGTACCTTCAAGGAACTCGTGGACTTGGTCTAATTTTTGGGCAGCAAGAAAGACCTAAGGAGAAAACTAATATCCCAAGTAAATCATTAGGTCCATTGGAAGGGTTTGTGGATAAAAATTTTGTAGGTGATCTGGATACAAAAAGGTCTACCACAGGGTATGTGTTCAGCATGTATGGTGGACTAATTTCTTGGAGATCAATCCTTCAACCTATTACAGCTTTGTCTACAACAGAAGCTGAGTATATAGGGATTACAAAAGCTGCCAAGGAGGCTCTTTGGTTGAAGAGACTCATCAAGGAAATGGGGGTGAAGCAGGGCATAGTATTGCTATACAGTGATAGTCAGAGTGTCCTGCAGTTGGCTCAGAACCTAATCTATCATGCACGCACAAAGCATATAGATGTGAGGTATCACAGAATCAGAGAATTGGTGGAAGAAGGTGAAGTGGAGCTGGTAAAAGTTCATACAAAGAAGAACCAGGTAGATGCACTTACGAAGACTCTTCCACGGGATAGCTTTCTCTCATGTGTGACACTGATGGGTCTGAGGGAATGTGCAGATTTTTTCAGCAGCTTTGAAGCACCAAGGTGGAGATTGTAGAGCCTGGTGTGGTACTCCAAAGCTTAAATCATAGGGTGGAGGTTTATAGGCTCCACATGTTTAAGGCCCAGGTTGTTGGGTCTTGAGGGAGGCTAGGCTATCATTGGGCTGGGTTTGGGCTCAAGGTGTGGGCTGATCCAAGGAAGTTTTTTAGGGTTTATTATCCATATAATAAGGCACTGGTTCATATGTGGTGCTGGTTTTATTTTGGTGGCCGTCATGGGACGGGGTTGATATAATCATGTAACGATGATGATTATAGATGAATGAAAGAAACTCTTTTCTCCCAAGAACAAGCTATCTCTCTTCTTTCCTCTCTTATACATGTTTTTCTCTCTTTCTCACATATAGATGCCCTAGATTTCTAGGGTTTTATTGCTGCCATCTCTACCCTAGCCATCTTCTTGGAACCTCCTCTCTTAAGGAAGGAGAAGGAAGAAATCCTAGCAGCACCTTCTCCTTGGGCAGCGTCTCTTGATTTTCTGGATCAGATCTGAAGGTTCACGTGAGGAAGAATAGAGGCCATGATCCTCTCTTACAATCTTAGGGTGCATGAAACCAAAGAAAATCCTAGTTGCTAATCAATCCAGAAAGATTACCAAGATCAAGATCCAAAATTCTGCTGCAGAATTTCAACAGGGATATCATCTCGCTTTCGCATCTCCATACGACTTGGGGCTGGTCAATGCGTGCTATGCTCCAAGGGTAGAAAGTGGACGATCTACTCTTCAGCACCATCAAGAAACCATTACATGCAAAGGATCTTAACATATAAACTGCCATCATACTTTAAGAATACAAGTAAATCCACTAAAATTATACAAGGCAGAGCATAGGATAATCAGATAATCAGATAAAATTATTCAAGACTAGTATGCCCAACAAGATTCCTGAAGCCCAAGAAATCAAGAAAAAAAAAGAATCTGGAATGAAACCCTAGATGGCTTACCAGATTCGGTGCGGCTGGAGTTTTCAAGTTCCAAGCGATGAGGACGAGAGGATTGGGGAGCCAAGAACGGAGTTCTTGCTAATCGAAGGCGTCGGAGAAGAGAGATTAGTGTTGTCCTGCTCAAGAATAAATCTATTTCTTGAAATTCTTGGAAAGAATGGAGAAGGAGCCAACAAATCTAGAAAGAAGCTGTAGAAGGGCAAAGAGTAAGAAATCGATTTTACCTCCATCGGGGAAGAGCGTCCACGGAGGGAAGAGAGCATCCACGAAGATCAGCGGGAGGAGGGGGAGGAAAACGATTGAAAAAAGAGGGCGGCGGGCGGGAGCTAGGGCATCGATCGCACAACACGCGGTGGGAGGGAGGAGCTAGGGCATGGTTTATATATAGGTATATCCCGACGCTTTTAAGCATCGTTATGTGCCGACGCTTTTGAAAGCGTCGGCAAACTGGAAATATGCCGACGCTAATAAGCGTCGTTATCTTTCGACGCTTATAAGCGTCAGCATCTAATGACACTATTTAAAAGCGTTGGTAGTTTGCGGGACCTCACGACGCTCCCACCTACGTTGGGAAAAAAGGGTCGGGAAACCCTACTTTTGTTGTAGTGGGTGAAAATAACTATGTATGGATGTATATAGTTATAACTTTGTGATGTAACATAGACTTGAATTGAATGTGAGAAAAGACTTGTATTCTGAAATTAATTGTGAATGTGATATCTTTTATCAGTATGGTGAAGATAAGATTTAAATTATATATCGTTTGCAAAGTTTATTATAAGGAAATATTAATGTTTTATCTGAGCAGAGTTAAATTTGTTATGATTTGATCTTTGAGAAATACATATATATATTAAATGAGGAGGTTGGAAGTTTTTATCAGGATGAAAGTTATGTTCATGTAACTTATGGCAATTGGATAGGGTTCACTAAGATTTTATGGTGTGCAAAGAACTCTACTTGATTTTCATAGGTTATAATGTTGCAAGGAAGGGACCCAACATTTTCTTCCAAGAAAATATCTTCTCTCTCTCCATAGTCACCGCCCCACCTTCTCCATGCGTGCAAACCAAGGACGCACCCTCCCTTTATTCTCCATGTTGTTTTTCCTCTCTTGATCGGGTGGTTGGGGCGTTTCTCTCTCTCCTAGCATCTTTCTCTCTTCAGGAGCGGATCGCTTTCTCCCTCATTTAAAAGAAGTTTTCAACCTTATTTGCAAAAGAGATAAGTGCATAGATCCCAAGGATGCCCACTTTCTCTTTCTTAAACATCCTTCTTTCTCTCTCTAGTGCACACATCCCAAAGATGCCCCATCTCTATCTCTTAGGTATTCTCTCTCTCCCCTTTTGTGTGGGGACCAGGTAGTTATCTTCTCTCTGATTGGGCGCCTAATTTTGGTCTCGATCAAGGGATTTTTCTTGGTCATTGATCTCTGCATTAATAGGTTTTGTATAAATAGTTGGTATTAGAGCCTGGTTAAGCGAGGAGGAAGGTGAAGAGATCGGGGATTAGAAATCTTCAAAAGGCTAAAAAATTTTAGCAAAGCCTCATCAAGGTACTTTTTAATTTTTAAAAAATTTTGTGCTATTTTTTTGTTGAGATCTAGCTATGGGTAGTAGCATAAAGGTAGATTTTGAAAAGTTTGATAGGAAGAAAAGTTTCTCCATATGAAAAGTCTAGGTAGAGGACCTTCTTGTGCAGCATGATTTAGATCTGACTTTGGAGGAAAGGTTAGATGGGATAATGATAGACAGTAAATGTCATTGGAGAAGATAGCATGTTCGGTGATCAGAGGGTGTCTGACAGATTCAGCCTTCTATTCAATACTGAAGGAAAAGACCCCAAAGGGACTCTGAATGAAGTTACACACCCTCTATATAGGGGGAACATGTGCAACAAGTTGATGTTGAAGAAGCCTCTCTACAACTTTTGGATGGCAGAAGATGAGATATGCTGGCCCACATTCAGGTATTCAACCTAATGGGCAATGAATTACTGAATGTCGGGATCAAGATGGAAGAGAAAAATAAGGCGTTGCTACTACTATGTTCACTACAGACATCATATGACTCATTGGTCATGATGCTGCTCTACGAGAAGGAGACACTATTCTATGAAGAATTGTCTCGGTACTTCGGATGAATGAATAGAGGAAGAATATGACCAAGAAAGGTGTCTCTTAGGAGGGTCTATCAGTGTGGAAAAGGTTAGGCAGAGACAGGGATAGAAGCAGGTTTAGAAAATGGTCAAAGTTCAGGAAAGGCAAGATAAAGGACTAACTATTTGGTCAGTCCTTTATGCAGACCCCAGCACTCTCAGCTTGGAAATTCAGAGGAGATCTTGGATTCTATTATATCTTCAAGCAAAACAGATTATCCAATATAGAAGCCTCCAAGATGCAAGTCTTATTCTGTAAATTCATTCTTCAAAATTTTCAATCAAGGTGGAGTGTCATGACATACTACAAATTTATTTTGAAAATGGTTATTTTTTATAACATCAAAATTTTTGCTTGGTTGGCTCTTTATAACAAACTCCAAACGGATGAAAGACTAGGTAGAAAAGGATGATCTATTAGCTATGAATGCTTAATCTGTGATGCTTCCTTTTAAGACTGCTTCTCATCTTTTATTGTCGTACCCTTTGTAGTGAGTCAGTAGTCTTTGATCTCTAACCGCATCCAAAGTTTATCAAGGCTCCGGAGTCTTATCAAGGCTCCGAAGTCTTCACCACATGTATATGACTTGTGAACTTTTCTTTTAGTAACATGGAAAGAAACTCAAGATTCTTTCTGTCTAAATCCTCCTCTATTCCAGCTATATCTAGGAAAATTTTGTATAAGTTTGAATCTTAGGAATGTATTGCCATAGGAAGGGCATCTTTCTCAATAAAATCAAGTTCCAAAGACCCATCAAATTCCAAGAAACAAAAGTCTAGTACAGGATATATAAGCGCTTATTTTCTAGAGCATATGCAGCACAGGCTCATCATATGACCGCATCCAAATGAAAGCAGCTATACAATTTACAACGAGCTCAATCTGAAGACTGAAATCATTGGGATTTTTTCCCCTAGGAGCGGTGAAAAAACAATAGTCTAGTTGCTGCACATAAAAAACGAGATGCATTGAAAACCCATCACTGAGAGAATTTTGAAATCCAACATCTTGATTACATGTCGCAATCAAGGTTATGCAGAAACTAGAATTGAATAGGCACAGAGTGCCCGTGCTTCTATCATCCACAAGGATGCAACACAAGAATGAACTCCCTATAATTATTTAAAAAGCAAAAAACTTTTCTTTTTCGACAGTAGCGCTGAGAAAAAAATTTGCTCTCTCTATGTTGAAAGAGGATGGGCTAACGGTTCAGCCTACCATAACCAGAACACTCTAAAAAATGCACTCTTTCCACTAAAACTACAAAAATTCCTGAACCAAAATGCCAGTCCATGATGACTAACTAGAGAAAAAAAAAAAAAAAGAAGAAGCTTTTTCCCTCTTTAAACCCTTCCAAGATCTTATCTTTTAACTGAAGACTTCCCTCTACCTGGACGTTATGATCCTTCCAGAAAGATGGATCTTCCTGCATCTTGAATCTTTGCACTGGAAGCCCACCGGCTACGATTGTTCCGTCCCCGTTTGCTTCATTTCCCCTACATCCGCCGCCGATTCTTGAAACCTAATCCGGCTCCTGGGCGCACTCCCCAGTTCGACCACCGCCGGCATCCTGATCGCCTAACAGACAAAAGAAATAAAAAACCTAGGGTGTTGGGATGGGATCAAGAACGTGACGAAGTGGAAGATGCTGGAGCAGCAAGGGAGTAAGGAAAAACTTAGGGTTTGAGAGGACATATGGTGTTTTCAAAGGATCTAGGGTTGGGTGTGAACCCCCGGATCCTTCTTTGATGGAGGAAGGGAGGCACCGCCCTTCCTCCGCCATTGTTGACTTGGCGTGGCGGAAGGAGGCGCTGACGCCCCCCTTCACATGAGCACAGGGGAGGGGCTAACCCTCCCCTTGCCACGATATAAGGAGGGAGGGAGCACCCCTCCTTCTCCATTCTCATCCCCCCAGCCTCAAGGTAAGAAGCAGGGAGAATGAGAGAGAAACAGAGAGAGAATGAGAGGCAATGAGAGAGGGAGGGAGGCGGAACCAAGCCGGTTCATGGCTTGGTTCGGGCCCGGCAGAGTGGCCGTCGCCTCGCCGGGCCTGGACGGTGGCCAGTGGCCCTCACTAGCGGCGGACGACCGTCCGATGAGGGTCCGACCGGCGTGCCACTGGCACCGTGGCGGGTTGAAAGAGAGAGGGAGAGAAATAGAGGGAGAGAGAGGGAAAGGGAGGCGATCGCGGCGGCGGCTGGCTTTGGCCCGGTCGCCGGTGGCCGGGCTGCCTAGGAATTAGCCGGCAGTGGCTCTGGCCGCCGGCACGGCTCTCTCCCTGTTTTGGGTGAAACATGGGAGGCGCGTGGGGAAGAAGAAGACGTGGGCCGGCTGGTCCGTCCCACGTTGGGCCCTATTGGGCCGACTCTGAGCCATCTTCGGGCCACATTTTGGATCTCGTATTGGACCGAGAATGGAAAAATAAAAATATGGCCCGATTCGGCATTGATTCTAGTTTCTTGGGGTATTTTTATTTCCCATTCGGGCTTATATATTGGGAGATATTCGTGCCCAAAGTTGAGCCCAAGATTAGACTGGGTAGACCTTAGGGGATGCTTTATTATTCCAATTTTAAAGAATTAATTGTGAAAATTAATGCTGTAGGTAACCAGATGTCCATATAGCTGATTTACAGTTTGGGATTAGCGTACTGAGGTAAGTAAGCCATTTATTATAATTTTTATAATTTATTAGAATATGAAAATTATGTATTTACATGCTCTATTGATATATATTGTATTATTTGAAAAATGAGATAAAATAAAATTTTGCTATTTAAGTTGATAAATAGTACCACGAGTATACAATTGGGTATCTGTTATAATTATATGTGATTGCTAATATTTTGCAAAGTAATAAATTATAAATGTACAAAAATTGAATGATGTGATTATTTTGGCTTTGCAAAATATACTGGTACTATTGATGTATTTTATGCTATGAATGTACAAGCCACTGTATATGTGACATGAGGAGCTTATGCTCATGATGATGCATAATGTGCTACATGCAAATATGATGATGATATGTGTCGTCACGGTTCTCATATGATATGAAACGATGTGAAATAATGCCGAGAGATACGTGACCCACCTCCACAGGAGAAGATATATGGAGGACACACATCTAGAGAATGTGATGTGATTGATATATGGCATAACGCACACATCTAGAGGATGTATTGTGATTGATTATGATATATGGCACAACGCTGGTACCAGGACCCTTCCTCTTATGGGACATTAAAGAGTGATACACCAGATGGGTGTTGTAGGGCCATTGGACACATAAGAAAATAATAATATGAATACATTGGGTTTATTTACATTGCATATTTCGGTATTTATTATATAATTAAGCTTCCAAAATTATTTGAGCTGATGACATCACTACTAGAGGCTGGAGTTTTGGCGCAGAAGAAATCGGGTGACTGCTTGAGGGCGGTCGCGGAAGGCACCTTTAGCGACCGCTAAGGGCGGTCGCGGAAGGCGATCGCCACTAAACCATTGGCGCAGAAGAAATCGAGCGACAGCTTGAGGGCGGTCGCAGAAGCCACCTTTAGCGACCGCTTCAGGCGGTCGCCGTGGCGGTGGCAAATGCCCATTATAATCCCTATTTCGCTGGCTATCCCCTTCCGAAACCCTATTCCGCCGCCCATCCTCCCGCCGCTTCTATTCCGCTGCCCATCCTCCTGCCGCTGCTATCCGACGTCGAGGCATCATCGGCGGTAGTCCCGCGGTCTCTCTCGAGGCCGCTCCCGATCACCTGAGCGGAAGCCCTGATCGAGCCCCTCTCGGATCTTGGCAGTGGATCCACCCTCTTCTTCCCGAATGGACGCTGCTTCTCGACCCGCCGTCGTCGCTGGCAGCGGTACCGGGTACTTTCGATGATCCCACCCCCCATCCATTGATGATAAAATTCTCTCTCCCGGCTCTTGTTGTTGGTGTGAAATCGAAGTGCCCTATATTGATCGACTGATTGGTTTCTTGATTTCACGTGCTGTGTTTTTTCTTTGTTTTCATCGAGTATTTCTTTCTTCTTGATGCAAGAGTTGTTAGCTTCGATACAGCACTCATCCTAGAATTCTTTCTTCTTGTTTTATTAGGCAGCTTAAAGATGTAATAATGTTACTGTTAGAGATATTAGGAATACCATGGAATGATATTGTTGGACGTTTCTCTACCCTAGCTGCAATAAATCAAAGAGCACTCCATTTTCCTGCTGATTGGGACATCTTTGATTATATTTTAATTTTGCTGCCTTGGAATCCCTCTAAGTACCAAGCAAAAGCCCTTTGTTGAATGTTGGCCGAGACTCCAATGGGCTCGTTGTGCCTTGTCTCTGTGTGCTTTGGTTTGTAATGGCAAGATCGAAATACCACATCCGTTGAGGATGCTATGGTGTTTGTGGGCTTCATATATTGAAGTGGCTATGGATCATGGCGCAAATTTTTAGCACGAACATGAAAACAGAGAATAAGAACTCAGGAATGCAATTTAGATCCAATGAGAAAATCTATGATGCCATGCATCCTCACTTTTGGGGATGAGCTAATTGATTAAGAATCATCCACATTTTGAGATTATATAGGAAATGTTTTTTGAGATTTCACCTCCTCTATCTCTCTTCAGAGGGAAAAAAGAATGGCATGGGGACTCAAAGAGAATTGAACCAAGGCCCTGTCTCACTTCTTGCTTTAGTCTTTATCTTAGGAGAATTGAAGGTCATTGACATGTAAGTTTGATTGATAATATGGGTACCCATCCTTACACTACAAGAAAGTATGGTATTTGTGGCGAACCTATTACGGCGAAATATTTTCGTCGTTATAGGTTTATTTATAACGGCGAAATAAAAATTAAATTGTCATAACAATTATTTATTACGGCGAAATATTTTTTTACCGTAATAAAAAGACTTATTACGATGAGTTTAAAAAATCATCGTAATAAGTCCCCATTTTAATTTAAGATTTTGATTTTTTAATTTTTCTTTCTTTTTATTACGGAAATACTTTTTCGCCGTAATTAAAAGACTTATTACGACGAGTTTAAAAAATCATCGTAATAAGTCCACATTTTAATTTAAGATTTTATTTTTTTAATTTTTCTTTCTTTTTATTATGAAAAATACTTTTTCGCCGTAATTAAAAGACTTATTACGACGAATTTTATAATTCATCGTAATAAGTCCACATTTTAATTTAAGATTTTAATTTTTTTAATTTTTCTTTCTTTTTATTACGACGAAATACTTTTTTGCCGTAATTAAAAGACTTATTACGACGAATTTTATAATTCATCGTAATAAGTCCCCATTTTAATTTAAGATTTTAATTTTTTTAATTTTTTTTTATTACGGCAAAATACTTTTTCACCGTAATTAAAAGGCTTATTACGATGAATTTTATAATTCATCGTAATAAGTCCACATTTTAATTTAAGATTTTAATTTTTTTAATTTTTCTTTCTTTTTATTACGGCGAAATACTTTTCGCCGTAATTAAAAGACTTATTACGATGAATTTTATAATTCGTCGTAATAAGTCCCCATTTTAATTTAAGATTTTAATTTTTTTAATTTTTCTTTCTTTTTATTACGGCGAAATACTTTTTTGCCGTAATTAAAAGACTTATTACGACGAATTTTATAATTCGTCGTAATAAGTCCACATTTTAATTTAAGATTTTAATTTTTTTAATTTTTCTTTCTTTTTATTATGGTGAAAAAGTATTTCACCGTAATTAAAAGACTTATTACGATGAATTTTATAATTCATCGTAATAAGTCCACATTTTAATTTAAGATTTTAATTTTTTTAATTTTTCTTTCTTTTTATTACGGCGAAATACTTTTTCGCCGTAATTAAAAGACTTATTACGATGAATTTTATAATTCGTCGTAATAAGTCCACATTTTATTTTATGATATTAATTTTTTTAATTTTTCTTTCTTTTTATTACGGTGAAATACTTTTTCACCGTAATAAAAAGACTTATTACGACGAGTTTAAAAAATTGTCGTAATAAGTCCACATTTTAATTTAAGATTTTGATTTTTTTAATTTTTCTTTCTTTTTATTACGGCGAAATACTTTTTCGCCGTAATTAAAAGACTTATTACGACGAATTTTATAATTCGTCGTAATAAGTTCACATTTTATTTTACGATTTTATTTTTTTTAATTTTTCTTTCTTTTTATTACGATGAAATACTTTTTCACCGTAATAAATATACGTATTACGATGAAATTAAAAATTCATCGTAATATAGTGAAAAAAATCTTTCATACGGGACCTTATTACGACGAAAGTTAATTTCGCCGTAATAAGGTCCCCTTAATACTCTGTGAAACCCTCGCGCGATTTTTTTTCTGTGAAACCCTCCTCCCGCCGTCTTCCCTCCGAGCTCGTCTCCGCCGTCAGCCCCCGACGCCGTCAGCCTCCGAGCTCCTCTCCGCCTGCGGACATCGAGCTCCTCTCTGTCAGCCTTCGGACGAGGTGAGAAGAAGGGCTTTATAAAACCCTCTTGCTCGCGATTCTTGTTTCACTTGGATTTTTTTTTTTCGATTTCTCTTGTTTTCTGATGATTTGGGGGGTTTATAAGGTTCAATTGAAAGTTATTACTGGTAATTTATTCATAGCCTTGTCCTCTCTCAAGCATTCTACTTGGAATAAAAAGATTTTGTATTTGAACTTGGCCTGTAACCTTCAAAGCTTCCGAGAAGAAAACAACTTTTCCTTTGATTTCTTTCTTTCTTTCTTCATCTTCTAAGAGAAGAATCACCAAACAACTTAACTTATGCCCAAATTATGGAACAATTCTATTAGAATTAAACCATAATACCTTCAAACCCAGATGCTGATTCGATTAATCTGTGAGCAAATTGAAACCACATGACCCTCAAATCTTAAGGGTAAATTTGTAAACTGAAATCATTAATTATTTTCAGTTCCCATGAAAACCTCAAAGAAAGACAATCTTACTTCTTAACAATAAGATATCAAAACAATTGATTGATAGTTTGTAAACTAAATCCATCTAGGATGCCCCTTTCAATACTGATCAAAAACAAATTTCTCTAGGTACTAAGAATACTGGAAAAAAACATCATGCAATCGGTTTCATCTAATATTAAGCTTTTGGAATTGTGCAAAATACAAGCATAAAACTTAACGTGGTTACCTTAGATTATGGGGGAAAATACAAGCTCTTAATAATGGCTTTAATCTCACAGACAGGAAACATGCACTGGCAAAGAACAAAGGAATTATGATGGCTTTGAAAAGCTCAACTATACCAAAAAGGTTCTGGCATACAAAAGTCCCTCTCAATACATAAACGACACCATGCATGATAACTAGAGCCCCTGTCCTCGACCCAAGGGGTTGAGGTCTTCTCGAAAATAAGCATACAAGTTTTGATGGACTTGTAAGACCATTAGCCGGTTGAAAATCACTTAATCAGTAATGCTAAGCAAGGAATAAAACTACAAGAATCGGTGATTTATTATGTGAGTTAACAGTTAGAATCGTTTCATAGAGGTGAATGAATACGTAGATTTGATTGAAGTCTCATGCTAGTGGCAGCAAACTACCTTAAAAGAAAGCTTATAATTCAGGTGAGCTTCAAACCAGATAATCAAATTTCTCTTTATGTATTCTACCATTTGATCAGACAACCAAATCTCTCTAACATAGCATCTTCTTCTTTCATTTCAAGAATGGCAATTTTGACAGCTAAGATGGAATTTCTTGTTGATTGCAATAACTGATGCACATGTTAATCTGCTAAATCATTTCTTGTGTATTGTATATCAAAGCCATGCATGCAATTTGACAGGCTAGAAGATTTAAAAATTCAAACATCTCAACAAGCATTATGTTTTGGGTTTAATTATGATGCTTATATATATATATATATAGGGCAATTGGGCTTCAATCTGGTTTCCTATCATTCAACCTTCCAAGGCTTTTGCTCATTGCCCTCATATCCTTGAACTTCTCATATTTTACGGCACTATTCATATATACAACTAGAAACATGGTAGCAAAAGCTTTCGTTTTATAATAACTCAGGAATATAACTATAATATCTATAAGATTAAATAGTAGACCATACAAAAACTCACTTGAGAAGTTATTGGATAATCTAAAGTCGACAAACAAACACTAGAAATAATTAGCAGTTGACTGTCAAGGTTCAAGATGCAATCAAGATAAGAGATCTTATAATGAAAATAACCTAAGATCCCAATGACATAAAATGCCAAGGCAGAAAGAAAGCCAGAAAGAGGCATCCAGCTTGAGTTGATGATAAGAATAATCATCCAAGCGCAAGAGAAATTTGGACAAAAATCTTGAAATTCATTGACTAAGAGGGAAGCAAAAGATAAAAATGTGAAGAAAATGATTTTAAATTTTGCCTAAAACTCAAAAACCAAAAAGGAAATTTTTTACTCCCTGTCTAATTGATCTGAAATTGGAATATACAAAAGTTGCAACCAAATCTAAATTACAAGGCCCAATTCATTATAATATGAGTAACAGATGACATTTTTTATTATTATTTCTACTCTATTAAAAAGTGTTGGAAAGATTTTATTTTAAATCTAACTTGGAGTTTTGTGAATTTCAAGAAGATATGGAAGTGCTGCAACATTTCAAAGAGATTTTAGATATAGATTTAGCCATGGTTGAAATTTAAATGGGTTGCAATTTTAAGTATTGAGACAAGACTATTCTACCACCATCCCAATATTCCAATTAGAGTATCATTTTGTTTATGTATCTTATTAGCCCTATTGACTCAAGTCTTGTGCCACAAAGTTAAGCTTGAATGATCATATTTACTCGAGTATGTTTTTATATCTTATAAGCCATATTTACTTGAGTCACTTAGTCCTGTGCTTTCTTGTATATTTTGTTATTGCTCCTATACGGACTTCTTTTGCTTTTTCAGCTTTAAGTTCATAATTTCACAAAGGATGAAATTTAGGTGTGTTTCGCTGGGTGTTTGTCATTCAGTTCCCTAATTAATAAACAATATGTGGATGACCATCTGCCTTTCCACTTAATGATGACAATATGTATTGCTTGTTAAGTGAGATTGGTGTGCACATGTAGCTTATTAAGTGGGGAACCAGATGGCAAACACTAGCAGGTTGTTCTTAAGTTTTGTCCTTTCACAAACTCCATATATACAGCTTTAATTGGTTCCAAAAGTTCTTTAGGATTTTGGTGTCTTATGCATGGTTATCATGTTCTTTCAGATATATTCCATATTCTCGATGAACTTCGTTGGCCTATTGATCTGTTGAATGAATTAAATTGCTGTATATGTGTGTGTTGTTATTCTTAACCGTTGTTGCCTTTTCCATGCTTGCCGTTTCTGCATAGATTTGGTCTCTTTTCTTTATGACTTCTGTGCATCATGTGGTAATTATATTCTCTTTCACAAAATCATTCCAGAGTTCCAAATCTGTACTATTTTCCACTGTTTCTCTAATTTTCAGTAGGAGGGTGGTTTAAAACCGTTGTTCAGCTCTCTTGTGCTCCCATAATGACGGGATTAAAACCATCAACTTAGTGAATTGCCCTCACATTGTAGGGCTTTTCAATGAGAGTAAGCAGGGAATAAATGTAGGAGGGAGGGGATTTGTTAAATTGCTATGTTTTTTATGCCTTTGATTTTAAGAAAATTCAGCATACTTACTGTTTGGATTCATGATGTTATAGTAGGACAATTCACTGAATAAAAAAAGGAAAATTTTATCACTAACATATCCTTGCAACAAACAGCTATTGTACGTCACCAACGATGCCGATTGATAAGAGTTGGATACATAAGAAACGAAATTGTCCAGAATATGATGCCGGTATTAAGAAGTTCATAGAAAAGGCAAGGCTTCATGTTAATGAAGAAGGGAAGATACGTTATCCTTGTGTGCGGTGTTATAATGGAAAATGGCATAAGCCTGATTTAGTTAAATTACACTGTATGTTAAAGGGTTTCTCGAAGACGTATCAGACGTGGTATTTTCATGGAGAACAGTTTAGAAGCAATGTCTCAGATGAAAATGAGAATGAAGATGATGACCCAAAAAGGGAACAAGATGAGATGGTCGAAGCATTGCAGGATATCGCTGGCCCAAGTGGTGCTCACACTGAGGTTGGCAATGATGATGACAATCCGATAATGTCTGACCATGAAAGGATCGATCACAGTAAGAAATTGGATGATCTTTTCAATGAGGTGGAATCCGAGCTTTATCCTGGATGTGAAAAGTTTTCTTCTTTGACATTCTTAGTGAAGTTAATGCACATTAAGGTCCTCAATCGGTGGACAAATAAGTCTTTCAATATGTTGCTTGAACTATTAAAAGAGGCATTTCCGAATGGTACTAGAATACCATCTTCACACTATGAGGCCAAAAAGAAGATGAATGAGTTGGGTTTAGGCTACGAGAACATACATGTATGCAAGCATGATTGTGCTATCTTTTGGAAGGAGAATGCCTATTTAGAAAAATGTCCGGTATGCAATGAGCCTAGGTACCAAGTGGTTAAAGACAAAGGTAAGAAGATACCTTATAAAGTTATGCTGTATTTTCCACTCACACCTCGTTTGAAACGTCTATATGCCTCAAGATATACAGCTGAAGATATGAGGTGGCACTATGATAAGCGACCGATCACATATGGGGTGTTACGGCATCCAGCAGATGGAGAAGCATGGAAAGATTTTGATCAAAAGTATCCTAATTTTGCCAGTGAACCAAGAAATGTAAGATTAGGTCTTGCTTCAGACGGATTCAATCCATTTGGGAACATGAGTAATGCATACAGTATGTGGCCCGTCATCTGATTGATACACGTCGTGGATAGAAATTGCCTATTCTTCTGCCACCTGAGGTTGGACGACCATTGGGTGAGTTTCGCTCTGAGTTTCTGACCGAGATAGGAGTGGTTGTACATGACATGGCACCACTTGCGGTCAGGAAGTGGAGTGAGATCACTGATGCACAGAAAGCATCTATGATCGATCGACTTCAGGTCAGTATAATTGTATTAGATTACTTTAGATTACGTTTAATATACTTAATATACCTTATAAATTTTATAATTTATATATATATATATACTTGCAGGAGAAGTTCGATCTTGATATGAATTTAGATCATATTAAAAAAGGTATTGAGTTTCAAATGAATAAAGTTTATCGAGAATTTAGATATCGGCTTCATATCCACTTCATTAGTCACGGTGGGGACACAAGTGTGAGCTTAGCAAAACAAAATAAGCCATCTCGTGTCTCGCAGAGTGACTGGGACTTTCTATGTGATTACTTGTATTCAGATGAGCATAAGGTAAATACATCCATACAAATATTTTAATAGTTTATATTTTTTATAAACTCATGTAACCATTTTCATTAATTCTTTGATGTAGAAAAAATCAGAAACAAATAAATCTAATCGGGAATTGCAACCATATGCTGCTCTCATTGGATCGAAGTCTATACCGGCTCACTCTTATGATATGGTAAGGAATACTGTGAACCTAGTACTTTTATATTTATGTATTTTGTGGTCTGATATTGTTGTAGTGTTATAAATCTAGTGTAGTCATATTTATGAAAGATTTGATCCAGCATCTATGTTGAGTGCTAGATTTGGTGATTGGGAATTGGGATCTGAACCCAGATGGGGATCATTTGTAGGGGTTGGTGGCCAAACTATATCGATACCAAACTAGAAGTAATCACTAGGAAAATTACATGTCACTAGGAAAATTACATGTCCACGGTCAACTGAGCAAGGATACAGCATGCTTTACCAAACTGTCAGCTGACTGGTTGAGATTCTGTCTCTTGATTCTTGCCAGGAATACATTCAACAATTTTACTTTGTTGAGATACAGATAGCTCTGAACTCATTGGCAAACCAGTAGCAACAGCTGATTCTGGATCTTTCAGAACAGAATCAAGTGGATGCGTCTCTGCAGTCTGTACACCAAGTGGACATGTCCCTGCAAAATCTGATTCTAAATCAGGGCACGAATTAGCCATATTAATATCTCCTTTATCACTGGAAATCTTATCAACCATCTTCATTCCTCTGCTTTCTGATTCCATAATTGTGGCACCCAAAACTGAACTCCCATCTGCTGTAATGATATCTAACCTGTCTCTTGCATTCCCATCAGTAGGACGTTCATCTGCACTCAATGCTGCATCCGCAACACATTTAACCAATCTTGCTTTTGCATCTGCTGTCACTATTTGTCCACCATCCACTGGGTGATCATTAACATGATAAGAATCTGGGTTGCTAACCTCTACACCTGAATCAGCCAGTTCTGAATCTTTTGCAACATGATCTGCTTGCTCAACTATACCATCACCAACAGGCAGCAAATCCACCTTTGTTTCTTCCTCAGGGATAGCATGGCCAGCTTCATGGTCATTCTGATTTGTGACTACCAAAGATGTTTGAGAAACAGAAGCTTTAAGATCTTTGTGGACAAGACACACCTTGCTCAGTGGTATGGCAGTCTAGTGGTTTATAAACAATGTGGTTATGTACTTAATTGTTTTAAGTTGTATTTAGCACGTTTTGCTCTTGTTTGTCCAACTTCAATTCATCATTGACCAACTATAATTAGTAAAGTTGGTTATCTGCTTCAAATTTTAGAGCTTTGTTTATTCTAAAAATAACAGAATTGTCTGATAACATATGCAAACTATCTATGCTATCTTTAGCAATCGGCATGCTTTCAGGCATTATTACATATTTAATTGGTTTTATTGAGTGTTAAGTTTATATAACATGTGGTTACAAACAATTAATTTTGTTTCAACGTTAGTTTAGATACAGATTGTATTGTAGAGTGAGTCCAAACTCATTCAAATTCAGAAAGAATAGATTTAGGAAACCTGTGAGGTAACCAATTAATAGTCAACTGGTGGGTTTAGGCTACTTCATTTTACTAAATTCTTGCATGGGTTTAGGCTACTTCATTTTTTATTTAATTCTGGTTAGTTGTGAGATTCATGCTTAAATTAGTCATATTCTCAGGTCGAGTGGAATAATTATGTTCTCTGATTTATAATATTCACCTCATGTACAATGATTATATCCAAGATCAATCTTAATCTAATAATAAGATTGATGCTTTGTCTATTTTTCTTGGTTTGTTTCATTATTCCATTTATAAGCAAAACACTTGTGTTTCTCAATGAATGCAAAAAATCTAATGAAGAACAAGGATCTTGTTCAATTTAAAAAGTTGTCAGCCTTTTCAATGATATCTAGAGTAATTGAATGTCACCTTATTTTCTCATACTTCCATGTTTTGGTTTAAGTTATTCTAATTTATATCTGCAATAAACTATGGCATTGTCCATTCAAGCAATGACACCAACCAGAATAAAGGAGTGCATTGATGCATCACATAAAATAATTGTATTACATTGATGAATTGATACATTGTATTAAATTATTACATTGATGCATTGATACATTGTATTAGATTATTACATTGATACATTGATACATTGATAATTGTATTACATTGATGAATTGATACATTGTATTAGATTATTACATTGATGCATTGATACATTGTATTAGATTATTACATTAATACATTGTATTAGATTATTTCATTGATACATTGATAATTGTATTAGATTAGTCTTAAATTATTGTTTTAAATTATTATTGTTTCTTTTCAGAGAGATCCTGTTACGGGAGAGGAGCCATCAAGACTTCATCTGTGGAATACTCTTCATTTTGATAAAAAGAAGAATCAATGGATAAATGAAAAAGCTGAAGAAACCCATGTAAGTTTTATCAATTAAAAATACAATATTATTGAATGTAATGTTTTATACTAAACATATTGAATTTGTTTTCTTTTCATTGCAGGCACAGTTAATAGAGCGACTTTCCTCATAGGACTCTACAGTAGAACCAATCAATGAGGATGTCATTTTGGAGGAGGTTTTAGGCTCTAGATCTGGTTATAAAAGAGGATGGGGTCCATTACCGAAGGGTACATCGAGAATTAGATGTAGTTCTTCATCTTCTGAAAACTCACAATTAAAGGGTGAATTACATGAGTGCCGAGAGCTCATCGCTCAGCAAGAGAATAAGCTTGCTCAACAAGAAGATAAGCTCGCTCAGCAAGAGGATAAACTCACTCAGCAAGAGGATAAACTCACTCAGCAAGAGAAGACTATCCAGGATCTAAAGGCGACGACTGCTGAGCTCACTGCTTTCATGCGACAGTTAGTGCCTGGATATCATACTAGCGGATCCCAGCAGACTTTACCTCCATAGTGCATGTATTTTTTTTTAAATTATGTATTTTTTGAAACATTGTATATGATGATTTTATTGAAATGAATGAAAACTTTTATTAATTTTTTTTGTGAAACTTTTATATTAGAAAATTATTTCTAGTATCGTTGCTTTAATATTATATTATTGTAACAGGTGCAATACAAAAAAATATTAAAATAAAATTTTAAAATTTTTAAAATTTAATTAAAATCTTATTACGGCGACTTATTTTCGCCGTAATATCAACCTATTACGGCGAAAATAGGTCACCGTAATAGGTTTTTATTTAAAATTTAAAAATATTAAAATCTTATTACGGCGACTTATTTTCGCCGTAATATCAACCTATTACGGCGAAAATAAGTCGCTGTAATAATTTTTTATTTAAATTTTAAAAATATTAAAATTTTATTACGGCGACTTATTTTCGCCGTAATATCAACCTATTACGACGAAAATAGGTCGCCATAATAGGTTTTTATTTAAATTTTAAAAATAATTAAAATATTATTACGGCGACTTATTTTCACCGTAATATCAATCTATTACGGCGAAAATAAGTCACCGTAATAGGTTTTTAATTAAATTAAATTTTTAAAAAATATATAACGACGATAGGTTATCGCCGTAATAGGACTCTATTATGACGAAAATAGGTCGCCGTAATAGGTTATTACGATAACATATTACTACGACGATTTGTAATGTATTACGATGAATTTTTTATTATCATAATAATTTATTACGACGACTTTTGTACCTATTGTGATGAATTAATTCGTCGTAATAAGTCATTTTTTTTTGTAGTAAGAAATTCAAGGAAACCACCCCGAAGATCTAGAGAGTGCAAGCTTGAGAGATTTCCAATCTGGCGAGGAATGGATCCACTGAACCGAGCATGGGAGAGGTTAAGGTACTCCAAGTGCATGAGAGAACCAATGAATTCTGGGATGGGTGCTCGAGAGAAGTTGTTCATACTCAAATCCAAATACCTCAAATGTATCAAGCTAGATATGGAAGGGTTTAACTTACTTGTGCAGGGCCTTTTCCAATTCCTTCATCCGCATAATAATCATATGGATATCTAAGGTTGAGCTTTACCACATGGCTGGTGGTGTTGCTGCAGCCCACTCCCCTCCATTGACAACAGTCTTGGCCCGTCCAAGAAGAGAGCCACTCATCAGGGTCATAGAAATCTTCTTTGATGGCAAGAAGGGCTCTCCTCTCATTCTCTATGCAGCCGCCCCCCAACTTTGAATCGCAGAGGCAGGAAGGGATGACTCCCACGCATAAGAGGAACCCAATAATCAGCATCGCACGCTCAATGGTGAGAGATCTTCTCTTGGATCCACCACTGGCCATGAGAGGAAGTCCCGACACCAGCATAAGCATATTGAAATGGAACGGATAGGCCATGAAGGCCTCTGATCAGCATCTTTTAAGAGCTTACAATGGTGGACTTCCTTGCCCGGTCATCATGGCTTTCCTTCTCGAAGTTTTAATGGCGAGCTGGAAAAGGTTAGGAAATGGTGGTCCCGATGGAGCATGTACCGTGCCGTACGAGATATTCTGGAAAGGCATTTGCATTTGGTAAACGCGTTTGAACACAGCAACAGTAGATACGCCATGGTTACAAGATATCTAAAATGTTCTCTGTTCCACTCCATTGTAAGTGAAAATAAAACGTTTCTACTGGCAAAGAACAGTTTATTTAGCAGTGAGATGGATGCTGAGCTCTCTTAACGTCGGTCACTTTGACCAGGTCTCTTTGAATGCTTGGGACCTCCTGCTGTGGAAGAGTGAATCGCAGAATGAATTTCTTTCGTGGCTTTTTATTTGGCCTGGTAAAGTAGGAATTGGTCTTCATGTGGTCTACAAAGAAACTGCAGGTCTACAAATAAAATTTCTTTCTTCTAAGAAAATTTCAATCATTTTTGCTCTTAATTTTTTTTCATGTGTGGTTCATTCTACATAAGACCTAATGAACTTTAGGGAGTACTAATAATACATGCAATCGATGTACTCTTTTAGTTCTTAATAAATTTATTCTTTTATTCTTGGAGTCTTGTGGAGCATCTCGATTGCATTAGTTAATAGTCCTTGGTGGCAACAAGTAGCAAGTGGATAAAGCTACTTGTTAATTAGATAATATATTTTTTTATTTTCTCTTAGCATCTAGATTTTCACACTATAATAGTTTTCTTACTTTTAGATTTCATTTACTTTTTCTACATAATTAGTTTAGTTTTTTATTGGGTAAATCTAAATCTTGTGATAGGTCTCCCATTCTGAATTGAGAAAAGTGCACATTAGATGAGTGCTCCAACTATTGTTTTTTCGTTATTTCTACAATCTATGGTTTTTACTTATTTATTTGTTTTGTCCTTGTGTCAGGTGAAAGATTCAAAAGCCTCCCTGACGGGGTTAAACTTTGAACTAGCTTTTCAGGTTAGATACTTTTGGTTGTAAATTGAATTTAATCCCTCTTTTTTCAAAACACAGGAGGTCAAGTGAAGCTAGTGAGGCAGACTCTAACTGGTGAAAGTTTTTATTCTTTTTTCTTTTAAAGTAATCTTCATTTTTTTTAATTTTTTTATACATGCATTGCCTAGCAAGTTGATGGTTAGGTAAATTGTTACGTTTACCTCATCTCTTAGGCTAATTATATTTGCTTATTCATACTTTCACAGAAATACTTAGCGACATGGATAAGAGTTGGATTGATTTGCCAAATAGGACGTCTAGGGAATATATAGAGGGGATTAAGCAGTTCATTGCCTTCACCAATGGGTTTGATAGTGAGCACATCAGTTGTCCCTGTAGAAAATGTGCGAACCGTTATTACTACACACGAGATATTGTACAAGAGCATTTGATTCTAAATGGGTTTTTAAAGAATTACAAGAATTGGATTAGACATGGGGAAGATTATGTTCCTTATTGCGGAGAGAAAAGAGTTGAGATGGAGGTCGATGTTACGACAGTTGATCCAATGATCGTGATGCTAAATGATATTGCATGCGGGTTAGCACCCGAAGACAGTTGCTGTGAGACTGATAAGGTGGGTGGGAGTAATCCTCGCTCAGGTGCAGATAAAGAAACATTAAGGTATTTTGAAATTCTGGATGATGCGCAGACCGAATTGTATCCTGGATGTACGAATTTCAGTAAATTATCTTTTATTGTCGAGCTGTTACACTTGAAGGCTTTGAATCAGTGGACGGACACGTCCTTCGACATGCTGCTCCAGCTATTGCACAAAGTGCTTTCATTCGGTGCAAAGCTAGTTGTGTCCTACTACCATGCTCGCAAGTTAACTGAAAACTTAGGCTTCACATATAAGACTTTCGATGCATGCCCAAACAATTGTATGTTGTTTAGAAATAAGAATGCCGACCTCGATACGTGTATTGTGTGTAAAACTTCAAGGTGGAAGGACGATGGGGTTGGTCAGAATCGTCAGAGTAATTCGCGAAGTGTTTCGAATCGTGGGAAGCTTGTCGCTGTAAAGCAAGTGCGATATTTTCCACTCAAGCCAAGGCTGAAGAGGCTTTTTATGTCATCTAAAATTTCTAAATTGATGCGATGGCATGCAGAGCATGGTAAGGAGGATGAAAAGTTAACCCACCCAGTGGACTCCCCGGCATGGAAGGATTTCGACAAGAAACACCCCGACTTTGCCTTGGATAGTCGTAGTGTGGGCTTGGGTTGGCTGCAGATGGTTTTAGCCCCTTCAAGTCCATGACCGGGGCAACTCATAGTACATGGCCAGTGGTGTTGGTTCCGTACAATCTTCCTCCTTGGTTATGTATAAAGCAACCTTTTCTGATCCTATCCACTCTTATTGACGGACCAAGGGGCCCTGGGGATAAAATTGACGTGTATATGCAGCCTTTAATTGACGAGTTGAATGAATTATGGGCCGAAGGTGTGATGACTTTTGATTCTGAAGGAAATGAAATGTTCAAACTTCGCGCTGCATTATTATAGACAATCAATGACTTCCTGGCATATGCGAATTTGTCAGGTTGGAGCACGAAGGGGGAATTTGCATGTCCTTGTTGCAATCAGAGTAAAAAGTCAACCTAGCTAAAACATGGCAAAAAGTGGGCTTGCGTCACAGACGTTTTTTACCTCCATTGCATAGGTTTAGAAGGGATAAAGTGTCATTCGATGGCACTCGAGAATATGGTCCAACACCACAAATAATGACTGGGGTTGATTTGTTATCACAATTTGAACAAGAGCAAATACGCGCAGTATATGATTTCCAAGATCTGTTAGCCCCTCCATTGCCTGCTATTCCTGGTGCGAACAGAAGGTGCAGTCATAACTGGAAGAAGAAAAGTATTTTTTACGAGTTACCGTACTGGAAAGATAATTTACTAAGGCACAACTTGGATGTTATGCACATTGAGAAAAATGTGTGTGATAATATATTATGGACCCTTCTCGGTGTTAAGGAAAAGTCCAAAGACAATGCCAATACACATCGTGATTTGCAGGTAATGGGCTTGCGGAAACCACTACACTTACAGTTGACAGAGTCTAACAAGGCATACAGGCCTCCTACACAGTACATGAGTAAAGATGAGAAGGAGGCATTTCTTTCCATTTTGAAAGGGGTCAAGGTGCCTGACGGCTATTGTTCTAATATTTCTAAGTGTGTAAATATGAAAGAAAGGACTTTACAAGGTTTGAAGAGTCATGACAATCACATTCTCATTCAACAATTAATTCCTATTGCAATCCGAAATTGTTTACCTAAGAATGTTGTTGAGCCCTTGATTGAGGTGAGTAACTTCTTCAGACAACTGTGTTCAAGAGTCCATCACACAAATGATTTAAAAGTCTCCAAGATAGGATTGCGCTAACACTGTGTCATCTGGAGAAACTCTTTCCACCTTCATTCTTCGATGTAATGGTCCACTTGACTATACATTTAACAGGTGAAGCCTTGCTTGGTGGCCATGTCCAATTTTGGTGGATGTATCCTATTGAGAGGTATATGAATACATTAAAAAGGTATGTGTGTAACAGAGCTCGTCCAGAGGCATCAATAGCCAAGGGTTATTTGATGGAAGAGTGTACTCATTTTTGTGCTACATATCTTAATGATGTTGAAACCAAACTTGATAGGCCCTTGCGGATTAATGATGGTCCTATTGGGGAGGGAACACCATTTGATCTAGATAACATCGACTGGATTCAAGCTCATCGATACGTGTTGTTTAACACTCCATCAGTTGTGGCGTTGATTCAGTAAGTGAATGCTCATTCATATATTTAACTTGTTCGTGTTATGTCTAACTCAATCAAGCTTGTCATTAACACATGTTGTTCTGCATTATAGGACACACATTGATGAGCTCAAATGGGACATGCCTCGTGCGACAGATAATCAAATTCGGCAGTCCCATTTTCAATCATTTCACGATTGGTTCAAGAATTATGTATGTATAGATATGGTTGTATGTGTACATATGGTTGTATGTGCTTCAATTTGTTCTTATCATATTAGTTTTACATAGCTTTATTCAATGATTACGTTAATTCTGTAGGTGTACAATTTACGACAAGAGAGTGAAGGTACTTTGACTGATGAAATGAACCAACTGGCTGATGGTCCATTTATAACGGCACGACGTTACACAACTTGTGATGTCAATGGGTTTTGATTTCGCGTCAAAGAAGTAGATGAGAAACGAGCAACATAAAATAGTGGTATAGGGTGTCCTTCTGTCCATGCAGGTTATTATTATGGCCAGTTGAAAGATATCATTGAAGTTATATACAGTCACAGATTAAAATTTTTGTTATTCAAGTATGACTGGGTCGATCCAATCCGTGGGACTAAAGTTGACAAGTATCAATTTACGTTGGTAAATTTCAACAATTTGTTATATCGAGATGAGCGAGTAAGTAATGAACCCTACATATTGGCCAGGCAAGCTAAGCAAGTTTACTATGTTATAGATCCCATGGATCCTAACTGGCAAGTTGCAGTTAAAATGTCAAGGAGGGGGGTTTATCAAATTGAAGATAATGAGCCAGATATTGATGCATTTGCTCAGCAAGTTCTTGACCAAAATGTAATATTTCAACGTGATGAGGATGTCAACTGGGTTAGAGAGACCGTTGAAGGAGATACTATCGACTTGCATGATCAGTGAACTGTTCTCCTTTTTTCCTTCTCAATTTTGCTTAAGAATATGTTTGACTTTTTGTTTACGAATGGTTTTAGTTATTACGTGCAATTTATTTATCTTATGATACGTTAAAAAGATATGTCCGGACGTAAGAGGAGAGAGCGTCCACACACGATGGACAAGTTTTTACATCAGACACCCTTATCGACACCTAGTCGACGGATGCCTACGGACCATGATCCACAGAGACCCTTATCGACACCTACACCGGCACGATTTAGATCTCCCCAGTCCATGCTAGTAGGGCCTTCTCCATCTATAGTTGGTATATCGACCTCCACACATACTGGTATAATTTTATTTTTATGTTTAACAATTATATAAAATAATTTCAGTTTTATTTAACTAATAAGTTTATTGTTTATAGCTTCTACTATGACGAGTTCATCTTCCAGTAGGGGTAGGGGCCCAGCTAGAGGGATTCCTTCATGGAATGCTGGTACCCGTTATGATGTGCAATTTGACGACACATTTCACCCAGTTGGAGAAGGGGCTCGCCCGTTTATCAGCCAGTTGGGGCATATGGTTCGAGACCCACATAGATTTTCCCTGACTATGCTTGATTGGACTGCTTTTCCTCAGGATACGATAGATCGACTCTGGGGGGAGGTTAAGGTAAGCCGCTGAGTTCTATCTTAGCTTCAAGGTTATTATACGATGTATCAATTTAGTACACCTTGACTACTAAAATTTCTTGTCCTACGCAGGACAATTTGAGGTCATGTCCTGATGATTTTCGTCCAGTTTGCTTGACAAAGTGTCGAAAGTTATGGAAAGACCACAAGAACAAGGTAAAGAAAGAGCATTGGGAGAAGAATGTGGATGACCCAGACCTTCTTCAGCGAGTCCCAAGGGGCATTCTCCCCGCACAGTGGCCTGAGTTGGTCTGGTACTGGTCGAGTGAGAAGGCAAGGGTGAGTAGTTCAACCTATTTTTTGTTAAATTCATATGAAACATTCGGTGTTAACTTATAAACATGACCCAAAATGAATGCAGGAAGAGGCAGAGCGAAATTCTCAAAATCGCTCGATGCAGGGCCCTACTCACAAGCTTGGGACTCGACACGTTACGCAGATCCGGCATGAGGTAAACTGTCATGTTAGACCATACATGTTTTGATTGTTGACGTAGTTTGTATTCATATATGTAGATGACATGATTTATCCTTCGACAGTTACGTGAGCGGGGTGCACCCATCGACCGGATGTCTGTGTGGATGGCGAGTCGCAAGCTCAACCATCCTGAAGTTGCAGCTCTTGTAGTAAGTATTTACCTTTACACAATACTTTTTTTAACCTATTATGAGATTTATGATTTACTATTCTAATTTGGTTGCTTTCTTGCACACAGGCCCAGTTTGAGTCTCGATTGGCCGAGCTACCAGAGGAAGAGCGACAGGTAGTTGCTAGGCGGGATGAGATATTCCACACCATCATAGGCCATGATGGGCACGGATACACACTTAAATACGACACGGCATACCACGTTCGACTATCATGCGAGCGGAGTCATCCGATGTAGTTCATCCCAGGGCTCACGCATGCGAACTGACGAGGAGGTGGCTGAGCTGATCCAGTCTCTTCACCAGCAGATGGATGCGTGTGTCGAGGATCTTTGGGTAAGGATGCAGGTTGCGATGCAGGCCAGGTGCAGGCTCAGGTACAGGAATAGGTGCGGCATTTAAGGCGGAGCTACAGCATCGACTAGCTCAGAGTGGTGTCCCTATAGCTGATGATTCAGATCCACCGATTCATACTCAGGTTCATAATTGAAGACATATGTATTTAAATTTAATTTAATTACTTTTAAAATATATATTATTTATTTCTGTTGTTAATCATATACTGTAATATTGTAGGCCCCAGACGCTGGCAGTGGTCACCAGGCGAGACATGAGTCAGTTGGTGAGGGCATGCCTGATCCAGTAGGCTCAAATGAACAGAATCGGGTATGAGTTTATGAATATGTTTTAAGTTTATTAATTTCTAAATAATCTAAGTATATGTGAAAGAATGTATCGTACTCCATTTTTATCTGTATTTATAAATTCCTTGTTAGTCTTTATGCACATTAAAATAGAGACACTTAGTGACCTGTAGGAACAAATGATGCATGAATCGGACACTCGAGGGGCTCGGAATAGGACAATGTATGTTTAAGTTGAAACTTAAAATTTAGAAAACCAAACTTGGCCTCTAACATCCCAAACGCAGCATACGAGGTCCAATGCTCGTCAAACTTGAGGAGCACGATCTATACGCCATTAGTGACTTGTAGGAACAAACGACATGTGAATCAGACACTCGAGGGGCCCAGAATAGGACAATGTATGTTTAAGTTGAAACTTAAAACATAGAAAACTGAACTTGGCCTCTAACGGCCCAAACGGAGCATACGAGGTCCGATGCTAGTCAAACTTGAGGAGCACGATCTCTACGCCATTAGTGACTTGTAGGAATAAACGGAGCATGAATCGGACACTCGAGGCATATAGAATCGTACAGAATGATTTTATTTTCAAAATTTTGAATTGTATCACTTTTAATATTTATTTTACATAATTATATTTAATTATATTTATGTTTTATTGACTAATAAATTTAATTTTTTGTTTCAGGTTGATTGACTGGTGCTGCATTGGGACTACTGTCTTCTTTATGTTTTTTTAAGGAAATTGTATTAGATCTTTTTTTTTTGGATCGAAATTAAAGACATTGTAGATTTATTAATATAGATAAATAATTTTTTTATTAGCTTATACTTTGGGACTACTGTCTTCTTTATGTTTTTTTAAGGAAATTGTATTAGATCTTTTTTTTTGGATCGGAAATTAAAGACATTGTAGATTTATTAATATAGATAAATAATTTTTTATTAGCTTATACTTTTATTGTGCGTGTATAATTTAATTTTAATATTTAGTTTATATAATTTTGTAAAACAGGTACAGTTACCCAAAAAAAATCCAATAACTAAAAATAAAATAAATTAAAAAAATAACAAAATCCAGTATTAGCGACCACCTAGGCGGTCGCAAATGGCTCAAAAGGATGTCGCTATCAATGCATCAGAATAGAAAATAGAAAATAAAAAAATAAATAATATA
This sequence comes from Calamus simplicifolius, assembly GCA_900491605.1. Taxonomy (NCBI): domain Eukaryota; kingdom Viridiplantae; phylum Streptophyta; class Magnoliopsida; order Arecales; family Arecaceae; genus Calamus; species Calamus simplicifolius. Next base: position 191,475 of record UESW01002090.1, on the reverse strand, counting down.
TAGTATTAGCGACTGCCTTGGCAGTCGCCAAAGGCCCTTCAGGCGGTCGCTAATTGTCATTTCTGCCCCCCCATCTAGCGGTCGCTCAAGCGGTTGCTAATACTATAACGACCACCAATGGCGGTCGCTAAAAGCCTTTAGCGATGAGTTTCTGGCGGCCAGCATGTGGCGGTCACTAAGCGGTCGCTAAAACTATTAGCGACTACTTTTTAACATGTAGCGACCGCCAATGGCGGTCGCTAAAAGTTTTTTTTCTACTAGTGCATGCATGTTTTGATAACATGATGAATGTATTTGAAATTGGAAGTTTTATACATGAAAATGTGATTTGATAATATCTTGAAATGATGAAATGATTATATTATGTGATAGTAGGCTTACTTATTGAGTGTGAGCTCATATAAATCTCACAATATTTTTCAGAGCCACAAGGCTGAAGAATGGAATTTGGGGTAGTTGGAGCTTCTATCAGAGGAAATTAAGATCCAACATTTTGTTGTAACCCCATTGATTTATGTATAATGGGCATATAGCCCAAAACTCATAATTATGGCTTGTACTAAAATATTTGACTCTGAATGATATAGTGGTATTATCATTCCTTGAATAAATTGGATTATTACAGGACGACTTGTATGCCAGGCATGCGGCGAGTTGCCACCCCTGGATTCCACATTGGGTCTGGGGCGTGACAGCTTTTATGGTATTAGAGCCTAGGTTTGACCTTAAGGACAAACATAAGATGACACTAGGAAAAATAGTAGGATGACACTAGGAGGGTAACAACTCTAAGAAGATATATATTTTTTAAATAAATATGTTTTGAAAACTTAGGGGTTTGTAAAGATATTGATTGGAACCAAACTTGGCAAGAATAATCATGCCTCGTCACACCAGAAGTATGCGATAAGTTGAAGGTTCCCAGGCTGGTAACTCTGGCTAGTAGGGAGGCCAGCAAACTTCTAGAGGTTCTGGTTCCATCAATGTGGTTGGCAATGGCCAGCAACAGCGCCAGACTGAGATACTTCAGGTCCTTATGGAAATGGTGCAGGCTATGTAGTAGCAGATCCAACAAGTTGTGCCTGCTCAACCCGTCCCTCCTACTTCGCAAACTCCGCGAGTTGAACTTGAACCACTAGTCCAGCCTGCTCCGCCACAACCCTGGCAAGGAGGAGGTTAGAGCTTTGCTGAGTTTAAGAGCTTAGCCCCTGCTCCTTCTCTGGATCCACGGTCCACCAACCCCGCTGATGCTGAGGGGTGGATGAGAGAGATAGAGAAGGCCTTCAGGGCCCATGGTAGGAAGGAGGAGGAGCGGATTAGATTTGCCACCTACCTCCTTTAAGGAGAGGCATATGATTGGTGGTTGCATATGGAGCAGCATTTAGGTGGACAGGCTATTTCCTGGAGAAAGTTCAAGGAGGTATTTTTCAACAAATACTTCCCCAGTAGTGTGCAAAGACAGATAGAGTCTGAGTTTCTGGAGCTGGAGCAGAAGAATCTCTCTGTGGCCCAGTACAAAGCTGAGTTCACTAGGCTAGCCCGGTTTGCTCCGAAAATAGTGACCACTGAGAGAGCCAAAATCACCAGGTTCACTGAAGGACTACGACCTAAACTGAGGCAAGCAGTCAATGCATTTGAACTCTCCACATATTGTGCTGTGGTGGGCAAAGCCCTGGTGATCGAAAGAGACATGAATAGGAACCAGAAGGAGTGGGAGCTACAGAGGAAGAGGAAGGGGTCTCCTTCGGGCTAGTCTTCGGGGCAGTCCAAGAAGAAAGATACATATCAGCCGCCCTCAAGACCGAAGGGTAAGGAGACCCGTTGCCCTCACAGCGGTAACTTCCACCCGGGCAGGTAGTGCCATGGGCTGAGAGGTGCCTGCTTCATATGTGGGAAAGTGAATCACAAGATAGCCACTTGTCCCCTTCGGAGAGATTAGCTGCCTTCTCCAAATCTTGGGATGAACTAGCAACAACAGTCGAGGATCAGGAAAGGGTCTTCACCCTTACCCAACAGGATACTGCCGCTTCTAACTCCATTATGGCAAATATACCTATTATTTAAGATTATTTTGTTCATATGCGATATAATGCATTGATCATGAAGGATAAATAGGATCAGCTATATGATATCTAAGACAAACTAAACTTTATGATCAGGGACAATTAAAGTAGGCAACACTTATGCTCAGACTTTAGTAGATCCGGGTGCCATGCATTTGTTTATATCTGAGGCTTATCTTGCCAGCAATGCATCGTTGACACCTGTTCCCCTAGAATAGGAGTTGCACATTGCATTCCCAAATGGAGATGTTATGAGGGTGGACTCAGTATGCAAATATTGCCTGATTAATTTGAAGGATAAAAAGTTGAAGGCTGATCTAATCGTCCTTCCACTAAAGTCCTTTGATGTTATCCTTAGGATGGACTGGTTGGCCTCTTATCATACTTCAGTAGACTGTTTCAGAAAAATGGTGATCTTCAAAATCCCTAATCAGCATGAATTCAATTTTACTGGAAGCCAGGAACACCTGGCCTCAGTGTTTGTATCAGCACTGCAGGCAGCCAAATATTTGAAGAAAGGTGGCCAAGGGTTTCTTGCTATGGTCAAGGACCTTCAACAGGAAGAGGTCAAGTTTGAGGATATTCCAGTGGCTATGGAGTTTCCTGATGTCTTCCCGGATGATTTGATCGAATTGCCTTCAGACCGGGAAGTTGAGTTCACCATTGATTTGGTCCCTAGTACTGGACCTATATCCAAGGCCCCTTTATCGCATGGCCCCAGCCGAGCTAAAAGAGCTGAAGGGCCAATTGCAGGAGCTCCTAGATTGGGGATTTATCAGACTGAGTGTCTCTCCTTGGGGTGCTCCAGTATTATTTGTCAAAAAGAAAGATGGAAGTCTTCAACTCTGCATTAATTACCGAGAAATCAATAAGGTAACAGTACGGAACAAGTATCCCTTGCCGAGGATTGATGGTATATTCGATCAGCTCCAAGGAGCTCGGATATTCTCGAAGATTGATCTTCGGTCGGATACCATCAACTCAAGGTCAAGGCTGATGATGTGCCCAAGACAGCATTCAAAACTAGATATGGCCACTACGAGTTCTTGGTGATGCCATTTGGGTTGACTAATGCCCCAGCAGCATTTTTGGACTTGATGAACAGAATCTTTAAGCCATACTTGGACCAGTTCGTGGTGGTATTCATTGATGACATCCTGGTATATTCATGTAGACCATCTGAGGATTGTTCTGCAAACTCTTGAAAGAAAAAGCTTTATACCAAGTTGCAGAAGTGTGACTTCTGGTTGAGCCAAGTATCATTCTTGGGTCATATAATATCTAAAGATGGCATATCTGTTGACCCAAAGAAGATTGAGGCAGTTGTTAACTGGTGTAGGCCTTCCAATATATCCGAAGTAAGAAGCTTCATGGGACTGGATGGATATTATCGTAGATTCGTGGAAGGCTTCTCTTGCATTGCTCTACCCCTGACTCACTTAACCCACAAGCAAGTGAAGTTTGACTAGACTGAGGAGTGTGAGAGAAGTTTTCAGGAGCTAAAGCAACGCCTAGTATCAGCCCCCATCCTTACCCTTCCGTCAGGATCTGGAGGATTCACCCTATTCATGGATGCTTATTGGAAGGGATTGGGATGTGTTCTGATGCAAAATGAGAAGGTGATAGCTTATGCCTCCAGACAGCTAAAGCCATACGAGCAAAATTATCCAACTCATGCCTAGAGTTGGCCGCTGTGATTTTTGCCTTGAAGATCTGGCGGCATTATCTATATGGAGAGGCATGTGATGTGTACACAGACCACAAAAGTGTGAAGTACATCTTCACTCAGAAGGAGTTAAATTTAAGGCAAAGGAGGTGGATGGAGCTACTAAAAGATTATGATCTGAACCTGCACTATCACCCAGGGAAGGCCAATATGGTAGCTGATGCTTTGAGTAGAAAGTCCTCCTCGGAGTTAGCTTATATGATCACTTCTCAGCCTCACATCCAGAGGGATCTTGAGAAGTTGGAGGTTGAATTGCGAGTACAACGGTCCGATGGGCTTACCACCTCCTGCACCACTATATCCTAATAGTGACGAAAAAAGAATGGCAGAAAACCATCAGGCCCCGGGGCCTTATCTGGACAAAGATCCCAGAGGGCCCGACGAATCTCCTCCATAGTAATCGGCCTGACAAGCGTAGCATTCTCCGAAGAGGATACCTTCCTAGAATCAGCTACCTGAAAAATCAGAGCACCAACAGCAGTAGACCCAGTCCATCTAGTCTGAAAGAAATGGATAAGCTGGGTCCGAATAGATTGGATATCTTCCAGGAGATGCCCCTCATCATCGACTAACCTTCGAATCCTATTAACCGCCCGCCACCGAAGGGTAGCCTGGTGGAAAAATCTGGTATTGCGGTCCCCTTCGCAGATCCACTAAACCCTGGATCTCTGCCTCCAATACACCTCCTGCTACCGAAGAAGGAAATGGTGATGAGCAAGATTCTCTCGCAGAAGGGAGAGATCAGAGTCCAAAAGAAATCATCGTGGACCTCCTTAGCCTGAAGAGCACTAATAATGGCTTCAACATGCTCCACTTGCCTAACCAGATCCCCAACCTTCTGTCTATTCCATCTAGACAGATAAGACTTGCTTTCAGAAGACCATTCATAAGGTAAACAACAATAAAAACTTAGAACTTTTACATTTTTGTATGATGCAGGTCTATTTAATTTATTTATTTATTTTGAGAAAGGACAAGTAGGAATGTTTTTCTGCATTTCATCTTCTTGTTTTTAATGTAATACTTGTGCATTTATTCAAAATTTTATTTGGTGCTTTGTTGCAGATGTTTGGAATGTCTAAGGTTGTTGCAGAAAGGACTGCACAAGCTAAAGAAGTTGAAAGTTCTTTGTCCCTTCAGACAAATATGTGTTCCAGTGAGAATCTAAAAGTTGGTTATGTTCAATGTCGTCTTCTTTGTATCTCATAAGTATTTGTTTCTGAGCTTCAACCAAGCCAAGGGAATGTTTCCACAAAATTCATTCAAAGATGAAGCCATGATGGTCTATTAAATTGAAAGCATACTATTTGTGAAAAACAAAAAAGATTGACAGATATAAAATATAATTTGTTATGTTTTCGTTCGAAATTACTCGCCTGAGCTTGAATGTTAGTTTCCATTGTTTGTAAACAAGGGTCATCCTAGAGACTCGCCAACTATATATTCCATCTTAACATGGTTTTTATAAAAAATTCCTTGTACTGCAGAGTCAGCATATGCTTTATCTCAAAACCCAGCATCCAGCTGCAGATCGAAGAGATGTTACCTAAATATGGAGTGCAACTTTAGAACCTTTTTCATTTATTCTTTCTAGTTTTTAAGAATGGCTTGTAATTTAACATGTTTAGTAGTTCAGCTAAAACTTGCAGTGGTGCACCATATTTGGGGTCTGTCTGAGCCACCTCAACGAGTGCCTCCAAACTGCCACCTCAACCTGATCATTCTTTTTCTTAATGCCTTTATATTGTTGCCATTAACAAGCATAAAATTGTCCCTCTGCACGGGTAACTGTGGGACGAAGGAGGGGGCATGGGGAGGGAGAGGAAGGTCACAGGGTGTGGAGGATGGAGGGGGGGGGGGGGCGGGGGGGGGTGCTGCGGCGAGGGATTTATGGATTATTATATTAGTTATGGAGAGAGTTTTTCGAATTGAACAACCTTTGTATTAGTGACACATGGCTATTTTCTTCAAGTCATTCGATAGTACTATAGCAAATGATTATCTGATTTATTTGTTATTATTAATTTCTCTCTCTTTTTTTTCCTTCTTGATTATCAGGGAACAACATACGTTCAATCATTGTCAAACAAGTCAAAGAAGAAGTGAGAGTTCCCTTGCGCTTTCTTGCAAGAAGTAAATTTGGTGGTGTGCTCTATAGTTTATTCAGTTTCGTAGAAGGGAAAATAGTGATAGCTTTTGACAAAACTAGAGCTTTTTGAGCTGTAAGTGAAAATCATCTTTGAGTTTTATGATTTGTGTGGGTTTCAAAATGAAGAGGTAACTAGATATAAGTTTAGCTACATTTTAATGGAGCCAAGTATTTCTATATATATATATATATATTGTAATGCCATGTGGCAATAGCTAAGCCTTATGGCTCAACTTTTTGTAATATTACAGAGAAATGTATACCGACAAATATAGTTCTTTTAAAGCAAAAAATATTCACAATATTTGGCACTCAATGAAGATGGATTAGGACACAACCTAGGTTTAATTTATTAAATCGATCTCTTCATATCGGAAGCAAAATCCTCTCCCATTTCTAGCATGGGGTAGTGATGTAACAGATAAGATTTTTATAGGAATCCAAACGGAATCAAATCAAAAAAAAAAAAAAGTTTGGACAGTAAAAAATCATATTTAATTTAATTTCAAATTTGAGGTTTTAAAATTCAATTTAAATGAAATTGGATTTGAGTTTAGATGATTGAATACCTATAAATATTTATTTTTTAAAAATATAAAAATTATTATATTTTTAATGATTATATATATATATATATTAACTGCATCATATAAAAGCAGATCTTGCAAGCCAGTTTGTCTGATGAGTATATAATTACGTAGCTGAAATCATTTGTCAGTTCTAGTAATATTTAATGTAATGTAAGAACTTGAAATGGTTGAATTATACGGCCTTGGCCAGTTTAATTTTGTTTTGCAGAAAGCTAAAATATTTATATTTGCTCCACTGGTTAATTTTGGCCGTGATCAATAATGCTTTTAGTACAGGCATCTTTTCTCCTCCCAATCAACATACTTGGTGATATGTTTGAGGGTTTTTTTATATAGATCTATGTCATGAGAACGTTGCCCTACTTACCAACAACCGTACTATCGCTGGCATTGACAACGCGCAAGGGGCAAAGAATAATGGTAACGGTTTAGTTACCGCGCCTCCTACTCCTTGTCGAAGTTACGTAGGTTTAGTTAGTTCATCTTTTCTAAAACATAGCAAGACCTAAATCAATCGATAAACCTAAGCAAAATCGGATTCCTGTGCTTTTTGTTAACTGAAATCAAAACAGACATAATCATTAATGTGCATGAAGCCCTCAGAGATGATATCAAAATTATCTTATCTTATTTTTGATAGAGAACGGAACTATGAAAATACTTTTTTAATTATCCAAAACAAACATGAAACAAAAAAAATCTTACCCTTTCTAACCGGCTGTATCGAAGATAGACGCCCTAAGTTTCTGAAACAATGAAACGAAAAGAACCATGTAAGGATAACCCCACGAACAACAAACAGGACAAGGGTGTATAACAAAAGGCTTCAAATTCCGTCGCCATGTCGGACGTGGCATCGTAGGTATATTTTAGCAGCGGCAGCAGCGGAAGATAACTTGGCCCTCCTGATCTCGATCCTCGTCTTCCTCGCAAATGCTGCATCGTTGATCAACTGTTGCCGTCTTAGTTGCCACTCCGTCGCCCCCCCATGCTTCCTCCTGTTCATCAGCTGGCCTCTCGTTTAAATCCAACGTCAATCTAGGCCGATTAAGCGAGAATGCCGGCGAGACGCGACCCATATCGCTCTCCGCCGGACCTCGGCCTGATGACTGGCAGATGATGGTGTGGCTCGGTACAACGACGTCCTTCCTTTTGCTGCTGCTGTCTTCACGTTCCTTGCGCATCAACTTTTACACCAAGAGAATCAAAAGTGAAAAAAATTATATTAATCTCCAAAGCGTGTGAAAGAGATCCATGAATCATCATCAGTTCCCTTAATTACCTTCTCGTCCTGCTTCACCGGAGGTGGCGGAATCTCAGGTGCGCTCGAGTCCTCGGAGGAGAGAACCGTTGCAGGCTTCGATTTCCCGTCCTCGTTTGCGGCAAGAGATAGAGGAAGCGGAGAAGATCGTTTCTTCTTGAAACCCCATCGAAGTCGGAGACGAGAACGTCGACGCTCGTCTTCTAGAACCAACTCGGGGAGATGGCGAAGGATTAACGCCACCTCCACCTCTTCTTCCGTGAAGGAGTCCGGCGGTGACGACATGAGCTTCGAGAGAGAGAAACACGGGTGCAGATGGGACCGGAATTTCCTGTATGGAGATTTGTGCTTCGTCCTCACGCTGGATGCTGATCTTTTAGTTAGAGCACACAAGATCCTTAATTATATGGTATCATACCCATTCAGAGTCCTGAATCCTGATGGAGTGCACCAAACGGAATGCGTATTTAATATACAGTAGTAAAACGGTAATGTCACGCGGTGACAGCTGAGCGCAATGCTTAGCTTTCAAAAGAACTACCAACATGTATTTAATTCTTCATAGTCGTTAACAAATAAAAATATACTAATAATCTAATATAAAAATTTAATAGTTTAGTAAAAAAAAGTTGAATAAAAAATATCCTTCAACAGAAAAAAGAAAAGAAGTAGCGAAAATAATTAATAGTTTGTTGTAAATAAAAGTTTATGTCTGTTAAAAAAAAAAGCAATGTCTCCTAAAGGGCAAAAAAAAAAAAAAAGTTTAATGTAAAAAAGATTTAATTTTAAACTTAAAAAAGTTTCTATCGAAAAAGAAAAAAAAAAAGAATCAGCTAAAAAAATTAATAGTTTGAATAACTCAAAAAAAACCACTTAAGAAATATATTAGTTAGATCGGTTAAAGAAATAAAAGAAAAAAGAGAAAACTAGCTAATAAAATTAATTAATAGTTTGTTGTAAAGAAAAAAAGCTTTTGTTAGAAAATAATTCTTATAAAAAATGAAAAAGAATAAGCTAAACAAATTAATATTTTATTTAAAAAAGATTGTAGATTGGAAAAAATATTCTGTAAAGAAAAAGAAAAAAGAACGTGCTAAAATGAATTAATAATTTTAAGTAAATAATAATGATTTTAAACTAAAAGAAAAGGTTCTGCAATAGAAAAGAGATAAAAAATCAGCTAAAAAATCAATAATTTGATCGATTAAAAATAATAGTTTGATTAAAAAATTAAAATGGCTAAAAAATAATAGTTTGATTGACTAATCAAAACTTAATGGAAAATTAACATATTGAAAAAGAAAAAATGTCCATTCATAATTTCATAGTTTGATATAAAAGAAATTAATAGTTTTTAACTTTAAGAAAATGTTTTTATCAAAAAAAGGAAAAAAACTGGTTAAAGAAAATTAATAGTTTGATATAAAATTGTCTCAACTAAAACAAAATCTTCCTGGAAAAATAAGAAAAAAGGCAGCAAGAAAACAATATATTTTGACCCAAAAAATATTGTGTCACATGAGAAAAAAAAAAAGAAAGAACTAACTAAAAAAATTAATAGTTTGATGTAAATACTAGTTTTTAATTGGAAAAAATTATTCTTAAAAAATATTTTCATCAAAAAAGAGAAAGAGAATCAACTAAAAAAATTAATAGTTTGATCATATAAAAAATTAAATCATCTAAAAAATTATAATAGTTTAATTACCTAAAAAATAGAAAAAAAAAAAAGAAAAAGAATGTGCAAACAAAAAATAATGTTTTTGTCGTTTTAAAAAGTTTTCAATTAAAAAAATGTCTTCATGGAAAAAAAAGAGCTAGCTAAAAAAATTAATAATTTTATACAAAAGGTTTCAAATTAGAAAAAAAATGTTCTCTATAGAAAAGAAAAATAGTTAGTTAAAAAATTTAATAGTTTGATATAAAGAATAAATAGTTTCCGACTAAAAATTTTTCATAAAAAAAAGAAAAAACTAGCCAAAAATAATTAATAGTTTGATCAATTAAAATAATTTAATCTGGCTAAATTTTTTTTGATTGACTAAAAAAATTAATAGTTTGGTGTAAAAATAATTTTTAACTGTAAAATGCTCCTTATTTAGCTAAAAAAATTCATTCACTAGCTTAAAAAAATTGTTTTTGATTAAAAATAAATGTTTTTCATGAAAAAAGAGAAAGAACTAATTTAAAAAATAGATTAGCTAAATAAAATCAATAAAGTAAGGGAAAAAAAGCAAACATTATGATTGGCTAAAAAAATCCAAAGAAAAGAAGAAAAAAGTAATATTGGCTAAAATATAACTAATAGAGAAAGGGAGAAAATGCATATTTGAAGAGTTAAACATGAATGCATGGGTTGAAATCATAGGCTTCGCTGCCATCTATTTGGCACTAATGAAAAAAACTAGCAAGACAAAAAAGAGCAGCCTTAGCAGTCTTAGTCTTGTTCTTGTTAGAAGATATTTCAGAACTAGCCCAATCAGCCTTTTTCATTAATGATTTCATGTCATCCCTCAGCCTAGAAATCTCACAAAAAAGTTTACCAATGTCCATTTTCTCCTCTCGATGAAAAACCCTTCCATTAAGTACATTGACAAAATGCTCCAAACCATCCAAACGCATTCTAATATCAGTTAGAGACGCATATATACATGGATGAGATGTGGTGAACCATAAATGAATCACTGGAATGTGAGGCACTATCCTCGGAGCTTCTGATAGATACAATATCAGAAATCCTCCTAACCAAAGTGTCCATATCATCAGGGTCTAATTTGAAAGTTGTGGAACGATTGGGCTGGTTAGAAGTTGGAATGGGTTCCTGTATATGGGATGGATTGTTGTCAACAAGTGGATTGATATCAGTAGGTGGAGTGTTGTCAATATTCATAAAATCTTGTAATTCAAACAAATAAGGATAAGTAGAAGACGAAGAAGGATAAGCATGAGATGTGGTAGCATAGGCATGAGATGTAGAAGGTCCCTCTTGCACCTTCTTCTTGTTTCTTGTCTACTAGCCATCTACCTTACACTACAATAAAATAAATGTATTGCAACTCTTTTTTCTCGACGGTGGGTGTGAGTGTTGGAAATTCCCATAGCCTGCCGACACTTTGAAAAAGCGTAGGCACCCCCCCTCGATCTCCTCACTGCCCTCGCTCTGCCAAATCCGATTCTTACTGCCCTAACTCCACCGATCTCCTTTTCCTTCTTGTCCCCATCAACAGCGCTACTAGCGACCTTTGCTGTCGTGGACCTCTGCTGCTGACCTCACTGTCCTCGATATCCATGGACATAATCTCGAGCCTGCAACCCAAGCCTCGAGTGAGACAAGTGTGGCTGTTCCTCACAAACAGTAATCAGTAATCATGTTCAATGAAAATATGGATATCTGTGAAATGATATTCTGCATGTAGATAGTCAATCAGCGTGAAGATGCCAGCAGCAACATTTTCAGATAGAAAGAGTTTCATCTTGAGAAACTGGGATAGGGGACTGAGTGCTGAGTTCACAGACATTTTTCGAAGAGCATTTGCATCTCAAGTTTTTCCTCCACACGTTGTTAATAAGTATGCCCTAATTAAATTCTATGCTAGTGTATTTTATATTCTAATTTTTTCATACAGTATACATGTGTGATATTTTAATGTTAATCTGATGGTTGTGCACTGCAGGTTGGGTATTAAGCATGTCAAGGGAATGTTGCTTTATGGCCCTCCTGGAACTAGCAAAACCCTTATGGCACGTCAGATCGGGAAATTATTGAATAGAAGGGAACCAAAGGTTTAACTCTATTTTTAGACTTTTGTAGCATTCTATCAAAAGAGCATGTATTTTATTATTAACTACAGACCTGTTCTGTAACATTTAGATTGCTAATGGTCCTGAAGTGCTAATCAAATTTGTTGGGGAAACGGAGAAAAATGTGAGAGATTTATTTGCTGAGAATGACCAAAGGACTCGAGGTACACAGATACTATGATGTATTATTTGCATGGTACATTTCTAGTATTTTTCATGTATTTTATGCTTTCAACTTATTATCAGGTGATCAGAGTGACCTACATGTCATCATTTTTGATGAGATCGATGTAATTTGTAAGGTAGACATCTAATTACTTTACTTTTTCTGTCAAGGCATTTCCTATTTTCCATGTAGTCAAGGGTACTTATCATGGAAAAGTTCCAATGTAAATTGTTTTATTGTGTTGCAATAGAATTAATACTTCAATATATTGCAGTTTTTATTGTTTAGTGGCATTGCTGCAAGTATGACTGCTGTTGATAATATTGGGATGCAATTAATAATATTTTGACGTTTTGTCCAAGCCTACATAATACACTTTAATTTGCTGGCAGTTTAACTTCATAGGTATTGGGTTCAGTGCTTTCATATATGTTCTTATTTTTGCTGATGTGTCTAACTTAATGCTGATGGTCAAGAAAACTGGAAATTTGGCTGCAGGATGTTATGCAAGGGTCATGCATCGCACTTGAAATATGTATTGGATAATGATATGGTTAAGACAACGATTATGAATTTACATAGCATGTTTCAAAGTGACCAAATGGAAAGAAGCAAAATGAGGTTATATGTCATGGATGATGTTGTATCATATTTAAGTAGAAATATTGGTTCTTACTTATAAATTAAATTGGTGGTGGATAGCGGTAAAGATAGCGGTAAATTGCTACAGGATGATGACAATTTAACTGGTATTGTGAAAGATATATTATTAATACCTATGCAGTATAACTAGAACTGAATGGAAGGTCAGAAAGACTGGTTTTAGGAGATGGACAAGTTAATGGAAGAAATTATGGGAAGATGAATATTTTAGATGAAATTAGCATGTTAGGAATGATGATAGGGGTTGTGAGAGGGTACACAAGTGGGGAAAAAAATATAAGTTCCGATGAGAGATGCAAGACTTGAGTTAGAACTCTCATATGCATACAAAAATAAAAAGACTATTTAGTGACTTTTAAGGTGGTGTCATGTTGTTATAGTAATAAATATTTTTTTTTTCTTAATTAGAAAGGTTTTCAGAATACTTTGATGTACTATGAACTTGTACCAGGAGGTTGCAGCATGGCTTGGTCAGTGGTTGATATGCTAGGTTCTTGATGAGGAGAGTGATGAGGGATGAAATAGAATGATACAATATAGGACGAGATAGTAATAACTAAATGAAAAATGAAGTGAAGCTAGGCGATATTTTCATGTAAAAGAGCAAAAATATTCATGAAGGGATTTGCATATTAAACTAGACATGGATAAGAATCCTTCAAATTAGTAAAGAGAAAGGACCTTTGTGGCTAAGAAACCACACAGGCTAAGGCTTAGTTACTCTAATATTTCAAAACAAAAAATGTTGAAAGAGGGGTATCCGGCCATTAATATATCAGAGATTGAAAGGATTACACTTAAGGATGAAGTTCTTGGATGACAAGGAGATTTCTCTAGTTGCAGGACTTCTTGTACACTACAAGAGAATTAAAATATTGCGATGCCCAAATGCGTCGTAATTGCGTCGCTAAACATGCTATTGCGACGCAATAGCGACGCAACGATGGCGTCGCTCAACTGTCCGTCGCAATACCCTTTTGTCGCAATTGCGTCGCAATATTGCGACTCTCTGCGACGCTCTTGCGATGCCACATTGCGTCGCAATATTGCGACGCATGCAAATGCGTCGCTAAATTTAAAAATAATTTTTTTAAAAAATTATTATTAAATATTGCGACGCACTAAATTGGGTCACAATATTGCGACTCATCCAGCTGCGTCGCAATATTTAATAATAATAATTTTATAATAGCGATGCAATTTGAGTCGCTAATGCATCGCAAATAAAAATTATTTTAAAATATTGCGACGCAAGGTAATTGCGTCGCAATATTTATTAAAATTTTTTAAGATAAAATAGCGACTCAATTTTAGTCGCTAATGCGTCGCTATTAAATTTATTTTTAAATTATTGCGATGCCAGGTCATTGCGTCGCAATATTTAATAATAATATTTTAAAAATATTAGCGATCCAATATCAGTCGCTAATGCGTCGCAAATTTTTTTTAAAAATATTTAAATGATTAAAAATTAAAACGGTTAATTCAATTTCGCTAAATCTAAATATTGATACAAACATTTTTCACTCAATCCAAACAATAATATTTCAAAAAATAATTTATATATTAAAATTTTGAAGTTTTTACAACATAAAAAAAAAAAAAAACATCAAGAATCTGAACGATCACGTGAAGGCTGTGGAGGCTGTGGAGGCTGAAGACTCTGCGACAAGCGCTAACCATATCCCGCAAATAATGCATCTCATCTCGCATGTCTGCAACCTCCTGATCCCGGCCTCGCATACGATCCTCAAAATCCTGCTCGACCTCCTGGCGAATCTCCTCTGCAATAGATCTGCGAAGCTCCTGTAAACGCTCGGGAGGAAGATCAGCAGGAACTCGCGAGCTGGAGGCCTGATGGGGAAAAAATGTAGAAGCTCTAGTGCCCATACCATAGACCCTGCGGTCTCGTGGCTGGGCACCAACAGCCTCCAAAAACACACGTCGACTCTCCTCTGCTGAGAGTTCGACGGGCGTCTCCCCATCAGTAGAGTCGACCTGCGATGCCTGGGAGCGAAGCTCGTCGACTCGTGTCTTGAAATTATGAAATCAACAATAAATGAGTTAATAAATTTCTAGAAATAAAATTTTAGAAATTAAACAGATACTACATAAATCTAATTTCTTACCGCAACCTCCCGTGATCGCGTGTCGACCCAGGAGCCGTCCCTCCTGGTGTGTGTCGCCCTGAATAGACGAAACTCACCAGGATCTCCGCCCTCCTGCTCAGTCTATAACAATAAAAAAAATGATATTAATAAAATATTTGTAAATAACTAAAATAGTAATTAAAATATTTATGTTTTCTTACCATACGCCGTCTGTGCTCCTGAATCGAAATGGAGCCCGAAGTATGACGGGAGAGACCCGTGCCAGGACCGCCCTTCTCAGATCGGCGGTTCGTGCTGGCTGATGCGGACCTCCTGCGCCAGCCATCGGACTCCCAGGCCTGCTGCCACTCGTGCCAAATACCCTCTGGCACGTGCGCAGGACGCTGACCCGATGACCTCCAACGATGAAGCATGTCGGAGTATCGGCGTCGCGTCAGAGCCTCCCATGCTGCCCTAATGGCATCATGGGTGGCAGGATCCCACGTAAACTTTTTCTGCATTAAAATAAACAGTTAGTTTCTGAATTTATTAACTTTAAAGAATTATATATCACTGATAAATTGTATTTAATAAGTTTACCTGAAACTCAGAAAAATAAAACTCCCTCGTGGCTGGCGATACGTGGCGCCAATCGTAGCCACTGGGATCTGCACGCCTCTGAAAAACGGCGCTGATGTGGCTGGAGACATGATGCTGCTCAATGAATCTGTTAAAAAAATGCAAGTTTATAAGTAAATGACTTAAAAACATAAAAAATATTTTTAATTAGTATATACTTACATCCCCTGAGCATCAAGTCTAAGTAAGTGCGGCCGAAGGCGGAAGAACTCTCGGAGGTCTGTGCCGATCGGGTGGATGGTAATACTGGTGCAGAGATCGAAGGCTGCGCCTCTGCTGGAGATCCAAACTCTCCATCTCCGACGCTCATGTGATCTGATGTCGCAGGATCCAAACTACGTCTCTGCTCACCCAATCTATCGTCGGTAGATCTACCTCTGCCCCTCATACTGAAAATACTAAAGATTCACACAATTAAATTACGATTAATGATTGACTATGTAAGAATTTAACACTTATAAAAAAAAGTTAAATTTTAAAAAACCTTTATGTTTAATCGGTGTCATTTGTTTCGTGAAATGTTGGTTCAACATCCGATGCCGTATCGGATTGCGAATCAGTTTCATTATCGGAAGGAAACCGAACATTTGCATCCGCAATTTCTTGGACATCACCACTTGGATCTCTAAGTGATGTTTCAGGAGCTCTTGTGTCGTCCTCAATTGCATGCAGTTCCATCTCATCCTCTTGAAATGCAGGGCACTCGGCTGATTGACTTGATGAACTCTCCTCTAATACGATTGTTGAACGTGGGACGATTTTAGAAACGGCCCACCAATCTCGCTTGTCGTTGCGCAAACTTGGATATCCGCAGTAAAAGACTTGCTGAGCTTGGGATGCAAGGATGAATGGGTCATATTTCTGTAATCTTCGTCGATGGTTCACTTCAACCAAATTATAGTCGTTATGAACCCTTTTGCCCACAGGAATTATCGGATCGAACCAATCACAACGAAACAATACGGTTCGTTTTAAAGGCCAACCGGGATATTCAACTTCAACCACCTCTACTAACTTTCCATAATAATCCTGCATATTTGCTCCAACACTTTCTCCTTTTACACACACGCCCCAGTTCTGAGTGCCTCTTGAAGCTGCTAATCGTTCAATCTGAAATTTGTACCCATTTACAAAATAGCCAGTAGAGGTTGTTACGGTCTTCAATGGCCATTGCGATAGACATTTAATGAAAATATTGTCGGTTGTCGACCATGGACCGTTGACCTATAAATTAATAAGCTATTGACATCCAATTCAAAAAATAATTGCCATTATCGAAATTGATTGAGTGATACTACTCACAAATTCATAAAACCAGTAAGCAAACTCCGTTTCTAATTTCTGCCCAATTGCAACTTGACTGATGTCGGGATTCATCTGTCGTTGTCTATCACAAAACATCCTTATGGGATGAAAAGGATGAAAACTACTGTTAGAAATTAAATATTATGGTATATTATTATATAAATTTAAATTTTCAATTTAGCATTGAAGTATACACTTACTCAATATATGGATCGACTTCTCGACAGTTCATTAGGATGTAATAATGTGCTGCATTATACTCCATATCGCTAAGATTTCTTGACTTCTGCCCACCAAATGAACGGCCGATAGCTTTAAAAATTGATATTCTACCGTCATTAGCTTCTGCTTCGTCCACACATACGTCATCGTTACGACCATGATTTCGGCTCCTCGTGTGGACGTGACCCTCAAAGTAATGTGAGGCAAAAGCTGAAACTTCTTCGACCAAGTGTGCATTGCATATAGAACCTTCAACCCTTGCCTTATTACGCACATTATTTTTTAACTTCTTAAGATACCTATATGTAAAGTTGCAACAAAAAATTAACGAATTTTTCAAGCAATGAAATAATATTTCAAATGTCAACATATCTTAATGATGTATATATTTACCTCTCGAATGGATACATCCAGCGATACTGCACGGGACCAGCTATGCTCGCTTCGTATGGCAAGTGAACCGGTAAATGCTCCATTGAGTCAAAAAAACTGGGAGGAAATATTCGCTCAAGCTTGCATAAAATAATTGGAATTTCCTCCTCAAGCCTTGCCATGGATGCAGAAGTAATGACTGCGGCAGATAACTCCTTGAAGAATAAGCTGAGCTCCGTAATTGCCTTCCAGACATGTTGCGGAAGCAACTCACGAAAAGCTATAGGTAATAATCGTTGCATGAAAACATGGCAGTCATGGCTCTTCATGCCGAACAACTTGAGCTTATGCATGTCCACACACCTACCGATATTTGAGGCATAACCATCTGGAAATTTTAACCCTCTAAGCCAGTTACATAAAACTTCTCGTGAATTTCTGTCAAGAGTGTAACATGCTTTAGGATAGGTCCCATCGGCACTCCTTCTCAAATCACCTCTTCTGCAGTACTGATTAAGTTCTTCTCTTGACTTTGCAGTATCTTTTGTTTTTCCCGGGATGTTTAGCACCGTGTTAAATATGTTATCAAAGAAATTTTTCTCGATATGCATAACATCCAAGTTGTGCCGGATGAGATTTGTGCTCCAATAAGGCAAATCCCAAAATATACTTCGCTTCTTCCAGTTATGTTCTTTACATATACGGCTATTTATTCTATCTGCATCCGGTTCCCATGCATACATCAACCCCAAATGCTCTATAGAATCAAATAGATCCGTGCCGGACCTAACCGGTTCGGCAAATTTTGTGACTGCTTTGTTCTTCCGGAAGGCGATCAAGTTACGCCTGTAAGGATGATTTGGGGCAAGAACTTCCTATGGTTATCAAACCATGACTGCTTACCACTCTTCTGCAATGTAAATGCATCCGAATCATACATGCAATGAGGGCATGCCAGACGTCCAGCAGTGCTCCAACCAGACAACATTGCATATGCCGGAAAATCACTTATTGTCCACATCAAAGCAGCTCTCATTAAGAAATTTGTTTCATAGAAATGTCGTAGGCTACCACTCCTGTTTCCCACAACATTTTCAATTCGGCCACCAACGGTTGCAGAAAGACATCAATCTTTTCCTTTGGATTTGATGGTCCTGGAACCAAAACGGTTAAAAACATTGCAGTATCTTTCATGCACTTCCACGGAGGAAGGTTATATACAGTCAGTATCACAGGCCAACATGAATACTGTTGCCCCGCTTGACCAAATGGTTGGAAGCCATCGGTACAAAGACCTAATCTCACATTCCTTATATCTTCAGCGAAATCAGGATGATTTTCATTGAAATGCTTCCAAGCCTTTGAATCTGATGGATGCCGCATTTCATCCTCTTTAGATTCATGTTCGGCATGCCATCTCATATCAGCAGCTGTTGCCTCAGATCTGTATAATCTCTGCAGGCGTGGGGTAAGAGGAAAGTAATGCATCCTCTTGTAAGGCACACTTTTCCTCCTACTTGTACCGGCTCCTCCTTCGGTGTTTTTGAACCTCGATTGCCCACAAATCTTACACCATCTCAGCTCTGAGTCTTCACCCCAAAATATCATACAATTGTTCAAGCAACAATCGATCTTATTAACTGGGAGCCCAAGCCCACGCAACAACTTCTTTGTTGCGTAAAAACTGTCTGCGGCAACATTATCATTTGGCAGAATTTCTTTGATTAACTCAGCTACAGAATTGAACGCCTTTTCTGATAATCGATGTTCTGCCTTAATATTCAACATTCGAGCAGCTGTAGAGAACTGGGAATGACCCTCACACCCAGGATACAATTCTTGATTTGCAGCACGCAACATATCATAAAATTGTTGTGCTTCTGGATTTGGTTCTTCCATAAATGTATTCTGATTGAAGTCATTACCCGATGCATTCATCACCATTTGTTCATATGTGTTTAAATTCACAAATGGTTCATCTACGGGAATTGACTCTTGTTGGCCTATAACAGCTGCTGGAATATCCTCTGGTTCACCATGACAGTACCAAACATAGTAATCAGGAACAAACCCTTCTTACACAAATGCACCTTAACAGTTTCCACATCTCTGTAGGCTTTATTCTGACACCTGTGGAAGTTGCATGGGCACCTAATCCTAGGCCCATCCATCCATTCAGGTTGGCTACATGCAAATGCGATAAATTCTTCCAATCCATTCAGAAAATCTGGATTCAGCAAGCCATCTTTTATCCTTGCATACATCCATGAGCGAGTCCCGCTCATTTTTGACCGACTTATACAAAGTCTGGTAAATCATTAAATGAAACCAAAAAATAAAACTATATTAGTATTACTAAATATATAACTAAATTATTTCTTGGTCACAACTAAGGTTAATAACAACCATTTAAATCATTTATAAGTACACAAATTTTTTTTAGGCAACTAAGGACCGATGCATAGGTTCATGGCTAAAGGGAGGGCTTGAGTTTGTGTCGGGCCGCAAGGCGGTGCGTTTAATCATTAGACTTCACAAGAATTCAAGTGTCTTAAATAATTCTACCTTCACTCCATGTCTATAAGGTAAGGCCCTATCCCATTCAAGAATATTTTTTGTGATATGTTATTCTGCTATTAATTATCATCGATCGGTAACATTGAAATTTCGGCAGCATTTCCCCATATGTTCTCCTAAATGTGTGGTATATAAGCCACACTAGGAGAACGTATGAGCAAATGCAAACCGAAATCTCACCCCACGATGATTACTAGCAGACTAACATGTCACAAGAAATATTCCCAAACTGTCCACCAGGACAATTTGAGAATTTGCAAGACTAAGGCTTACAAATTCTCAAACGGGTCTAAAGGTTAAAGTGCTGTGATTATGGAAGTCCGAAGACAATCGAACTTATGCTTGTTATTCTTAACTTCTTGTGAATTATACATGTAATCACTAACTTTTTAAGATTATTGTGTCAAATACAAATGTTTGCGAATACTAAAATGTAAATCATTGAAACTACTAATTTGTTGCTGAAAATTAAATAATATACAACAAGACTTTTATTTAGCATTACATAATTTAATGCATCATTCAGTTTGCAGCAGAATATAAATAATCAAGACATAACAAATGTAAATGAGTATAAATGCACAAATACTATTATCATAAACATTCTGCTTAAATTAATTATTGCATAAATATTATGTAAATTAAATAATAATACAACAAGACTTCCTATCTAGCATTACAAATATTAAATAATCAAGACATAACAAACAGTCTATCCAAACAGCTTTATTGAAAAAACAGAGGGGGGCGGGGGGTTTCCCCCCTCCCCCGTGTTAAAACAAATTTTTTTTTTTTTTGTGATGACAGTGGCCTGGCCACCGTGGCCAGGCCACTGCCGGCCACGGCAGCAGCCGTGGCCGGAGAAGACGGCCACGGCAGCGGCCGTGGCCGCCTTGTCCGGCCGTGGCCACGGCCGTGGCCGGACAAGAAATAAAAGGGGGGGGGGTTTCCCCCCTCCCCCCCCTGTTAAGAAAAAAAAATTTTTTTTTTGTCACAGTGGCCTGGCCACCGTGGCCAGGCCACTGCCGGCCACGGCAGCGGCCGTGGCCGGAGAAGACGGCCACGGCTGCCGTGGCCTGAGACGGGCCACGGCAGCGGCCGTGGCCGGAGAAGACGGCCACGGCAGCGGCCGTGGCCGTAGGGAAATCATTAAAAAAAAATTTTTTTTTAGAGTATTGGGGCTAACCTTGGTCGAGATAACAAGCCGGAGTCGGATGAGATCGCCGGGTAGCCAGAGACCACAGTGGATGCGTCGGAGCAGCGAGCGAGGATCACGGCGGCGGCTAGGTCAAGACGGGGAAGAAGAAGAGGAGAAAGGGTGGCTTAAATATATGTAATTAGCGACGCAATAATTGCGTCGCAATTTTTTTTTTTTTATGTCTTAGCGACGCACTAGTGCGTCGCTAATCCATCGTTAATATATGTTTATTATAATTTTCGAAAACATAGCGACACCAATAAATGCGTCGCTAATGAGTCGCTAAATTGGCGCCATCGTCCGGCAGGAAAAATATTTTTATTTTCTAATAATTGCGTCGCTAAGGCGTCGCAATATTTTTTTAATATTTTAAATTGATTAAAATAAAAACTTATTACAATAATTGCGACGCAAGCAGTGCGTCGCAATTATTTTTTAA
The DNA here is from genome assembly GCA_900491605.1 of Calamus simplicifolius. NCBI lineage: Eukaryota > Viridiplantae > Streptophyta > Magnoliopsida > Arecales > Arecaceae > Calamus > Calamus simplicifolius. Next base: position 170,214 of record UESW01002090.1, on the reverse strand, counting down.
ATATTTTTAAATGAAAATATTTAAATTTATTATAATAATTGCGACGAAAAATTACATCGCAATAATTTTTAATATTTTTAATCAGCTATATGTATTTTAATAATATTGCGACGCATGTATGCGTCGCAATATTATATTTCTTTTATTTATTAATACTGATAAAAATCATATATAATTGCGATGCATATATTTCGTCGCAATATTTGTTTATATTTTTTTAAACTGCATCGCTAAGGCATCGCAATAATTTTTAATATTTATAAATGATAATATTTATAATTAATGTTAATAATTGCGACGACAAATGGCATCGCAATATATTTTATAAAATTTTTAATTACATAATTTATTTAAAAACATTGCGACGCAACATATGCGTCGCAATATTATATTTTTTTATTTATTAATACTACAAAATTTTGTATTTACTAAAAATAATTGCGAAGCATATATTTCGTTGCAATATTTGTTTATTTATTAATGATAATATAATAATTTATGATAATAATTGCGACGCCATATTACGTCGCAATATTTTTTAATATTTTTAATTAGATATATTTATTTAAAAATAATTGCGACACAATTATGCGTCGTAATATTTTCTTTTTGATTTATTAATACAGATAAAAATTATATTTACTAAAAATATTGCGATGCATACATTGCGTCGCATTATTTGTTTAATTTTTCCTCTAAAATGCGTTGCAAAGATCCGATGGTTGCGATCGATCCAAGCCGTGATCCCGATCGGCCATGACCTATCTCGGACAGTTGCAATCCGTCCGAGATCGGTGACGATCCAACGGTTGCGATCGATCCAAGCCCTGATCCCGATCGGCGATGACCGATCTCGGACCGTGGCAATCGGTCCAATCGGCAAAGATCCGACGGTTGCGATTGATCCAAGCCGTGATCCCGATCGGCCACGACCTATCTCGGACAGTTGCCATCAGTCCGAGATCGGCGACGATCCGACGGTTGCGATTGATCCAAGCTCTGATCCCGATCGGCGACGATCGATCTCGGATAGCGGCAATCGGTCTGATCGGCAAAGATCCGACGGTTGCGATCGATCCAAGCCATGATCCCGATCGGCCACGACCTATCTCGGACAGTTGCAATCCATCCGAGATCGGCGATAATCCGACGGTTGCGATCGATCCAAGCCCTGATCCCGATCGGCGACGACCGATCTCGGACCGTGGCAATCCGTCCGAGAACGGCAACGATCCGACGGTTGCGATCGATCCAAGCCCTGATCCCGATCGGCGACGACCGATCTCGGACCGTGGCAATCGGTCCGATCGGCAAAGATTCGACGGTTGCGATCGATCCAACCGTGATCCGATCGGCCACGACCTATCTCGGATAGTTTCCATCCGTCCGAGATCGGCGACGATCCGACGGTTGCGATCGATCCAAGCCCTGATCCCAATCGGCGACGATCGATCTCAGACCGCGGCAATCGGTTCGATCGGCAAAGATCCGATGGTTGCGATCGATCCAAGCCGTGATCCCGATCGGCCACGACCTATCTCGGACAGTTGCAATCCGTCCGAGATCGGCGACGATCCGACGGTTGCGATCGATCCAAGCCCTGATCCCGATCGGTGACGACCGATCTCGGACCGTGGCAATCTGTCCGAGAACGGCGATGATCCGACGGTTGCGATCGATCCAAGCCCTGATCCCGATCGGCCACGACCGATCTCGGACCGTGGCGATCCGTCTGAGATCGGTGATGATCCAATGGTTGCGATCGATCCAAGCCCTGATCCCGATCGGCGACGACCGATCTCGGACCGTGGCAATCGGTCCGATCGGTAAAGATCCAACGGTTGCGATCGATCCAAGCCGTGATCCTGATCGGCCACGACCTATCTCGGACAGTTGCAATCCGTCTAAGAACGGCGATGATCCGACGGTTGCGATCGATCCAAGCCCTGATCCGATCGGTGACGACCGATCTCAGACCGTGGCGATCCATCCGAGATCGGTGACGATCCGACGGTTGCGATCGATCCAAGCCGTGATCCCGATCGGCCACGACCTATCTCGGACAGTTGCAATCCGTCCGAGATCGGCGACAATCCGACGGTTGCGATCGATCCAAGCCATAATCCCGATCGGCCACGACCGATCTTGGACCATGGCAATCCGTCCGAGATCGGCGACGATCCAACGGTTGCGATCGATCCAAGCCCTGATCCCGATCAGCGACGACCGATCTCGGACTGTGGCAATCGGTCCGATCGGCAAAGATCCGACGGTTGCGATCGATCCAAGCCGTGATCCCGATCGGCCATGACCTATCTCGGACAATTGCCATCCGTCCGAGATCGGCGATGATCCGATGGTTGCGATCGATCCAAGCCCTAATCCCGATCGGCGATGATCGATCTCGGACCGTGGCAATCGGTCCGATCGGCAAAGATCCGACGGTTTCGATCGATCCAAGCCGTGATCCCAATCGGCCATGACCTATCTCGGACAGTTGCAATCCATCCGAGATCGGCGACGATCCGACGGTTTCGATCGATCCAAGCCATGATCCCGATCGGCCACGACCGATCTCGAAACGTGGCGATCGGTTCGATCGGTGACGATCCGAGGGTTGCGATCGATCCAAGCCCTTATTCCGATCGGTCACGATCGATTTTGGACCGATCGCTATTTAACATAATTAATTTTTTTAAATATATTACGACGCAAAGGGTTGCATTGTATTTTTTTAATATGATAATTATATTATATAAAAAATCAATTTTAATTCTAATAATTACGATGCAACAAGTGCATCGCTATATTAAAACATAATTTCCCTAATTAATTTTTTGGCTTATTACGTCACTAATGCGTCGCTATTTAACATAATTAATTTTTTAAAAACATTGCAACTCACTGTGTTACGTCGCAATTATTTTTTCTCATATTTATACTTTATAAAATTTAATTTTATTTAAAATAATTGTGACGCATTTATTGCGTCACTAAATTAAAAATAATTTTAATTTATTTTCTGGTTTATTGCGTCGCTAATGCGTCGCTATTTAAAATATTTAATTTTTTTCAAAACATTGCGACGCACTGAGTTGCGTCGCAATATTTTTTAAAATATTTATACTTTAAAAAATATATTTTCATTTAAATTATTTGTGACGCAATTGTTGCGTCACTAAATTAAAAATAATTTTTCTATTTTTCTAGTTTATTGCAACGCTAAGGCGTCGCTATTTAAAATATTTAATTCTTTTCAAAACATTGCGACGCACTGTTATGCATCGCAATATTTTGTAAACTATTTGTACTTTAAAAAATATAATTTCATTTAAATTATTTGCGACGCATTTGTTGCGTCGCTAAATTAAAAATAATTTTTTTAATTTTCTAGTTTATTGCATCGCTAATGCGTCGCTATTTAATATATTTAATTCTTTTAAAAACATTGCGACGCACTTTGATGCATCGCAATATTTTTTTTTCGATAATTAAATTTTATAAAATTTAATTTTATTTAAATTATTTATGACACAATTGGTGCATCGCTAAATTAAAAATAATTTTTCTAATTTTTTATTTTATTGCGTCGCTAATGCGTCGCTATTTAAAATATTTAATTCTGTTAAAAATATTGCGACGCAAATATTGCATCATAATATTTTTATTGATATTTATGTTTAATAAAAAATTAATTTAAAAATATTGTGATGCAATATTTGTGTCGCAATATTAAAAATTTAATTTTTTTTAATTTTCTGGTTAATTGAGTCGCTTATGCGTCGCTAATTGCGTTGCAATATTTTGTTGTCACAGAAGCGTCACAAAGTGGTCGCAATTTAGCGACGCAATTATGCGTCGCTAAATTTGCGTCGCTATTTCAGTATTTTCTTGTAGTGGTATCTGTTTCTTATCATAAGACCTTCTTCTTTGTAACGTGAAAATCTCTGGAATCCAACACAAACCAAATTTAGAGTTAAGAACACAAAAAAGTAAAATATTAATGAAATGAAGGAAGTAGAAGGGAAAGTTGAAGTTAAAATGAAGCTTAGTAGATTGAAGGTAGCTTGGTCGGCCTTCTTTGTGGAGTCTTCTTGCACCTTGGAAGATGAGATAGGATGGTAAAATGGAATGAAGAATGACTAATGGATATTGGCGTGGAGATGACTTTCTTGAAGTAGCTAATGGCCCCTCATCCACTCCCTTTCGGAGGACATTTGCTAACACAAATGGAAGAAAATAAATTCAACTTTCATTCCTCATTAATTATCTTTACAAAAGAGCTTGGAGTAGTATTTATAAGCCTCCAAGAAACTTTTAAAAAATTTAAATTACATGGAGCTTTTCATGGGAAGTTGCAACCTAAGCTAGCTATAAGGGTGGAGGGTTGAAACAACTTATAACTAAGCTTAAGAAAAGAAAAGAAAAGTGGTCAGCTTCTTTGAATTTGAATTTTTCTTGATGATGTGGCATGTAATGAAGTGGCTTGATGAGGTATACACCAAGAGGTTGATATGGCATCCAATAATGTTTGCTGAAGTGGCATCCACCATGGATTGATTTGTTGGAGTGATTGAATGCGTCCAATCTTCAAGCTTACTTGCTTACCTTGAACCCAATTTTATACCTCTCTTGGACCCAACTACTAAACTCACTAAATACAAGACCAATTTGACCCTAATTGAACTCAAGAACCCAAATTGAAATAAACCAATCCTTAATTACATGACTTAAATTTAATTAAAGAAGTAAAATTATTACTTTATTTATAGGACACAAAAGAATTAAAGTCATACTGAATTAGATCAAAGCCTTTTTCAAACTTTGGTGTCCACACCAATTCTTTCGGGATGGAAGGAACTTGACCCTGTCGAGTAAGGACTAGTCTGACTTTGATACCTTTTTAGCAGGTCTGGATCGATTTGCTACAGTCCTCTCGAGTGATCCAGGAATCCTCAGATTCTAGCCATTCTTGCTATCGAACCAGATAACGTTGATAGCCCTTATTTCTAGTGGTAATTGCTTGGTCATCCAAGATTCATTCAATCCTATCTCTCCACTCTGGCTGAATTGCTGGTGGACACTCAGGTAGGGTTTCACTCTCAAAGGCTGGGTAAGGTCCAAAAGGCTCACTAGGAATTAATGATCGCTCTTTGTATTCTTTTAGATAAGAAATATTAAACATTGAACTAATGCCATAATCTGGTGGTAACTCTAACACATATACATTAGATCCAACTCTCTTTAATACTTTGAAAGGTTTAGCTCTCCGGGCATGCAGTTTCTTCATACTTCCCGATGAGAACCTTTCAGGTCTAAGTTTAACCATTACAAAGTCTCCTATATTGAATTCTTTTATTCGTTTACGTGAATTGCCCATATGCTTATAGACTTCATTGCTCATTTGAATTTTCTTACTAATCTCCTTATGTAATTCCTTAATATGTTGTGCATATGACTCGGTGGACTCAGACATTCATGCATGAGTAGGTAATGGAATGAGGTCGATAGGTTTTCTAGGTTTATACCCATGGACAATCTCAAAGGGACTTTTACCAATAGTCCTATTGAATGAGCTGTTGTAAGCGAATTTAGCATGAGGTAATAGCAAATTCCAGTTTCATAGACTTTCTCCTACAAGATACCTTAATAAGTTCCCTAGACTTATGTTTACTACTTGGGTCTATCCATCAGTCTGGGAGTGGTAAGCAGTTGAGAAGTTTAGTTTTGTTCCTAATAGGTGCCAAAGGGTTTTTCAAAAGTAACTCATGAAACAGACATCCCTATCAGAAACAATGGTCTTAGGTAACCCATGCAATTTGAGTACTTGATCGAGAAAAAGCTTGGCTACCCTAGAGGCATCAAAAGTTTGGAAACATGGTATAAAATGGGCCATCTTTAAAAATCTGTTGATCACTACAAAGATTGAATCGTATTTCCTAAGGATCTTGGGCAATCCTAAAACAAAGTCCATGCTAAGATCCTGCCATGGACACTTAGAAGGAGTGTATAACCCGGTGTTTTGCCTTTGATGTTTGGCAACAGCACAGGTCCTACATCGGGCAACAATATTAGCTATATGTCTCTTAAGGCATGGCCAATAAAATTGCTCTGCAACGGTTAATATGGTCTTATTTCTTCCAAAGTGGCCAGCCAATCCTTCAGCATGAATTTTTCACACTAAGAAATCTCTAATCGATGTTAATGAGATACATAGCTTATTGTCCTTAAAATAAAATCATCATGTAGAGTATAATCATTAAATAAGCTAGATGGTCCATGTTGTAGAGTTTGATGAACTTCACTAAAGTCTATATAATTGGGGTATTCTTCCTTCAACCTATCAAATCCTATGACTTCAGTGCTGACTGATGTCAAAAACAAGGATCGACGACTTAGGGCATCGGCTATACAATTTTTGATCCCGGCACGATGTTTCAACACAAAGGTATATGCCTGAATGTACTCTACCCACTTACCATGCCTAGGGTTCAATTTCTTCTAAGAATTAAGGAATCGGAGTGCTTCATGATCAGAGTAAATGACAAACTCCTATGGTAAAAGGTAATGCCTCTAATACCTTAAAGCCTGGACTATTGCATAAAGTTCCTTATCATAGGTAGAGTATTTTAATTTAACCTCATTCATCTTTTCACTAAAAAAGGCTACAAAATGATTCTCTTGACTCAAAACTCTACCAATACCTACTCCAGAGGCATCACAAGCCATCTCAAAAACCTTAGAAAAATCAGGCAGTCTTAAGATAGATGATTGTGTCATTCTCTTCTTAATGTCTAGGAAGGCCCTATCAGCAGCTTTGGTGCATTCAAAATGGCCCTTCCTAATGCAATCCATGATTGGTGCAACTATGGTGCTAAACTCTCAAATGAATCTTCTATAAAAAGTAGCTAGGCCATGAAAACTTCGTACTTCATGAATGCTATTTGGCACATGCCACTCTACAATTGACTTAATCTTCTCGGGGTCAGTAGAAACTCCATCAGGTGTGATAAAAAAACCTAGGAAGATGACTCTATTAGTGAGAAAATCATACTTTTTCAAGTTTACGTAGAGACTATTCTCCCTAAGAGCTAAACAGATTTGCTTCAAATGGTATAAATGATCCTCCTAGGTCCTGCTATATATAAGAATGTTGTTGAAGTAAACTATGACAAACTTTTCTATAAATAACCGTAAGACTTGGTTCATGATTCTCATAAAGGTGCTAGGAGCATTGGACAGTCCGAAAGGCATCACTACCCATTCATAAAGACATTCCTTAGTCTTAAACGTAGTCTTCCACTCATCCCCAGGTCTAATCCTAACTTGATGATAGCCACTCTTAAGGTCAACCTTTGAAAATATTGTTGCACCGGCCATCATATTTAACATGTCATCTAAACAGGGTATAGAAAACCTATACTTAGTTGTGATCTTATTCATGGTATGACTGTCTACATACATCCTCCAAGTGCTATCTTTCTTAGGAGTCAATAATGCGGGTACAATACATGGACTCAAACTTTTCCTAATGAATCTCTTTTGAAGGAGTTCTCCAACTTGTTTTTGTAACTCAGCATGCTCACTAGGATTCATCCTATAATATGGTAGATTCGGTAATGTAGCGCTAGGGACTAAATCTATGGTATTTGGATATTCCTAAGTGGTGGAAAGCGATCAGGTAGATCTTTAGGGAAGACATCTTGAAACTCTCTTAAAATTTCTTTTAGTTTCTCGGGTTGTTTCTTCTGGGGTTGGTTCTGGATTTCCTGGGTTGATAGGATCCAAATGGGTGAACCTTCATTAATTTCCTTTTCTAAGTCTTTATTATGCACCAAATGTAACCCATGTTTCTTTTCCTTCAAGTTACTAGACCCTCTCTTAATGTTGTCCTTAGTTGGAGAAGGGTTTATAACTATCTTCTTTCTATTAAAATTAAATGAACAAGAATTAGATTGACCGAATAAAGTAGCATCATGATCATATAATCAAGGTCTGCCAAGAATAATGCTACTAGCCTCCATTGAAAGTATGTCATACCAAACTTTCTCTAGGTACGACTGAAATTACACCTGAACTTGACATCTAAACTTGACCGATATCGAAGTAGAATATATCCAGGAAACCATATAAGGGTTGGAATGGGAAGCAATGGGTAATCCTAAACTCTTAACAATATTTGTTGAAATTGCATTGGCACAACTGTCACTATCTATAATGATTTTGCACGCTTTCTCTCCTATTTTGACAAAAGTTTCCAGGATGTTAGTCCTACGCCAGTCTTTCTGCTCTTTGGTTTGGGTCAAGATACATCTAACAACTCCTAAAAACTCAGATGAGTCTAAAACTTCTTCATCTCCATTATACTCATCAGCTAGATTCACTTCTGCTTCATAAATCTCTTTCTCAAAATTCTCAATTGATTCATCAACTTCCTTCTCTACTTCTCCTATATGCAAGGCTCTAGTAGGATATTGACTCGCATAATGACCTACCTTATGACATTTGAAACAGTGTATGTTTTGAGTATTACTCCTTTGGATTTTTGGACTCTTTCCTTTATCAATCTTTCGAACTAAAGGAGTATTGGATATGAGTCGGCTAAAGTGAGTCTGGCTTGGATTAGGCCTTTGGCTTGGGGCAATCATCTTATTGGTTCAGGCCGATGGACAAATGGTACTCTTTGGAATCTTTTGAAGTCCCTAGCTACCTGGTATGCTTGTTCTAAGTCATGAACTTCTCTAAGAAATAATTCTCTCTAAATCTCTTTTCTTAAACCGGCTCTAAATCTGGATAGGGTTACAGCTTTGATTCAACAATACTACATCGCACAACATATTCATCAAACTTAGTAATATAATCCGACATAGGCCTATTTCCTTGACTTAGCCATTGCCATTGGTCCAGTAAGCTTTGCTTATAGGAAATAGGTAGGTACTTCTTCCTAAGCTTAATTTTTATGGCTCTCCAAGTACCTATTGGCATGTCTCCTCTTTGCCTACACAGTCGCTCAACATTTTTTCAGTACAACCTAGCTTGTCGGATTAGCCTAAGCTTGGCAAATTTGAAATTTCTGTCCTCTGACATTTCATACCATTCAAAATATTGGTCCATATCTTCCTTTCAATTTATGTACACCTTAGGGTCTAGGTCTCCATCAAAAGTGGGTGCATAAAGTCGGATACTCCTAAGGGCTCTTTAATCTTGATAAATGTAGTCATAATGAGGTCTTCTTTGGTGGGGTTTAATAATAGGTTCAGAACATTGGACTCTAAGATTTGGAGGTGTCATTCTAGGTGATTGAGGCTTAGCAGGAGTCATATGGGATTCTTCTAAGGAATCAATCCTTTCTTGCATCTAGTCAAACCTAGTGTTCAATTGATTATACTACTCAGTCATAGTCCTCATTAAAGCTTCTAGATTTGGGTCCATGGCTACACTGGGTTGACCTAGATTGTGCTGGTCTAGGGTCCCTGATCTAATTGTTATACAATGCAAATGGACTCATTCTAGTTATAACAGATGTAACTAGTTATTAAAAAAAAAAAATTCACAGATTAGACCAAATCGGTGACTCAGAATTTTTTACATCTGGATGTGCATTGTACTAGTTATGAAAAGAAATTGCTAAACTAAACTGATGTGAATTTCACAGATTAGACCAAATTGGTGACTAGGAATTTTTTACATCTGTTATTGAATAATATCATTGGTATATAGGTCATAGATCGATTTGTTCCTAGGTTATGGATTAAACCTTGCTTTACCAAAAACATTTTGAGTTGATATGCATAGGAAAGCAAGAACCTCAAACGAAGCATCAAATTATAAAAAGAAGTTTGTTGGTGTGATGCATGTATGGCCGCTTGTGCGTGCTGACCCTGTTCTCTGCTAGACTAGGAAAAGGATGAGGTTACTCTTTCTCAAAGCGCCCCTTATTGCCGGTGGCCCACTTCGCCACCTCCTCCTGCCAAGACACCCAATCCACTCCACCTGCCCACCTTTGGATGCTTCCCTTTTATCCTGATTCCACATCACCAGTGACACCTGGTCTAATTGCCACGATGGCAAATGGGATCACCACTTCTCTGCCCCATAATGCTGAATAGGAATTTCTATATGGCTTTGACTGCTTTGTGGTCTGCTCTCCTGAAGGCATGCATGCAAGTGGTGCTTGGAAAAGATGGCTTTTAAGAAAGAATGCTTGCAGCAGAGCACTAGCATGCATAGAAATTCCTACACAAACTAGCCATACAGAAGATGGCTAAAATTGCTGCCAAGAGGTACTTTTAATATGGGAAATGTTTTTTTCATGTAACAAGCCAAGCCTGAGCAGTCGAAGCTTGGCTCTCTTGCCTCTAGGTTGTACACTCGCTTCTGCATTTTGCTTGCCTTCAACTTAAATAATCAAAGTTCCATCATAACATCCTAATGGACAAAGTTTGGGATCACACTGGTCAGAATTAGTGATCATCCTTGGCAGTGGTACTTTTAAGTTTTAACAAGAACCTGGTTGTTGGCAGTAGGCAGTTCTATTTGTTTTATGATCTCCTATCCTTTTCCTCTCTCTCTCTCTCTCTCTCTCTCTCTCTCTCTCTCTGAATTTCAGTAAGAATGCCATATTCTATGTTCAAACTTGGAATCTCTTCCGAGCATCTACAGCAAGAGGGTTGCCAGCTAGTGGACCTAAGCCCCATTGGCATTAGCATTGCCTGGTTTAGTTATTTTGACAAAAACTGGGATATCACCACCAGGGATCAAACCTGGACCTTTCCCTGGTGAAAACGGATGCCAACCAGCAGCTGAGATAAGGCTGGCTGGCTCGTCATTGTCTTGTATGGCTGTGGTTTTGTCAAAGCTTGTATCTGACATATCCTAGACCTGGCTTTTGTTTTGTCATTTAACAAGAAGTTTTATGTCTCCATCTAATGGATTATTTTTAAAATGCTTAATGTTTGAAAAAAATAACTTATTTGGTAAATAAATAAACAGATTCTTTAGAATTTAAACATATTAGTAAATAAATAATAAATATCTGGAAAAGATGACATTGGTTCACAGCACAACCAAGTTACACATTATTCGCTTCTGTACCATGTGACCATTAAGCCCATCTCTTTCAGCAGTTGACATTAAAGGCTCATCCTGGCAGCATGGTTGTTTTCCTAAACTAAAGCCTTCTCAATAAAGAAATTGTGTATCTTCATGTAGCACCTGTAGAGCCTGGTGTGGTACTCCAAAGCTTAAATCCTAGGATGGAGGTTTATAGGCTCCACTTGTTTAAGGCACAGGTTGTTGGGTCTTAAGGGGGGTAGTCTATCATTGGGCTGGGTTTGGGCTCAAGGTGTGGGCTGGTCCAAGGAGTTTTTTAGGGTTTATTATCCATATAATAAGGCACCGGTTCATATGTGGTGCTGGTTTTATTTTGGTGGCCGTCATGGGACGGGGTTGACATAATCATGTAACGATGATGATTATAGATAAATGAAAGAAACACTTTTCTCCCAAGAACGAGCCATCTCTGTCCTAGCCATCTTCTTGGAACCTCCTTTCTCAAGGAAGGAGAAGGAAGAAACCTAGCAGCACCTTCTCCTTGGGCAGCGTCTCTTGATTTTCTGGATCAGATCTGAAGGTTCACGTGAGGAAGAAGAGAGGCCATGACCCTCTCTTACAATCTTGGGGCAAGAAACCAAAGAAAATCCTAGTTGCTAATCAATATGGGAAGATTACCAAGATCAAGATCCAAAATTCTGCTGCAGAATTTTCGCAGAGATATCATCTCGCTTCCGCATCTCCACATGACTTGGGGCTGGTCGAATGTGTGCTATGCTCCAAGGGTAGAAAGAGGACAATCCACTCTTCATTTGGTATCAGAGCCTTGGTGATTTGGTGGAGGAAAGATTGGATCTTGGGCGTTTCTTGGTAAGATATCAAACCAGAAATTTCTGCAGCAAGTTTAATTTTCTATTTTTGTTGTGTGCATTGTTTCTTGGTTGGATATGGCATCTAGTAGCTTTAAATTCATTTTGAAAGTATGATGCAAGGGAAACTTCACCCTATGGCAGCAAAGGGTGAAGGATTTATTGGTACAGCAAGGGATTTATAAGGTCTTGGTGAAACAAAGACATAATGTAAGTCGTGAGGATTGGGAGGAGTTAGAGGAGATTGCATTTAGCACAATCAGGATGTGCTTGGCTGATCAAGTCTTGCGAGATTTGCACGCAGACCACGGCAAGGGGGCTCTGGGAAACTTTAGAGAACACTTACATGGGAAAGAGCATGACAAACAAGTTGTGGTTGAAGAAACAGTTGTACAGCTTGAGAATGCCTAAGGGAGGAGATCTTCTGGCCCATATTCAGAAATTCAATCAGGTGTGCTCAGAGGTGATGAGCCTTGATGTGAAGATTGATGAAGAAGACAAGACCCTCATCTTGTTGTGTTCTCTACCCAGTTCCTATGATGGTCTGATTACAACCTTGGTGTATGGGAAGAAGACCCTGAATTATGAAGAGGTTGTGGGGTGCTGAGATCAAACCAACAAAGAGAAAAGATCCGCATGGAAACTCTAACACAGAGGTACTTGCTATGAATGAGAGGCAAGGAAGACCTGGGAAAAGGTTAGAGGCAAGTCCAAAGGTAGATCTAAGTCTCGGGGCAAGCAGAAAGCATGGAAGTGTTACAAGTGTCATCAGATTGGTCACCTGAAGAGAAATTGCCCACTTCTGAAGAATGAGAAGGGGAAGGGCATTTTCAAGGGAGGTTCAGCCAGCAATGGTGGTGCAAATTCATCTGAAGATAGTGAAGATGATGTACTAGTAGTTTCAGATGGGACCAAGAAGTGTGATAGTTGTTGGACACTTGACTCAGCCTGTTCTCACATTATACTTCGCATAGGGAGTGGTTTGCAACTTATGAAGAATATGTTGGAGGAAGTGTATGCCTTGGTGATAATTATCCTTGTAAGGTTGCTGGAGTTGGAAGCATAAGGGTGAGGATGTATGATGGGGTTATAAGGACTTTGACCAATGTCAAACATGTCCCGGAGTTGAAGAAGAATCTAATTTCTTTGGGCTACCTGGAGAAGCATGGGTATGCTTTTGGAAGCCAGCCGGGGAGTGGATGTTTGAGGATAACCAAGGGTGCATTAGTGGTGATGAAAGGGAGAAGGTTGAAAAATAATCTCTATCAGATGGAAGGCTCAGTGGCATAGATGGTGCAGAGGTGCTAGCAGCGGCACAGGAGGAACAGTTGGTCTATAAACTATGGCACTATCGAATGGGACACATGAGTGATAAAGGGCTTATAGAACTCAGCAAAAGAGGTCTGATTCCAGTACTTAAGAAGGAGGACAATGACATCTGTGAGCCCTGTATTTATGGCAAACAACATAGGGTGAGATTTGCCAGCAGTTCCAAGCAGAGTGAAAGTATTCTGGAACTAGTTCACTCAGATGTATGGGGACCGGCCCTGTGTCAGCCAGAGGTGGGGCTAAGTATTTTTTGACCTTCATTGATGACTACTCCAGGAAGGTATGGGTATATCTGATAAGAGAAAAATCAGAGGTATTTGCCCGGTTTAAAGCTTGGAGAGTTGGTGTTGAAAAGGAGACAGGAAAACCAGTGAAGTGTTTGAGATCTGACAATGGAGGGGAGTATACAAGCAATGAATTCAGAAGCTACTGTGAGGAAAATGGGATCCAACGCCATTACACAGTGAGGATGACTCCCCAGCAGAATGGTGTGGTAGAGAGGATGAATCGTACATTGACAGAGAAGGCTAGGAGTTTGAGGCTGCAGGCATCACTGCCCAAGGTCTTTTGGGGTGATGCAATTATGTTCTCTGGTTTTCTTGTTAACAGGTCCCATAATAGAAAACTTGATGGAGAATTCCAGAGGAGATCTGGAGTGGGAAGAAGGTGGAGCTTGGACACCTAAGGATTTTTGGTTGCCCAGCCTATGCACATGTGGAGGAACTGAAAGGAGCAAGCTGGACCCAAAATTACAAAGCCTCTTCATCGGGTATCCACAGGGAGTTAAAGGCTATTTGCTATGGAGTTCAGATTCACAGAAGTGTATCATCAGTAGAGACATTATTTTTGATGAGAAGAGCATCTTAAAGAGGTCAGAGATTACAGATTGAGCTGAAAAGGCTGAACAGGGCAGCAGTGGACAGCATTGGCTGACAGATGATGTACCTTCTACTTCTACTTTAAAACATATTTCTTTTGAGGTGGAGTTTGGTATGAATGTTCCAATACATATAAAGGATTAGCCAGGAGAGCCATCAATCCAGAAGGAGGTGCAGGTGGAGTCACACACTTCAGCTTTGAGAGATGATCAAAGGGGTGTGGCACTACACAAGGCAAAGCGTACCATCATCAAACCTACTCGGTATCGCATTGATGACATGATTTTCTATGCTCTAATCACTACAAATGAAGATCCAGAGACCTTCCAAGAAGCCATGGAAAGTTCAGAAAGAGACTCATGGATGCAGGCCATGATGGAGGAGATGGAGTCCCTGGAAAAGAACAAGACATGGTAGCTAGTGGATCTACCTAGAGATGCTCGGGCCATTGGTTCAAAATGGATGTTTACAAAGAAGGAGGCACCTTCAGAGCAAGGTGGAGTCAGATACAAAGCAAGGCTTGTTGCTAAGGGGTTCTCACAGAGAGAGGGAGTGGACTACACAGAGGTATTCTCTCCAATGGTACGTCATACTTCAATTCGTGTGTTGTTATCACTTATAGCACAATATGGTATGGAATTGCAGCAGATGGACATGAAGATAGCTTTCTTACATGGGAGTCTAGAGGAGAGGATATACATGAAGCAACCAGAGGGTTTCAAGAAATCTGATTGAAAGAAAAAGTGTGTCTACTAAAGAAATCACTCTATGGTTTGAAGCAGTCACCCCGTCAGTGGTACAAAAGGTTTGACACTTTTATTTTGGGCCTTGGATTTTCTAGATGTGAACATGATACTTGTGTCTATGTGAAAAATGCGGATGAGGATGATGCACTGTATCTCCTTCTGTATGTGGATGATATACTCATTGCCAGCAGGAGTATTGAAGCAGTGAATGGACTGAAATATGTATTATCAACAGAATTTGAAATGAAGGATTTGGGGTCAGCTAGGAAGATACTTTGGATGGAAATTTACAGAGATAGGAACAAGGGAATTCTACACTTGTCATTGGGTGGATATATTCAGAAGGTGTTGGAGAGGTTTGGGATGAATAAGGCCAAACCAGTTGGAACACCTTTGGCTAGTCACATGTCTCTTTCTAAGTTACAGAACCCCCTCAGACAAATGAGAAGAAAGAGTACATGGAGAGAGTTCCATATGCCAGTGCCGTGGGTAGCATTATGTATGCTATGGTGTATTGCAGACCTGACATAGTATATGCAGTGAGCCAGGTGAGCAGATTCATGGCGAACCCATGGAAGGAGTACTGGAAGGCACTCAAGTGGATTTTGAGGTACCTTCAAGGAACTCGTGGACTTGGTCTAATTTTTGGGCAGCAAGAAAGCCCTAAGGAGAAATCTAATATCCCAAGTAAATCATTAGGTCCATTGGAAGGGTTTGTGGATAAAAATTTTGTAGGTGATCTGGATACAAAAAGGTCTACCACAGGGTATGTGTTCAGCATGTATGGTGGATTAATTTTTTGGAGATCAATCCTTCAACCTATTACAGCTTTGTCTACAACAGAAGCTAAGTATATAGGGATTACAGAAGTTGCCAAGGAGGCTCTTTGGTTGAAAAAACTCATCAAGGAAATGGGGGTGAAGCAGGGCACAGTATTTCTATACAGTGATAGTCAGAGTGCCCTGCAGTTGGCTCATAACCCAATCTATCATGCACGCACAAAGCATATAGATGTGAGGTATCACAGAATTAGAGAATTGATGGAAGAAGGTGAAGTGGAGCTGGTAAAAGTTCATACAAAGAAGAACCAGGCAGATGCACTTACGAAGACTCTTCCATGGGATAGCTTTCTCTCATGTGTGACACTGATGGGTCTGAGGAAATGTGCAGATTTTTTCAGCAGCTTTGAAGCACCAAGGTGGAGATTGTAGAGCCTGGTGTGGTACTCCAAAGCTTAAATCCTAGGGTGGAGTTTATAGGCTCCACATGTTTAAGGCCCAGGTTGTTGGGTCTTGAGGGGAGCTAGTCTATCATTGGGCTGGGTTTGGGTCCAAGGTGTGGGCTGGTCCAAAGGAGTTTTTAAGGGTTTATTATCCATATAATAAGGCACCGGTTCATATGTGGTGCTGGTTTTATTTTGGTGGCCGTCATGGGATGGGGTTGATATAATCTTGTAACGATGATGATTATAGATGAATGAAAGAGACTCTTTTCTCCCAAGAACGAGCTATCTCTTTTCTTTCCTCTCTTATACATATTTTCCTCTCTTTCTCACATATAGATGCCCTAGATTTCTAAGGTTTTATTGCTGCCATCTCTGCCCTAGCCATCTTCTTGAAACCTCCTTTCTCAAGGAAGGATAAGGAAGAAATCCTAGTAGCACCTTCTTCTTGGGCAGCGTCTCTTGATTTTCTGGATCAGATCTGAAGGTTCACGTGAGGAAGAAGAGAGGCCACGACCTCTCTTACAATCTTAGGGTGCAAGAAACCAAAGAAAATCCTAGTTGCTAATCAATCCGGAAAGATTACCAAGATCAAGATCCAAAATTCTGTTGCAGAATTTCAGCAGGGATATCATCTCGCTTCCGCATCTCCACACGACTTGGGGTTGGTAGAATGCGTACTATGCTCCAAGGGTAGAAAGAGGACGATCCACTCTTTAGCACCATCGAGAAACCAGTACGTGCAAAGGATCTTAACATATAAACTGCCATCATACTTTAAGAATACAAGTAAATCCACTAAAATTATACA
Organism: Calamus simplicifolius; assembly: GCA_900491605.1. NCBI lineage: Eukaryota > Viridiplantae > Streptophyta > Magnoliopsida > Arecales > Arecaceae > Calamus > Calamus simplicifolius. The sequence continues at coordinate 153,307 of UESW01002090.1, read as the reverse complement.
AGGCAGAGCATAGGATAATCAGATAATTAGATAAAATTATTCAAGACTAGTATGCCCAACAAGATTCCTAAAGCCCAAGAAATCAAGAAAAAAAAAGAATCAGGAATGAAACCCTAGATGGCTTACCAGATTCGGTGCGGCTGGAGTTTTCAAGTTCCAAGCGATGAGGACGAGAGGATTGGGGAGCCAAGAACGGAGTTCTCCTTGCTAATCGAAGGCGTCGGAGAAGAGAGATTAGTGTTGTCCTGCTCAAGAATAAATCTATTTCTTGAAATTCTTGGAAAGAATGGAGAAGGAGCCAACAAATCTAGAAAGAAGCTGTAGAAGGGCAAAGAGTAAGAAATCGTTTTTACCTCCATCGGGGAAGAGCATCCACGGAGGGAAGAGAGCGTCCACGAAGATCAGCGGGGAGGAGGGGGAGGAAAACGATTGAAAAAAGAGGGCGGCGGGCGGGAGCTAGGGCATCGATCGCACAACACGCGGTGGGAGGGAAGAGCTAGGGCATGGTTTATATAAAGGTATATCCCGACGCTTTTAAGCATCGTTATGTGCCGACACTTTTAAAAGCGTCGGCAAACTGTAAATATGCCGATGCTTATTAAAAGCGTCGGCAAACTGGAAATATGCCGACGCTAATAAGCGTCGTTAACTTTCGACGATTATAAGCGTCAGCATCTAACGACACTATTTAAAAGCGTTGGTAGTTTGCGGGACCTCACGACACTCCCACCTAGCGTTGGGAAAAAAGGGTCGGGAAACCCTACTTTTGTTTTAGTGGGTGAAAATAACTATGTATGGATGTATATAGTTATAACTTTGTTATGTAACATAGACTTGAATTGAATGTGAGAAAAGACTTGTATTCTGAAATTAATTGTGAATGTGATATCTTTTATTAGTATGGTGAAGAAAAGATTTAAATTATATATCATTTGCAAAGTTTATTATAAGGAAATATTAATGTTTTATCTGAGCAGAGTTAAATTTGTTATGATTTGATCTTTGAGAAATATACATATATATATTAAATGAGGAGGTTGGAAGTTTTTATCAGGATGAAAGTTATGTTCATGTAACTTATGGCAATTGGATAGGGTTCACTAAGATTTTATGGTGTGCAAAGAACTCTACTTGATTTTCATAGGTTATAATGTTGCAAGGAAGGGACCCAACATTTTCTTCCAAGAAAATATCTTCTCTCTCTCCATAGTCACCGCCCCACCTTCTCCATGCGTGCAAACCAAGGACGCACCCTCCCTTTATTCTCCATGTTGTTTTTCCTCTCTTTATCGGGTGGTTGGGGTGGCTCTCTCTCTCCTAGCATCTTTCTCTCTCCAGGAGTGGATCGCTTTCTCCCTCATTTAAAAGAAGTCTTCAACCTTATTTGCAAAAGAGATAAGTGCATAGATCCCAAGGATGCCCACTTTCTCTTTCTTAAACATCCTTCTTTCTCTCTCTAGTGCACACATCCCAAAGATGCGCCATCTCTATCTCTTAGGTATTCTCTCTCTCCCCTTTTGCGTGGGGACCAGGTAGTTATCTTCTCTCTGCTTGGGCGCCTAATTTTGGTCTCGATCCAGGGATTTTTCTTGGTCATTGATCTCTGCATTAGCAGGTTTTGTATAAATAGTTGGTATTAGAGCCTGGTTAAGCGAGGAGGAATGTGAAGAGATCGGGGATTAGAAATCTTCAAAAGGCTAAAAAATTTTAGCAATGCCTCATCAAGGTACTTTTTAATTTTAAAAAAAATTTGTGCTATTTTTTGTTGAGATCTAGCTATGGGTAGTAGCATAAAGGTAGATTTTGAAAAGTTTGATAGGAAGAAAAGTTTCTCCATATGAAAAGTCTAGGTAGAGGACCTTCTTGTGCAGCATGATTTAGATATGACTTTGGAGGAAAGGTTAGATGGGATAACGATAGACAGTAAATGTCATTGGAGAAGATAGCATGTTCGGTGATCAGAGGGTGTCTGACAGATTCAGCCTTCTATTCAATACTGAAGGAAAAGACCCCAAAGGGACTCTGAATGAAGTTACACACCCTCTATATAGGGGGAGAAACATGTGCAACAAGTTGATGTTGAAGAAGCGTCTCTACAAGTTTTGGATGGCAGAAGATGGAGATATGCTGGCCCACATTCAGGTATTCAACCTAATAAGCAATGAATTACTGAATGTCGGGATCAAGATGGAAGAGAAAAATAAGGCGTTGCTACTACTATGTTCACTACAGACATCATATGACTCATTGGTCATGATGCTGCTCTACGAGAAGGAGACACTATTCTATGAAGAACACTACAAGAGAAATAAAATATTGCGACGCCCAAATGCGTCGCAATTGCGTCGCTAAATATGCTATTGTGACGCAATAGCGATGCAATGACGGCGTCGCTCAATGTCCGTCGCAATACCCATTTGTCGCAATTGCGTCGCAATATTGCGACTCTCTGCGATGCAACATTGCGTCGCAATATGCGACGCATCAAATGCGTCGCTAAATTTAAAATTAATTTTTAAAATAAAAAAATTATTATTAAATATTGTGACGCAATAAATTGCGTCGCAATATTGCGACGCATACAGCTGCGTCGCAATATTTAATAATAATATTTTTGGTATAATAGCGATGCAATTTGAGTCGCTAATGCGTCGCAAATAAAAATTATTTTAAAATATTGCGACGCAGGTCATTGCATCGCAATATTTATTAAAAATTTTTAAGATAAAATAGCGACTCAATTTTAGTCGCTAATGCATCGCTATTAAATTTATTTTTAAATTATTGCGATGCCAGGTCATTGCGTCACAATATTTAATAATAATATTTTAAAATATTAGCGATGCAATTTCAGTCGCTAATGCGTCGCAAATTTTTTTTTAAAAAAATATAAAAATTAAAAATTAAAACGGTTAATACAATTTTGTAAATCTAAATATTGATACAAACATTTTTCACTCAATCCAAACAATAATAAATTTCTAAAAATAATTTATATATTAAAATTTTGAAGTTTTTACAACATAAAAAAAGAAAAGAAAAATACATCAAGAATCTGGGCGATCACGTGGAGGCTGTGGAGGTTGTGGAGGCTGAAGACTCTGCGACAAGCGCTAACCATATCCCGCAAATAATGCATCTCATCTCGCATGTCTGCAACCTCCTGATCCCGGCCTCGCATACGATCCTCAAAATCCTGCTCGACCTCCTGGCGAATCTCCTCTGCAATAGATCTGCGAAGTCCTGTAAACGCTCGGAGGAAGATCACCAGAAACTCGCGAGCTGGAGGCCTGATGGGGAAAATATGTAGAAGCTCTAGTGCCCAGACCATAGACCCTGCGGTCTCGTGGCTGGGCACCAACAGCCTCCAAAAACACACGCCGACTCTCCTCTGCTGAGAGTTCGACGGGCGTCTCCCCATCAGTAGAGTCGACCTGCGATGCCTGGGAGCGAAGCTCCTCGACTCGTGTCTTGAAATTATGAAATCAACAATAAATGAGTTAATAAATTTCTCGAAATAAAATTTTAGAAATTAAACAGATACTACATAAATCTAATTTCTTACCGCAACCTCCCGTGATCGCGTGTCGACCCAGGAACCGTCCCTCCTGGTGTGTGTCGCCCTGAATAGACGAAACTCACCAGGATCTCCGCCCTCCTGCTCAGACTATAACAATAAAAAAAATGATATTAATACAAATATTTGTAAATAACTAAAATAGTAATTAAAATATTTATGTTTTCTTACCATACGCCGTCTGTGCTCCTGAATCGAAATGGAGCCCGAAGTATGGCGGGAGAGACCCGTGCCAGGACCGCCCTTCTCAGATCGGTGGTTCGTGCTGGCTGATGCGGACCTCCTGCACCAGCCATCGGACACCAGGCCTACTGCCACTCGTGCCAAATACCCTCTGGCACGTGCGCAGGACGCTGACCCGATGACCTCCAACGATGAAGCATGTCAGAGTATCGGCGTCGCGTCAGAGCCTCCCATGCTGCCCTAATGGCATCATGGCTGGCAGGATCCCACGTAAACTTTTTTGCATTAAAATAAACAGTTAGTTTCTGAATTTATTAAGTTTAAGAAATTTTATATCACTGATAAATTGTATTTAATAAGTTTACCTGAAACTCAGAAAAATAAAACTCCCTCGTGGCTGGAGATACGTGGCGCCAATCGTAGCCACTGGGATCTGCACGCCTCTGAAATACGGCGCTGATGTGGCTCGATACATGATGCTGCTCAATGAATTTGTTAAAAAAATGCATGTTTATAAGTAATTGACTTAAAAACATAAACATATATTTTTAATTAGTATATACTTACATCCCCTGAGCATCAAGTCGAAGTACAGTGCGGCCGATGGTGGAAAAACTCTCGGAGGTTTGTGCCGATCGGCTGGATGGTAATACTGCTGGAGAGATCGAAGGCTGCGCCTCTACTGGAGATCCAAACTCTCCATCTCCGACGCTCATGTGATCTGATGTAGCAAGGCTACGTCTCTGCTCACTCCGTCTGTTATCGGTAGATCTACCTCTGCCCGTCATACTGAAAATACTAAAGATTCACACAATTAAATTACGATTAATGATTGACTATGTAAGAATTTAACACTTATAAAAAAAGTTACATTTAAAAAACCTCTATGTTTAATCGGTGTCATTTGTTTCGTGAAATGTTGGTTCAACATCCGATGCCGTATCGGATTGCGAATCAGTTTCATTATCATCGGAAGGAAACCGAACATTTGCATCCGCAATTTCTTGGACATCCCCATTTGGATCTCTAAGTGATGTTTCAGGAGCCCTTGTGTCGTCCTCAATTGCATGCATTTCCATCTCATCTTCTTGAAATGCAGGGCACTCGGCTGATTGACTTGATGAACTCTCCTCTAATACGATTGTTGAACGTGGGACGATTTTAGAAACGGCCCACCAATCTCGCTTGTTGTTGCGCAAACTTAGATATCCACAGTAAAAGACTTGCTGAGCTTGGGATGCAAGGATGAATGGGTCATATTTCTGCAATCTTTGTCGATGGTTCACTTCAACCAAATTGTAGTCGTTATGAATCCTTTTGCCCACAGGAACTATCGGATCGAACCAATCACAACGAAACAATACGGTTCGTTTCATAGGCCAACCGGGATATTCAACTTCAACCACCTCTACTAACTTTTCATAATAATCCTGCATATTTGCTCCAACACTTTCTCCTTTCACACACACGCCCCAGTTCTGCGTGCCTCTTGAAGCTGCTAATCGTTCAATCTGAAATTTGTACCCATTTACAAAATAGCCAGTAGAGGTTGTTACGGACTTCAATGGCCATTGCGATAGACATTTAATAAAAATATTATCGGTTGTGGACCATGGACCGTTGACCTATAAATTAATAAGCTATTGACATCCAATTCAAAAAATAATAGCCATTATCGAAATTGATTGAGTGATACTACTCACAAATTCATAAAACTAGTAAGCAAACTCCGTTTCTAATTTCTGCCCAATTGCAACTTGACTGATGTTAGGATTCATCTATCGTTATCTATCACAAAACATCCTTATGGGATGAAAAGGATGAAAACTAATGTTAGAAATTAAATATTATGGTATATTGTTATTTAAATTTAAATTTTCAATTTAGCATTGAAGTATACACTTACTCAATATATGGATCGACTTCTCGACAGTTCATTAGGATGTAATAATGTGCTGCATTATACTCCATATCGCTAAGATTTCTTGACTTCTGTCCACCAAATGAACGGCCGATAGCTTTAAAAATTGATATTCTACCGTCATTAGCTTCTGCTTCGTCCACACATACGTCATCGTTACGACCATGATTTCGGCTCCTCGTGTGGACGTGACCCTCAAAGTAATGTGAGGCAAAAGCTGAAACTTCTTCGACCAAGTGTGCATTGCATATAGAACCTTCAACCCTTGCCTTATTACGCACATTATTTTTTAACTTCTTAAGATACCTATATGTAAAGTTGCAACAAAAAATTAACGAATTTTCAAGCAATGAAATAATATTTGAAATGTCAACATATCTTAATGATGTATATATTTACCTCTCGAAAGGATACATCCAGCGATACTGCACGGGACCAGCTATGCTCGCTTCATATGGCAAGTGAACCGGTAAATGCTCCATTGAGTCAAAAAAACTGGGAGGAAATATTTGCTCAAGCTTGCATAAAATAATTGGAATTTCCTCCTCAAGCCTTGCCATGGATGCAGAAGTAATGACTACGGCAGATAACTCCTTGAAGAATAAGCTGAGTTCCGTAATTGCCTTTCAGACATGTTGCGGAAGCAACTCACGAAAAGCTATAGGTAATAACCGTTGCATGAAAACATGGCAGTCATGACTCTTCATGCCGAACAACTTGAGCTTATGCATGTCCACATGCCTACCGATATTTGAGGCATAACCATCTGGAAATTTTAACCCTCTAAGCCAGTTACATAAAACTTCTTGTGAATTTCTGTCAAGAGTGTAACATGCTTTAGGATAGGTCCCATCGGCACTCCTTCTCAAATCACCTCTTCTGCAGTACTGATTAAGTTCTTCTCTTGACTTTGCAGTATCTTTTGTTTTTCCCGGGATGTTTAGCACCGTGTTAAATATGTTATCAAAGAAATTTTTCTCGATATGCATAACATCCAAGTTGTGCCGGATGAGATTTGTGCTCCAATAAGGAAAATCCCAAAATATACTTCGCTTCTTCCAGTTATGTTCTTTACATATTCAGCCATTTATTCTATCTGCATCCAGTTCCCATGCATACATCAACCCCAAATGCTCTATAGAATCAAATAGATCCGTGCGGACCTAACCGGTTCGGCAAATTTTGTGACTGCTTTGTTCTTCCGGAAGGCGATCAAGTTACGCCTGTAAGGATGATTTGGGGGCAAGAACTTCCTATGGTTATCAAACCATGACTGCTTACCACTCTTCTGCAATGTAAATGCATCTGAATCATACATGCAATGAGGGCATGCCAGACGTCCAGCAGTGCTCCAACCAGACAACATTGCATATGCCGGAAAATCACTTATTGTCCACATCAAAGCAGCTCTCATTAACAAATTCTGTTTCATAGAAATATCGTATGCTACGACTCCTGTTTCCCACAACATTTTCAATTCGGCCACCAACGGTTGCAGAAAGACATCAACCTTGGCGATCGGTCCGATCGGCGATGATCCAACGGTTGCAATCGATCCAAGCCCTGATCCCGATCGGCCACGACCAATCCCGGACCGTTGTGATCGGTCCAAGATCGCTGGCGATCCGACGGTTGCAATCGATCCAAGCCCTGATCCCGATCAGCCACGACCGATCTCGGATCGTGGCGATCGGTCTGATCGGCGACGATCCGACGGTTGCGATCGATCCAAGCCCTCATCCCAATCGGCCATGACCGATTCCAGACCGATGCGATCGGTCCGACATCGCTGGCGATCTGACGGTTTCAATCGATCCAAGCTGTGATCCCGATCGGCCATGACCGATCTCAGACCATGGCGATCGGTCCGATCGGCAACGATCCGACGGTTGCGATCGATCCAAGCCCTTATCCCGATCGGCCATGATCGATTCCAGACCGATGCGATCGGTCCGAGATCGTTGACGATCCGACGGTTGTGATCGATCCAAGCCCTGATCCCGATCGGCCACGACCGATCTCGAACCGTAGCGATCGGTCCGATCGGCGACGATCCGAGGGTTGCGATCGATCCAAGCCCTTATCCCGATCGGCCATGACCGATTCCAGACCGATGCGATCGGTTCGACATCACTGGCGATCTGATGGTTGTGATCGATCCAAGCCCTGATCCCGATCGGCCATGACCGATCCTGGACCGTTGCGATCGGTCCAAGATCGGCGATGATCCGACGGTTGCGATCGATCCAAGCCGTGATCCCGATCGGCCACGACCGATCTCGGACCGTGGTGATCGGTCCGATCGGCGATGATCCGACGGTTGCGATCGATCCAAGCCCTGATCCCGATCGGCCATGACCAATCCCGGACCGTTGTGATCGGTCCAAGATCGCTGGCGATCCGACGGTTGCAATCGATCCAAGCTATGATCCCGATCGGCCACGACCGATCTCGGACCGTGGTGATCGGTCCGATCGGCGACGATCCAATAGTTGTGATCGATCCAAGCCCTCATCCCGATCGGCCATGATCGATTCCAGACCGATGCGATCGGTCTGACATCGCTGGCGATCCGATGGTTCTAATCGATCCAAGCCGTGATCCCGATCGGCCACGACCGATCTTGGACCGTGGCGATCGGTCCGATCGACGACGATCCGACGGTTGCGATCGATCCAAGCCCTCATCCCGATCGGCCATAACCGATTCCAGACCGATGCGATCGGTCCGACATCGCTGGCGATCCGACGGTTGCGATCGATCCAAGCCGTGATCCCGATCGACCATGACCTACGTTGCAATCCGTCCGAGATCGGCGACGATCTGACGGTTGCGATCAATCCAAGCCGTGATCCCGATCGGCCATGACCGATCTCGGACCTTGGCGATCGGTCTGATCGGCGACGATCTGATGGTTACGATCGATCCAAGCCCTGATCCCGATCGGTCACGACCGATCCCGGACCGTTGCCATCGGTCCAAGATCGCTGGCGATCCGACGGTTGCAATCGATCCAAGCCCTGATCCTGATCAGCCACGATTGATCTCGGACCGTGGCAATCGGTCCGATCGGCAACGATCCGACGATTGCGATCGATCCAAGCCCTCATCCCGATTGGCCATGATCGATTCCAGACCGATGCGATCGGTCCGAGATCGCTGACGATCCGACGGTTGCGATCGATCCAAGCCGTGATCCCGATCGGCCACAACCGATCTCGAACCATGGCGATCGGTCCGATCGACGATGATCCGAGGGTTGCGATCGATCCAAGCCCTTATTCCGATCGGTCACGATCGATTTTGGCCGATCGCTATTTAACATAATTAATTTTTTTAAATATATTACGACGCAAAGGGTTGCGTGATAATTTTTTAATATGATAATTATATTATAAAAAATTAATTTTAATTATAATAATTACGACGCAACAAGTGCGTCGCTATAGTAAAACATAATTTTCCTAATTAATTTTTTGGTTTATTACGTCGCTAATGCGTCGCTATTTAACATAATTAATTTTTTAAAAACATTACAACGCACTGTGTTACGTCGCAATTATTTTTTGTCATATTTATACTTTATAAAATTTAATTTTATTTAAAATAATTGCGACGCATTTATTGCGTCGCTAAATTAAAAAATAATTTTAATTTATTTTCTGGTTTATTGCGTCGCTAATGCGTCGCTATTTAAAATATTTAATATTTTTTAAAACATTGCGACACACTAAATGCGTCACAATATTTTTTTAAATATTTATATTTTAAAAAATTTAATTTCATTTAAATTATTTGTGACGCAATTGTTACGTCGCTAAATTAAAAATAATTTTTCTAATTTTCTGGTTTATTGCGTCGCTAATGCGTCGCTATTTAATATATTTAATTCTTTTAAAAATATTGCGACGCACTGTGTTGCATCGCAATATTTTTTTCCGATATTTAAATTTTATAAAATTTAATTTCATTTAAATTATTTGCGATGCAATTGTTGCGTCGCTTAATTAAAAATAATTTCTCTAATTTTTTATTTTATTGCGTCACTAATGCGTCGCTATTTAATATATTTAATTCTTTTAAAAACATTGTGACGCACTGTGTTACGTCGTAATATTTTTTTCTGATATTTAAATTTTATAAAAAATTAATTTAAAAATATTGCGACGCATTATTTGCATCGCAATATTAAAATTAATTTTTTTTGATTTTCTGGTTAATTGAGTCGCTAGTGCGTCGCTAATTGTCGCAATATTTTGTTGTCACAGAGGCATCGCAAAGTGGTCGCAATTTAGCGACGCATAATTGCGTCGCTAAACTTGCGTCGCTATTTCAGTATTTTCTTGTAGTGGAATTGTCTCGGTACTTCGGATGAATGAATAGAGGAAGAATATGACCAAGAAAGGTGTCTCTTAGGAGGGTCTATCAGTGGGGGAAAGGTTAGGCAGGGATAGAAGCAGATTTAGAAAATGGTCAAAGTTCAGGAAAGGCAAGATAAAGGACTAACTATTTGGTCAGTCCTTTATGCAGACCCCAGCACTCTCAGCTTAGAAATTCAGAGATCTTGGATTCTATTATATCTTCAAGGAAAACAGATTATCCAATATAGAAGCCTCCAAGATGCAAGTCTTATTCTGTAAATTCATTCTTCAAAATTTTCAATCAAGGTGGAGTGTCATGACATACTACAAATTTATTTTGAAAATGGTTATTTTTTATAACATCAAAATTTTTGCTTGGTTGGCTCTTTATAACAAACTCCAAACGGATGAAAGACTAGGTAGAAAAGGATGATCTATTAGCTATGAATGCTTAATCTGTGATGCTTCCTTTTAAGACTGCTTCTCATCTTTTCTTGTCGTACCCTTTGTAGTGAGTCAGTAGTCTTTGATCTCTAACCGCATCCAAAGTTTATCAAGGCTCCGAAGTCTTCACCACATGTATATGACTTGTGAACTTTTCTTTTAGTAACATGGAAAGAAACTCAAGATTCTTTCTGTCTAAATCCTCCTCTATTCCAGCTATATCTAGGAAAATTTTGTATAAGTTTGAATCTTAGGAATGTATTGCCATAGGAAGGGCATCTTTCTCAATAAAATCAAGTTCCAAAGACCCATCAAATTCCAAGAAACAAAAGTCTAGTACAGGATATATAAGCGCTTATTTTCTAGAGCATATGCAGCACAGGCTCATCATATGACCGCATCCAAATGAAAGCAGCTATACAATTTACAACGAGCTCAATCTGAGGACTGAAATCATTGGGATTTTTTCCCCTAGGAGCGGTGAAAAAACAATAGTCTAGTTGCTGCACATAAAAAACCAGATGCATGGAAAACCCATCACTGAGAGAATTTTGAAATCCAACATCTTGATTACATGTCGCAATCAAGGTTATGCAGAAACTAGAATTGAATAGGCACAGAGTGCCCGTGCTTCTATCATCCACAAGGATGCAAAACAAGAATGAACTCCCTATAATTATTTAAAAAGCAAAAAATCTTTTCTTTTTCGACAGCAGCGCTGAGAAAAAAATTTGCTCTCTCTATGTTGAAAGAGGATGGGCTAACGGTTCAGCCTACCATAACCAGAACCCTCTAAAAAATGCACTCTTTCCACTAAAACTACAAAAATTCCTGAACCAAAATGCCAGTCCATGATGACTAACTAGAGAGAAAAAAAAAAAAAAAAAGGAAGAAGAAGCTTTTTCCCTCTTTAAACCCTTCCAAGATCTTATCTTTTAACTGAAGACTTCCCTCTACCTGGACGTTATGATCCTTCCAGAAAGATGGATCTTCCTGCATCTTGAATCTTTTCACTGGAAGCCCACCGGCTACGATTGTTCCGTCCCCGTTTGATTCATTTCCCCTACATCCGCCGCCGATTCTTGAAACCTAATCCGTCTCCTGGGCGCACTCCCCAGTTCGACCACCGCCGGCATCCTGATCGCCTAACAGACAAAAGAAATAAAAAACCTAGGGTGTTGGGATGGGATCAAGAACGTGACGAAGTGGAAGATGCTGGAGCAGCAAGGGAGTAAGGAAAAACTTAGGGTTTCGAGAGGACATATGGTGTTTTCAAAGGATCTAGGGTTGGATGTGAACCCCTGGATCCTCACCATGTGAGGATCCACCTTCTTTGACGGAGGAAGGGAGGCGCCGCCCTTCCTCCGCCATTGTTGACTTGGCGTGGCGGAAGGAGGCGCTGACGTGCCCCTTCACATGAGCACAGGGGAGGGGCTAACCCTCCCCTTGCCACGATATAAGAAGGGAGGGAGCACCCCTCCTTCTCTATTCTTATCCTCCCATCCTCAAGGTAAGAAGCAGGGAGAATGAGAGAGAAATATAGAGAGAATGAGAGGCAATGAGAGAGGGAGGGAGGCGGAACCAAGCTGGTTCACGGCTTGGTTCGGGCCTGGTAGAGTGACCGTCGCTTCGCCGGGCCTGGACGGTGGCCAGTGGCCCTCACTAGCGGCGGACGACCGTCCGATGAGGGTCCGGCCGGCTGTGATGGCCGGCTGTGCCACCGGCACGACTCCAAGCCGTGGCGGGTTGAAAGAGAGAGGAAGAGAAATAGAGGGAGAGAGAGGGAAAGGGAGGCGATCGCGGCGGCGGCCGGCTTTGGCCCGGTCGCCTATGGCTGGACTGCCTAGGAATTAGCCGGCAGTGGCTCTGGCCGCCGGCACGGCTCTCCCCCTGTTTCGGGTGAAACATGGGAGGCGCGTGGGGAAGAAGAAGATGTGGGCCGGCTGGGCCGTCCCACGTTGGGCCCTATTGGGCCAACTCTGAGCCATCTTCGGGCCACATTTTGGATCTCGTATTGGGTCAAGAATGGAAAAATAAAAATATGGCCCGATTCGGCGTTGATTCTAGTTTCTTGGGGTATTTTTTTTTTCCTATTCGGGCTTATATATTGGGAGATATTCGAGCCCAAAGTTGAGCTCAGGATTAGATTGGGTAGACCTTAGGGGATGCTTTATTATTCCAATTTTAAAGATTTAATTGTGAAAATTAATGCTGTAGGTAACCAGATGTCCACATAGTTGATTTACAGTTTGGGATTAGCATACTGAGGTAAGTAAACCATTTATTATAATTTTCATAATTTATTAGAATATGAAAATTATGTATTTACATGCTCGATTGATATATATTGCATTATTTGAAAAATGAGGTAAAATGAAATTTTGCTATTTAAGTTGATAAATAGTACCACGAGTATACAATTGGATATCTGTTATAATTATATGTGATTACTAATATTTTGCAAAGTAATAAATTATAAATGTACAAAAATTGAATGATGTGATTATTTTGGCTTTGTAAAATATACTGGTACTATGGATGTATTTTATGCTATGATTGTACAAGCCACTGTATATGTGACATAAGGAGCTTATGCTCATGATGATGCATAATGTGCTACATGCAAATATGATGATGATATGTGTCGCCGTGGTTCTCATATGATGTGAAACGATATGAAATAATACCGAGAGATACGGGACCCACCTTCACAGGGGAAGATATGTGGAGGACACACATCTAGAGAATGTGATGTGATTGATATATGGCATAACGCACACACATCTAAAGGATGTATTGTGATTGATTATAATATATGGCACAACGCTGGTACCAGGACCCTTCCTCTTACGGGACATTAAAGAGTGATACACCAGATGGGTGTTGTAGGGCCATGGGACACATAAGAAAATAATAATATGAATACAGTGGGTTTATTTACATTACATATTTCAAATTTATTGTATAATTAAGCTTCAAAATTATTTGAGCTGATGACATGCATGTTTTGATAACATGATGAATGTATTTGAAATTGGAAGTTTTATACATGAAAATGTGATTTGATAATATCTTGAAATGATGAAATGATTATATTATGTGATAGTAGGCTTACTTATTGAGTATGAGCTCATATAAATCTCACAATATTTTTAGAGCCACAAGGCTAAAGAATGAAATTTGGGGTAGTTGGAGCTTCTATCATAGAAAATTAAGATCCAACATTTTGTTGTAACCCCATTGATTTATGTATAATGGGCATATAGCCCAAAACTCATAATTATGGCTTGTACTAAAATATTTGACTCTGAATGATATAGTGGTATTATCCTTCCTTGAATAAATTGGATTGTTACAGGACGCCTTGTATGTCAGGCATGCGGCAGGTTGCCACCCCTGGATCCCACATTGGGTCTGGGGTGTGACAGCTTTTATGGTATCAGAGCCTAGGTTTGACCTTAGGGACAAACATAAGATGACACTAGGCAAAACAGTAGGATGACACTGGGAGGGTAACAACTCTAAGAAGATATATATTTTTTTAAATAAATATGTTTTGAAAACTTAGGGGTTTGTAAAGATATTGATTGGAACCAAACTTGGCAAGAATAATCATGCCTCGTCACACTAGAAGTATGCGACAAGTTGAAAATTCCAGGCTGGTAACTCTGGCTAGCAGGGAGGCCAGCAAACTTCTGGAGGTTCTGGTTCCATCAATGTGATTGGCAATGGCCAGCAACAGCACCATACTGAGATACTTCAGGTCCTTATGGAAATGGTGTAGGCTATGCAGTAGCAGATCCAACAAGTTATGCCTGCTCAGCCCATCCCTCCTACTCCGTAAACTCCGCGAGTCGAACCTGAACCACTAGTCCAGCCCGCTCTGCCGCAACCCTGGCAAGGAGGAGGTCGAAGCTTTGCTGAGTTTAAGAGCTTAGCCCCTGCTCCCTTCTCTGGATCCACGGTCCACCAACCCCGCTGATGCTGAGGGGTGGATGAGGGAGATGGAGAAAGCCTTCAGGGCCCATGGTAGGAAGGAGGAGGAGCGGATTAGATTTGCCACCTACCTCCTTTAAGGAGAGGCATATGATTGGTGGTTGCATATGGAGCAGCGTTTAGGTGGACAGGCTGTTTCCTGGAGGGAGTTCAAGGAGGTCTTTTTCAACAAATACTTTACCAGTAGTGTGCAAAGACAGATGGAGTCTGAGTTTCTGAGCTGGAGCAGAAGAATCTCTCTGTGGCCCAGTACGAAGCCGAGTTCACTAGGCTAGCCCGGTTTTCTCCAAAAATAGTGACCACTGAGGGAGCCAAAATCACCAGGTTCACTGAAGGACTATGACCCAAACTGAGGCAAGCAGTCAATGCATTTGAACTCTCCACATATTGTGCTGTGGTGAGCAAAGCCCTGGTGATCGAAAGAGATATGAATAGGAACCAGAAGGAGTGGGAGCTACAGAGGAAGAGGAAGGGGTCTCCTTCGGGCTAGTCTTCGGGGCAGGCCAAGAAGAAAGATACATATCAGCCCCCCTCAAGACCGAAGGGTAAGGAGACCTGTTGCCCTCATAGCAGGAACTTTCACCCGGGCAGGCAGTGCCATGGGCTGAGAGGTGCCTGCTTCATATGTGGAAAGTGAATCACAAGATAGCCACTTGTCCCCTTCGGAGAGATCAGCTGCCTTCTCCAAATCTTGGGATGAACCAGCAACAGCAGTCGAGGATCAGGGAAGGGTCTTCACCCTCACCCAATAGGATGCTGCCGCTTCTAACTCCATTGTGGCAGGTATACCTGTTATTTAAGATTATTTTGTTCATGTGCAATATAATGCATTGATCATGAAGGATAAATAGGATCAGCTATATGATATCTAAGACAAACTAAACTTTATGATTAGGGACAATTAAAGTAGGCAACACTTATACTCATACTTTAGTAGATCCGGGTGCCATGCATTTGTTTATATCTGAGGCTTATCTTGCCAGCAATGCATCGTTGACACCTGTTCCCCTAGAACAGGAGTTGCACATTGCATTCCCAAATGGAGATGTTATGAGGGTGGACTCAGTATGCAAATCTTGCCTGATTAATTTGAAGGATAAAAAGTTGAAGGCTGATCTAATTGTCCTTCCACTAAAGTCCTTTGATGTTATCCTTGGGATGGACTGGTTGGCCTCCTATCATACTTCAGTAGACTGTTTCAGGAAAATGGTGATCTTCAAAATCCCTAATCAGCCTGAATTCAATTTTACTGGAAGCCAGGAACACCTGGCCTCAGTGTTTGTATCAGCACTGCAGGCAGCCAAATATTTGAAGAAAGGTGGCCAAGGGTTTCTTGCTATGGTCAAGGACCTTCAGCAGGAAGAGGTCAAGTTGAGGATATTCCAGTGGCTATGGAGTTTCCTGATGTCTTCCCGATGATTTGACCGAATTGCCTTCAGATTGGGAAGTTGAGTTCACCTTTGATTTGGTCCCTGGTACTGGACCTATATCCAAGGCCCCTTATCGCATGGCCCCAGCTGAGCTAAAAGAGATGAAGGGCCAATTGCAGGAGCTCCTAGATCGGGGATTTATCAGACTGAGTGTCTCTCCTTGGGGTGCTCCAGTATTATTTGTCAAAAAGAAAGATGGAAGTCTTTAGCTCTGCATTAATTACCAAGAAATCAATAAGGTAACAGTGCGGAACAAGTATCCCTTGCCGAGGATTGATGATATATTCGATCAGCTCCAAGGAGCTCGGGTATTCTCAAAGATTGATCTTCGGTCAGGATACCATCAACTCAAGGTCAAGGCTGAGGATGTGCCGAAGACAGCATTCAAAACTAGATATGGCCACACGAGTTCTTGGTGATGCCGTTTGGGTTGACTAATGCCCCGGTAGCATTCATGGACTTGATGAACAGAATCTTTAAGCCATACTTGGACCAGTTCGTGGTGGTATTCATTGATGACATCCTGGTATATTCTAAAAGCCAGGAGGAACATGTAGACCATGAGGATTGTTCTGCAAACTCTTCGGGAGAAAAAGCTTTATACCAAGTTGCAGAAGTGTGACTTCTGGTTGAACCAAGTATCATTCTTGGGTCATATAATATCTAAAGATGGCATATCTGTTGACCCAAAGAAGATTGAGGTAGTTGTTAACTAGTGTAGGCCTTCCAATATATCCGAAGTAAGAAGCTTCATGGGACTGGCTGGATATTATCGCAGATTCGTGGAAGGCTTCTCTTGCATTGCTCTACCCCTGACTCACTTGACCCAAAAGCAAGCGAAGTTTGACTAGACTGAGGAGTGTGAGGAAAGTTTTTAGGAGCTAAAGCAACGCCTAGTATCAGCCCGCATCCTTACCCTTCCGTCAGGATCTAGAGGATTCACCCTATTCACGGATGCTTCTTGGAAGGGATTGGGATGTGTTTGATGCAAAATGAGAAGGTGATAGCTTATGCCTCAGACAGCTAAAGCATACGAGCAAAATTATCCAACTCATGACCTATAGTTGGCCGCTGTGATTTTTGCCTTGAAGATCTGGCGGCATTATCTATATGGAGAGGCATGTGATGTGTACACAGACCACAAAAGTCTGAAGTACATCTTCACTCAGAAGGAGTTAAATTTAAGGCAAGGGAGGTGGATGGAGCTACTAAAAGATTATGACTGAACCTGCACTATCACCTAGGGAAGGCCAATATGGTAGCTGATGCCTTGAGTAGAAAGTCCTCCTCGGAGTTAGCTTATATGATCACTTCTCAGCCTCACATCCAGAGGGATCTTGAGAAGTTGAAGGTTGAATTGCGAGTACAACGGTCCGATGGGCTTATGGCAGCACTTGTACTCCAACCAACTCTGTTAGACAGGATCAAGTCCTCCCAGAAAGAAGACTTGGACCTGCAAAAGATTAAGGAAGCTGTGAAGTCAGGGCTCAAAATGAATTTACTATAATGGAGGATGGATCCCTGAGATTTGATGATAGGCTCTGTGTGCCAAATGTGAGGATCTAAGGGTAGAGATTCTGAGGGAGGCCCACTATTCTCCCTACACAGTGCACCCAGGAGGTACCAAAATGTACAAAGACCTAAAAGAAAACTTTTGGTGGAAGGGAATGAAAAGAGAGATTGCTCAATATGTGGCCAAATGTTTAGTATGTCAGCAAGTGAAGGCTGAGCATCAAAGGCCTACGGGAACCCTTCAGTCCTTGATGATTCCACAGTGGAAATGGAAGAAAATCACTATGAATTTCGTGACTGGATTGCCTAAGACACCTAGGAGCAATGATGCAATGGGTCATTGTAGACAGATTGACGAAGTCAGCCCATTTCCTGCCATTCAGAGTTGGAATTTCCAGTGAGAGATTGGCCATCATGTATATTGAGCAAATTGTGAGGCTTCATGGTATTCCATATCTATTGTATCAGATCGGGATACTAGGTTTGTGTCCCAATTCTAGAAGAGTCTTCATAGAGCTCTGGGGACCAAATTGAATTTCAGCACAACCTTCCATCCCTAGACAGATGGGCAGTCTGAGAGAACCATACAGACCCTGAAGGATATGTTGCGAGCCTGTGTGATGGACTTGGGCAGTGCTTGGGACAACCACTTATCTTTAGTGGAATTTTCTTACAATAACAGCAACCAAGCCAGTATTCAGATGGCTCCATTTAAGGCCATGTATGGTAGGAAATGCATATCTCCCTTATGTTGGGATGATGTGGGAGAGAGAAAATTATTAGGCCCTGAGCTGATTCGGCAGATAGTAGAGAAGGTGCAACTGATCAAGGGATGACCGCACAGCTCAGAGCCGACAGAAGAGCTATGCTGATGTGAGAAGAAGGGAGCTAGAATTTTAGGTTGGAGATCATGTCTTCCTGAAGATATCACCAACCAAAAATGTGATGAGATTTGGAATTAGAGGTAAACTGAGTCCACGATACATTGGACCATTTGAGATTCTGAGCAAACTAGGGGAGGTGGCTTATAGCCTGGCATTACCTCTGGCACTCTCTAGGGTACACAATGTATTTCATGTATCCATGTTGAGGAGGTACATTTCTGACCCCAGCCATGTGATAGAATTTGAGCCCATGTAGTTAAGGAAGGATCTAACATATGAGGAGCATCATGTGCGTATTGTGGACCGCAAGGATCAAGTTTTAAGACAGCGTAGCATTCCCTATGTCAAGGTTTAGTGGAGTAACCATTCTGAGAGGGAAGCTACTTGGGAGCTTGAGGAGAAAATTAAAGAGAAATATCCTTAATTGTTTGTAACATAACATATGTAATTGGAAAGAAGATTAATCATATAATCAAAGCTTTGGATTCTAAATGATATATGAAGTACATCAATTTCGAGGCCAAAATTTTTATAAGGAGAGGAGAATGTGAACTCTCGGATCCTCACCATGTGAGGATCCACCTTCTTTGACGGAGGAAGGGAGGTGCCGCCCTTCCTCCGCCATTGTTGACTTGGCATGGCGGAAGGAGGCACCGACATGCCCCCTTCACACGAGCACAAGGGAGGGGCTAACCCTCCCCTTGCCATGATATAAGGAGGGGGGGAGCACCCCTCCTTCTCCATTCTCATCCCCCCCAGCCTCAAGGTAAGAAGTAAGTAGAATGAGAGAGAAATAGAGAGAGAATGAGAGGCAATGAGAGAGGAGAGAGATGGAACCAAGCTGGTTCACGGCTTGGTTTGGGCTCGGCGAAGTGGCTGTCGCCTCGCTGGGCCTGGGCAGCGGCCAGTGGCCCTCACTAGCTGCGGGTGACCATCCGGTGAGGGTCCGGCCGGTCGTGCTGCCGGTACGACTCCAAGCTGCGATGGGTTGAAAGAGAGAAAGAGAAATAGAGGGAGAAAGAGAGGGAAAGGGAGGCAGTCGGCTTTGGCCCAGTCGCCGATGGCCGGGCTGCCTAGGAATTGGCCGACGGTGGCCCTGGCCGCCGGCACGGCTCCCCTCCCCTGTTTCGGGTGAAACAGGGGAGGTGCATGGGGAAGAAGAAGACGTGGGCCGGCTGGGCCGGCCCACGTTGGGCCCTATTGGGCCAACTTTGAGCCATCATTGGGCCACATTTTGGACTCCGTATTGGGCCGAGAATGGAGAAATAAAAATATGACCCGATTTAGCGTTGATTCTAGTTTCTAAGGATATTTTTATTTCTCCATTCGGGCTTATATATTGGGAGATATTCGAGCCCAAATTTGGGCCTAGGATTAGACTGGATAGACCTTAGGGGATGCTTTATTTTTCCAATTTTAAAGATTTAATTATGAAAATTAATGCTATAGGTAACCAGATGTCCACATAGCTGATTTATAGTTTAAGATTAGCGTACTGAGGTAAGTAAGCCATTTATTATAATTTTTATAATTTATTAGAATATGAAATTTATATATTTACATGCTATATTGATATATTGCATTATTTGAAAAATGAGATAATATGAAATTTTGTTATTTAAGTTGATAAATAGTACCACGAGTATACAATTGGGTATCTGTTATAATTATATGTGATTGCTAATATTTTGCAAAGTAATAAATTATAAATGTGCAAAAATTGAATGATGTGATTATTTTGGCTTTACAAAATATACTGGTACTATTGATGTATTTTATGCTATGAATGTACAAACCACTGTATATGTGACATGAGGAGCTTATGCTCATAATGATGCATGATGTGCTATATGCAAATATGATGATGATATATGTTGCCGTGGTTCTCATATGATGTGAAACGATGTAAAATGCCGAGAGATATGGGTCCCACCTCCACAGGAGGAGATATGTAGAGGACACACATCTAGAGGATGTGATGTGATTGATATATGGCATAAAGCACACACATCTAGAGGATGTGTTGTGATTGATTATGATATATGGCACAACGCTGGTACCAGGACCCTTCCTCTTAGGGGTCATTAAAGAGTGATACACCAGATGGGTATTGTAGGGCCGTGGGACACATAAGAAAATAATAATATGAATACATTGGGTTTGTTTACATTGCATATTTCAGCATTTATTGTATAATTAAGCTTTCAAAATTATTTGAGCTGATGATATGCATGTTTTGATAACATGATGAATGTATTTGAAATTGAAAGTTTTATACATGAAAATGTGATTTGATAATATCTTGAAATGATGAAATGATTATATTATGTGATAGTAGGCTTACTTATTGAGTGTGAGCTCATATAAAGCTCACAATGTTTTTCAAAACCACAAGACTAAAGAATGGGATTTAGGGTAGTTGGAGCTTCTATCAGAGGAAATTAAGATCCAATATTTTGTTGTAACCCCATTGATTTATGTATAATGGGCATATAGCCCAAAACTCATAATTATGGCTTGTACTAAATATTTGACTCTGAATGATATAGTGGTATTATCCTTTCTTGAATAAATTGGATTGTTACAGGACACCTTGCATGCCAGGCATGCGGCGGGTTGCCACCCCTGGATCCCACATTGGGTCTGGGGCGTGACATTGGGTCAAAGATTGAGCGAGGTTAGGGTTAGGGTTAGGATTGCTAGGTCTTTTCCATCCGGAATGGAGGAGAGATAGGTATTTGGGAGTGGAGAGAGAGAGAGCGGAGAAGAAATTCGAAGGGGTTGGAAAGAAAGAAATTTGACTTTGGGTTAGGGTTTTGTTTAGGAAAAGGAAGGAAGTAAATTAGGAGGAGGGAAAAAGATAAATTTTTAGTTTTATATTAGACTACGCCTTAATTAAAAATGTAGTCTTTTTATATTATAAGATAATATAAGACTACGCTTTGATAAAAAACGTAGACTTTTTATATTATAAGATAATATAAGACTACGTCTTATTTAAAAATGTAGTCTTTTTATATTATAAGATAATATAAGACTACGTTTTTAATAAAAGATGTAGTCTTTTAATTTATGAAAAATTATAAAAATGTAGTCTAAAATATTAGACTACATTTTTTTACGAAAAACGTAGTCTTTTTCCTAAAATCTACCCGCGTGAGTATAATGGGCCGCGCACAGGTTTGCATCTCAACACGGTCTAGGGACTCAGTCATGGCCGGAGTTTGACTAGGTTCCGGTGCCAAGGCTGGTTGGAAGGTCAGTTATGGTTGGTCCATGGCAAAAGAGCGAGGACATGGGAAGGAGAAAATGCGTTCTTTGTTCGTGAATTAGGTTCTCTGGTGAACCAGAATGAAATGGGCCTTTATCTAATTGGGTTTAACCTAATTGGAAGCCTGGTCATGAAAATTATTTAAAGCCAAATGGGGATTGGGTTCTTGTGATTGGGACTCTTAAGTTATAAATGTGTTCGTATGGGTTTAGGTTGGTTTAATAATTAACTGTTAAACCTAAACCAACCTTGGCTTAGACATTAGTGTATAGCCTGACTAGCTTTGCTTTTAATTGGTTCAACTTGGAGCCTGGCTCATGTTGCCTAATCAAGTGGCCTAAACTAGGTGATCTGTGACAGGTTGTAGGTTGGTTGAGACCCAGGCTTAATTAGACCTTGGCTCAAGATTGTTGTTCAAGCAAGTCCAAGTGTAAAAAAGAGTTGGGCTAAGTTTAAATTAGGATGGATACGTTAGAAAAAATATATTAACTGTCATGTCATGGGAGGATAGAATTTTTAAATTAAATGTTGTTCAGACAATCATGAGCAGTTTGAAATGAGTTTTTTATTTATTTATTTATTTTTGGTACAGAAAAGGAGGGCTAAGCCGATCCGTAGCTAGGTCCCATGCGGCCCCGTTCCCCGCCAGGGAATGTTCCGCAGTCGTTCCCCGTCCGAAGGCGAGTTGGTCAACCTGGCCCCACACAGGTCAACCTGGCCCCACACAGGTACTAGACAGACCTTAGCCCCTCCAACATCAGAGTTTCAGGCTCTAAGGATTAACCTTGAAATTATTGACGGTTTAGATTGACAAAGAAGGTAAGGTAAACTAATCATAAATTAATAAGTTATTTAATTACTTCATTTTTAAACTTAAATATAATTTTTAATTAATTGTTGATGTTTAAATATGCATTATTAATAAAATATGAATCATTATTATCCTATTATTATTTTGCATAACTAAATTTTATTACTTTATTATGTGAGTAGAATATTAAAACTTAGCGCCTTCTATTATTATTTAATTCCTGCATAATTAGTTATTACAAAAAAATACTAATTCAAATAAATAGAATATAAAAGTTAAAATTTATATTGTTATAAAACCAAAAATAATAATAACCAATAATACTAACAATAATAATAATAATAATAATAATAATAATAAATAATAATGATATTCATGTATATACACATAATATCATCTAAAGAACTATAAGATTAATTAAACAATGGATTCATTGGATGTAAATGAATCCAGAATGATAAAATATCTCATTCTTGGTCCACTATGATACGACTTAATGGTGATGCTGAGACTCATCTTTATAAAGATATACGAAGAAAATATATCCATCTATAAAATTAGATATGGTATTCTTTCTCTATCATAGAGATATATGTGATCATAGTTCTTGATCGTAGCATATTCATAGTAAATAATATGTAAACTTAAAATAATAATTAAAGATGATGGGGGTATGATAATCATAATGACATATAAATTTTAATAATATATGCACACCTTGATAACAATAAAGATAGTATATTACTGTATATTTGTCTTAAAAATTCCATAATACAGAGAGCAAACTATAGGAAAACTAATAGCGTACCAATCGGCCTCAACAAATTTTATTAAATAAATTTCATACTTTTCACAACAACTAGGGCTTAACAATAGCTCTATACGTCTTTTACCAAAAGAATATAGTATTATAATATCAACTTTAAAATGAAATACGGAGATCACCCCCGGCACCATGCAGAAGAAGTGAGCCACAGGCCGTAGCAGAGGGTGATAGCGCCTGGAGCCAGTCATCAAGAAACATGAAGAGCTTGGGGACGGACATCAGCGGGAGGCAACGGGCATACTGTGCAGCACCACAGTCTCGACCGTCAGCCCCGGGCCGAACCCAAAGAGCACTCCCCACTCCAACCCCTCGCCAGTCGTCGCCAGCCCTTCCTCCACCGACCTCTTCCTCATCTCGTCGAGTATGAACAGCACGCAAGCGCTCGACATGTTCCCATATTCCTTCAGCACCTCTCTTGTGGCTCTCATCTTCTCCTTCTTTAGCCCCACCTTCTCCTCCACCTGGTCCAGTATTGCCGGCCCTCCTGGGTGCGCCGCCCAGAACACGGAATTCCAGTCGCTAATCCCAATCGGCCCCAGAGCCTGGACCAAACTCTTCTCGATGTTCTTCGATATCAGCCCCGGCACGTCCTTAAGCAGGTGGAAGGTAAGCCCCACTTCTCTCAAGTGGCCGTCGATGGCGCCTTCGGAGTCGGGGAGGATGGTTTGGCTAGCCGAGATGACTTGGAAGAGCGGTCGCTCGATGGCTGGGTCGGGGTCGGCACCGACGATCAGGGCAGCGGCGCCATCGCCGAAGAGTGCCTGGCCGACTAGGCTGTCGAGGTGGGTCTCAGTGGGGCCTCGGAAGGTGACGGCGGTGATCTCGGAGCAGACGACGAGAACGCGGGCGCCGCGGTTGTTCTCGGCGAGGTCCTTGGCGAGGCGGAGCACGGTGCCGCCGGCGAAGCAGCCCTGCTGGTACATCATGAGGCGGTTGACGGAGGGGCGAAGGCCGAGCAGCTTGGTGAGCTGGTAGTCGGCCCCGGGCATGTCGACGCCGCTGGTGGTGCAGAAGATAAGGTGGGTGATCCGGGACTTGGGCTGACCCCACTCCTTGATGGCCTTGGCGGCTGCCTCCTTGCCGAGCTTGGGGACCTCGACGACCACCATGTCCTGCCGGGCATCCAGCGATGGCCCCATGTACGCACACATGTTGGGATTCTCTTTCAGGATCTCCTCGGTCAGGTACATGTAGCGCTTGCGGATCATCGACTTGTCGCCTGCCTCAAATATCAAGTCATCGCAACTTCAGTAATCACATATATATATATATAATCAGTTATAATGAAGAAACTTAGAGCCCATATATATATATGCACCACTCAATAAGGATCCAAGAATATATGATGACAATTATATTCATGTTGTCGTAGTCTCCCATGCCTTTTTAGCAGTACACATTGGCTCGGCAAAACAATATATTATCTGCCTTTATTATTTACTTAAGTGTAACTTGTGTGAAAAGCTAATTAATAAAACTAATAGCCATGCAGTTCCTTGTCTTAATCTTAATTTACATTACAAAGGCACGATCCTTGAATGAATGGACTCCACAAATTTGCACTCTCTAATTTATGACTTCTCCTCCATCCATCCCACGCTCTTTATCTCTCTTTTTACAACTAAAACTAAAAACGTACGGGAGCATGCAAGCTTTTTGAACATAAATAGACATGGCCATATATATATATATAGACTTACACATTCTCTTAAACTTCTCCTTGAGTTCGGTGAGATGCTCGCTGTTGGTGATCCGAAAATAGTAATCAGGGTAGTCGGCCTGGTACACGGCATTAGGAGGGTTGGCGGTGCCAATGGCGAGCACCGTCGCCGGGCCCTCGGCCCTCTGAGCCTTACGGATCTCCTCCACGGTCTTCGACATGGCTTCTTGAACCAAAATTTAGCTCAGAGGGAAAGGTAGTACAAGAGGATCGAGGAGCTTGGAATGGTGGGAGAGGGTGCTGTGGGTGAAAGCTAGAGGGAAGATGGTGAGGCTTTATAGGAGAAGAAGGTAGGTGGGGACTTGAGAGAGAGCAGATTGGGTAGGTCGGAAGTTGAGAGAGATCAGAGTAGATGGGTCAAAACGTGGAGCTTAGACCGCCCGGCCGACGCTTGGGTCGATGGCCCGCCACTAATACATTGGGGTGACCGCTATTGCTGACTTCAACGGTCTTATGTGTTATTACGTCTGCTGTAGTAGAATTCCAGGGACCTAATAAAATCGCGTTAATTAAGAACGTTAAAAGATTATTTATTTTGATATTTAGTTATGTAAACAATCTAAATTATTTATTTATTTATTTATTTTTGAACGGCAAAGGAGAGCTAGCATCTAATTAACATATATCAGCTGAGTTTGGTGTGGATGAAATATAAAACTCAAAATACTTCCATCTTGTATGTATCTACTCAATTTATCAGATTGCCTGCAACTCGATTCATTTTTTTACAGGCATGTGAGTACATAAGATGTTGCGGGCGAATCACGTGTGATGAACGTCGGACGGACCAGGGTCACCGGGTGTGCAGAGAGATCACCGTCTTCCTCCTGGAGCCTGCAAAAAGTCCCGGGCCGGTAGTTCCGGCGGGGACCCTCCGACGCCCAAGTTAGTGAGTCGTCGAACAGGAATCTTAATCTTTTTCTTATTCTAGTGGAAGTTTTTCTCAGAGAGAGTCCCCCTCAATGGAGCTCGGGTCCTCCCTTTATACCTGTTGGGAATCCCGTATATCTTGGCCTGTTGGAACCGTCGAATCTGCTTCATCGAACGGTAAGTTGTTGGACTGATGCGGGATAGGGGGCCGCTTATAGCGGTAACTGTTGATCGGGCTGAGACCTGCCCGCGATTTAGGTAAACAGACTGTTCGGCAGTAGACCTTAAATCGCGGGGTCTTGGCCACTGGTGCCAACGCATAGTGATCTTTTGGGGCCGACGCTAAGGGCCGATGCTGAGGGCAGACGCTGAGGGCCGACGCTGAGGGCCGACGCTGAGGGCCAATGCTGAGGGTCGACGCTGAGGGCCGACGTTGAGGGCCGACGCTGAGGGCCGCTGAGGGCCGACGCTGGGAGCTGAGGGCCGTCGCTGAGGGCCGACGCTGGGGGCCGACGCTGAGGGCCGACGCTGAAGGCTGACGCTGGGGACCGACGCTGGGGGCCGACGCTGGAAGCCTACGCTGGTGGCTTTGGGTTACGTTGTCACATCATTGCTTTCGAAAGTCGTGCGGAAGATAATACTACCCCGGGAAAACCGTCAGCCGTATCATATGCCCCCCCACCCCTGAGATTGGTGAGCGTTTACTTACCTGCGAAAGGGGGTGTGAATATCTTCTAGGGGGCCGGTTTCCACGGTCATCTTGCTTTTGTTGGGATTAGGGAAGATTTTCCTCGGGCAGTGCTACGAAAAGGCGGACGACATCATTGCGGTAAGGTTAGCACCCCCTTTTACATTGGTGGTCTTTTCGATCTTTTCGCATCGGCGGGCTATCGAAACGCCTCCCAACTGAAGACGGACGCGTGGTTGAATCGGACGGTTTGAGGGTGTTCCGAGATGGTGTAATGATGGCGAGTTGCCCTTATCTTCCTATCTTCCCTCTTTCTTCCGCCATTGCCCCTTTTGAGTCCGCCTGCGTTTCCGTCTTCTGTTCGTTCTCCGTGCTTTGTCCCTGCTCGCGTTTTTCTTCTCAGGTCAGTCCTTATGGCTTCTTCTCCTTCTTGTTCTATTTCTGGTTCTTGGGGGGGTCCCACCATTCTTCCCAGTCTGAGTCCCCGTCCCTCCAATGGTCCACCTCTTCTTCTGATCCTTCACCCGAGCCCCGACCAGTCAGTCGTCCCTCCGGGAGTCGTCCGTCCGGTGGACAAACTTCCGTTAGAACCCGGCCGGCGGTTGCCGGCCCTTCTAGGGTACCAAGGAGTCCCCGAAGGGACTGCGTCGACCATGTCTGCTCAGGACATTGCGAACTTAAGGGCCAGGTACGGCTTCCCTCCGGACCTTCACTTGTTTGTTCCTACCTCCAATGACAGGGCAACCTCTTCCCGTTCCGGAGGGTTGCCCTTGTACGGGGCCTTTTTTAAGGCCGGGCTTAGGTTACCGATTCATCCCTTTATCCTTAATCTTCTGGATAGGTATTCCTTGACCCCGTCCAACTAGTTCCCAACTCCTTCCGAACCATAGTCGGTTTTTGGTACTCTGCCATTTGCAGGGTATAGAGGCTAGCATTTCTTTGTTCCGCAGCTTCTATACCTTCGCAAACAGTCGGGGTGGTGGTCTTTCACCCCTAGATCTAATAGGATCCTTAGGTTGTGCCTTCCTTCCTCCGTTAAGGGTGGAAGGACAAGTTCTTTTTCGCGGACATCAGCGGGGTTCGTGGAAGCTGGGGGGTACCCAATATCGATGCCAACAGGGATGCCTCCATCCTTCCACGAGACCGGATGGCATTTGGGCAGCTCCTGACTGCCGAGATTCCTAAGTGTAATAAGCTGTTAGCCGAGGAGAACCTTCAGCGCGCCGGCTTAATTCCCTCGAGGGGTGAGCATCAGTCCACTTGCCTCCCTTCTCTGTTTTTCTCCCTTCTCTCTTCTTTTTTTTTTTTTTTTTTTTTAACTATCCCTTGCTTGCGTAGGGATGGCGCCGTCACCGCACAAGCTCAAGCAGGTGGCCGCCAAGAAGAGGAAGGCCACGGGGACTGTATCCCCTGCTGAAGGGAGGGCTGCCACTAAGGTTCCCAGGAGGGCCGACGCTGGGAGGGTTAGTGGCAGAGAGACCGGCGCTGGGATGGCCGACACTGGAGGAGCTATGGCCGTGAAGCCCCCACGTGCAAAGTCCCGAAGAAGGGCGGCCCCAAAAGGGCCGTCACTAAAGTAGTCCGCCCCAGAATCCAAAGCAGTGGGGCCCGTGTGCATAGGTGAGGCAATCCGACCCCGACGAAGAACCCGTCCTGGAAGACACGGCAAGGCCAAGGCTGGCAAGGAGGTGGAGCGAAGCCCGCCGGAGAAGAATCTCCAGCCCCGGCTCCAATTATTTTACTTGATTTATCTCCCGAGGGGAAGATACCGTCTCCCGCGCCTAAGAGGCGGGTAAGCTCCGGTGGCAACAGCAGCGGCTCCAGCCGCTGCTTGCCCCCAGCTGAAGCGCCTCTACCGGCTAAAGGGCCGGGGACGGCAGGTTCTGAGGCAGAATCGCCTCCGTAGGCCCGTCATCCAGGGAAGGGAGGACTATCGATCCTTCCTTCCAGTCACTGCTGGCGAATCATAGCCGCTGGGCTATGCGGTTATAGAGGAAGCTTCAGTGGAGGAGATGCAAGAATATCTCCGAAGTCGGAAGAGTGGGGCCTTCTTTCGTGAAGCTTCGGTGGCGCACCTCTGGGTGAGTTTTTGTGCCACTTATTGTTCTTTTCTTTTCCCTTTTTCCTTATCATATATATTTTTTTTTTTTTTTTTTTAGGCCTTGAACTCCCTGGTCGCCCTCAAAGACATCTGGACTTTGAGCGACACCGCCCTTGAGCAAGCACGGGAGGAGATGGTCTCCCTTCAAGCAAAAGCTGAAAAGTCGGCGATGGCCCTAGAGGACACCCGGGCCACCCTGATGGGTGAGGTAGAGGCTACTCGGCTTAGAGCCGAAAAAGCTGAATACGCGCTGGAAGTTGCCCAGCGCCGTGCTGCCAATGAGCTGGACAACGCTCAGGTGGCGGAGGAGAAGCAAAAAGCGGCCGAGGAGAAGCTGACGGCAGAGAGCAGGAGGTATGCGTTCTAAGGACTCAGATGAGCTCTGCCTCTGCCGAGACAATGCGGCCAAGGAAGCCACCCGCCAACACGTAATGAAAATCGCGGATCTGGAGGCGGCAGTGGCGGAGGCCCAGAGAAGAGCCACCGAGGCGGAAGAGAAGGGGGCCAATGCCATAGAGGATTATAAAAAATCCGAGGCCTTCGATGACGAGGTAGCTGAGTCAGCGGCGTTAGCTTATGACGCCGGCTTCCAAGATTGCAAAAAGAAAATCAGGAGCTTTACGACTTGGAAGATATTGAGGGGCTGCAGCCTGACGACGTCCCTGAGGATGACCCCGCCTTCGGATGCCCATTAGCTGCTTTTTGTTTCTCTGTTGGCAATTTTGTAAACTTCGTCATCAATGAATATTTTAATTTCTTGAGCTTCCTTTGTTCAAACCGCTGTGACTGTTAGTGGATAGTAACATGCGTAGTAGATTACGTTAGATAGGACCGTGGGCTATGATGCTGTCCTAGCATTGACAAGGCCGATGTTAGGCGGTCCTTGGTGCCAACACAGTCGATCTCTACGGCTGACGCTAGGCGCCGGTCTTGGTGCCAACGCGGAGTTGGTCTTTGAGTGCCGGAGCGGATCCGGTCTTTTGATGCCGACGCTGGGCGCCGGTCCAGTGCCAACGCGGAGTTGGTCTTTGAGTGCCGGAGCGGATCCGGTCTTTTGCCGACGCTGGGCGCCGGTCTTGGTGCCAACGCGGAGTTGGTCTTTGAGTGCCGGAGCGGATCCGGTCTTTTGATGCCGACGCTGGGCGCCGGTGCCAACGCGGAGTTGGTCTTTGAGTGCCGGAGCGGATCCGGTCTTTTGATGCCGACGCTGGGCGCCGGTCTTGGTGCCAACGCGGAGTTGGTCTTTGAGTGCCGGAGCGGATCCGGTCTTTTGATGCCGACGCTGGGCGCCGGTGCCAACGCGGAGTTGGTCTTTGAGTGCCGGAGCGGATCCGGTCTTTTGATGCCGACGCTGGTCTTTGCCAACGCGGAGTTGGTCTTTGAGTGCTTGGTCTTTGAGTGCCGGAGCGGATCCGGTCTTTTGATGCCGACGCTGGGCGCCGGTGCCAACGCGGAGTTGGTCTTTGAGTGCCGGAGCGGATCCGGTCTTTTGATGCCGACGCTGGGCGCCGGTCTTGGTGCCAACGCGGAGTTGGTCTTTGAGTGCCGCTTTGAGTGCCGGAGCGGATCCGGTCTTTTGATGCCGACGCTGGGCGCGGTGCCAACGCGGAGTTGGTCTTTGAACATACTCATTAGAAAATAAGAAGGTCTATTATTCATGCATCAACAGATTCAAATTAATAACGATAGAATTCTATTGATAGTACCGTCGCAAATTGTCGGCATTCCAAGTTCGAGGGAGCGGTTTCCCGTCTAGCTCTTCAACTTTATATGCCCCATGGTGAGTACCTCCTTGACACGGTATGGTCCTTCCCATTTTGGTGCCAGCTTGCCCCCTTCCGTTGGCTTTGATACTTCAGCTCTTCGTAGGACAGGTCTCCGGCGGAATGTCTTGGGCCGCACCCGAGAGTTGTAGTGTTTGGCCGCTCGCTGACGGAATGCTGCCATGCGAAGCTGCGCTTGATCTCGCAATTCTTCCACCAAATCCAGATCAGCTCCTCAGCTGGTTGGAGTTGCTTTCTTCGTGGTATAATTCCGTCCGGGGACTGGGAGCTCCTATCTCCACGGGATGACCGCCTCGGTCCCAAAGACCAGGCTGAAAGGGGTTTCCCCTGTGGGTGCTCGCGGCGTCGTGTGGTAGGCCCACAGCACACTGGAAAGTTCTTCCACCCAGCGCCCTTTGCAGCTATCTAGCCGAGCCCTGAGCCCTTGGAGGATGATGCGATTGGTCACCTCAGCTGCACCGTTGGTTTGGGGATGCCCTACGGAGGTGAATCGGTGACGGATGCCTAGGCCCTCGCAGAATTCTCGGAAGGCCGTGTTATCAAACTGTCGGCCGTTGTCTGTAACGAGGGTGTGCGGTAGCCCGAACCGGCACACCACAGATTTCCAGAAGAAAGCCTTACTTTGGCTTCCGTGATCTTAGCAAGAGCTTCCGCCTCGATCCACTTAGTGAAATGATCGACGGCCACCACTAGGAACTTACGTTGTCCGGAGGCAGGAGGGAAAGGTCCCAGGATGTCCATGCCCCACTGTGCGAAGGGCCACGGTGCAGCCAGAGGGGTCAGCTGGGACGCCGGTTGATGTTGAATGTTGGCATGACGCTGGCAGCTGTCACACTTTTTAACAAGTTCAGATGCATCCTCTTTCATTGTCAACCAGTAATACCCCTGACGTAGAGCTTTATATGCAAGAGCCCTGCCCCCCAGATGGCTTCCGCATATCCCCTCGTGTATCTCTCGCAAAATATAATTGGCGTCGGTGGACCGACACACCTGAGGATGGGGTATGAGAATGACCTTCGGTAGAGCTTTCCCTCCATAAGGAAGAACTTCGGGGCCCGTCTTTAAGTTTCCTGGCTTCGGCAGGGTCTTCTGGGAGGATACCTTCGGTAAAGTATTGAACATAGGCGTCCATCCAGGAAGGCTCCTGCCCACTGGTAAAGTTTCTCTTGGTACATCAATGCTCGGGGCTTCTAAGTGCTCCACATAAGCTTTTCCCAACATCCCATCAGCTGAGGCAGCGAGGTGGGATAGGCGTCGGCTCTAGCATTCTCTTGTCGAGGAATGTAGCTGACGCTGAAGTGAGTAAATGGAGAATTGAGAACACCGCATCCAAGTAGCGGGCCATGATGGGATCCTTTGCCTCGTACTCCTTGGTGATCTGGCCAGCAACCAATTGGGAGTCGGTGAAAGCCCTAAGGCGTTTCACCCCAAGTTCCCGAGCCAATCTTACTCCGGATAACAAAGCTTCATATTCCGCCTGATTATTAGTGGCTGGAAAGAGGAAGCGAAGTGCACACTCAGTAACCACCCATCCGAGTTGGCCAAGATGAGGCCTGCTCCGCTCCCTTGAGAGTTCGACGCCCCATCTACATGAAGGACCCACTCATCGTCACTGGTTCCAAGGGTTGAGTGTCCGTAGGAAGGTTCTTTAGGTAACTCGGTTCCCCAAGTACATTCGACCAAAAATCTGCCAAGACTTGAGACTTCATGGCCGACGGGGCGGAAAGATAGATCAAACTCCCCCAGCTTGAGGGCCCACCTGGCCAGCCGGCCGAAGTATCCGGGCGAGCTAGAACTGTCTTCAGAGGCTGGTCTGTGATCACCGCGATCGGGTGGGCTTGGAAGTATGGCCGCAGACGCTGGGCAGACACGATCAATGCAAAGATGATCTTTTCCATGTTTGAGTATCGGTCTCTGCATCATGAAGCACCTTACTTGTATAGTATACTGGCCTTTGTGTGCCATCAATGTCCACCCGGACTAGCACGGAGCTAACAGCCTCAGGAGAGGCCGCAGGTATAGAAGGAGCTCTCTCCGCCCGTCGGCTTGGCTAGCAGCGGCGGGGTAGATAAGAACGTCTTTAACCCTTCGAACGCCTCCTGGCATTCTTTGGTCCACTCGAAC
The DNA here is from genome assembly GCA_900491605.1 of Calamus simplicifolius. Lineage (NCBI taxonomy): Eukaryota > Viridiplantae > Streptophyta > Magnoliopsida > Arecales > Arecaceae > Calamus > Calamus simplicifolius. Next base: position 120,804 of record UESW01002090.1, on the reverse strand, counting down.
TTATTGATTCTGCGAAGCGCCTTGAAGAAAGGTAAACACCTTTCAGCGGACTTGGATAGGAAGCGGCTTAGGGCGGCTATTCTTCCCGTCAGGCGTTGTACTTCCTTCTTGTTGGCGGGAGGCCTCATGTCCAAGATGGCTTGGACTTTGTCCGGGTTTGCTTCAATCCTCTCCGGGTCACCATGAAACCCAAGAACTTCCCGCTGTTACCCGAATGCACACTTGCGAGGGTTCAGCTTCATCTGATACCGACGAAGGTTGTCAAAAGTTTCTGCCAGGTCCGTGATGTGGTCAAGGGCACGAACGCTTTTTGTCAGCATGTCATCCACATACACTTCCATATTACGCCCTATCTGTCCTTCGAAGACTTTGTTCATCAGCCTCTGGTAAGTAGCCCCCGCATTCTTTAACCCGAAAGGCATTACCTTGTAGCAATATAGACCCTTTTCGGTTATGAAGGAGGTAGCTTCTTCATCCCGGGTTCATCCGGATCTGGTTGTATCCGGAGAAAGCATCCATGAAGCTAAGGACCTCATGGCCGGATGTAGCGTCCACCAGTTGATCGATTCGAGGTAGGGAAAGCTATCTTTGGGGCATGCCTTGTTGAGGTCGGTGAAATCTACGCACATTCTCCAGCTCCCGTTGGCCTTGCGGACTAACACCACATTAGCCAACCATTCAGGGTAGTGGACCTCCCGAATATGGCCCGCAGCCATTAACTTGCGGATTTCCTCGTCGATAGCTTTCTGTCTGTCTGGAGCGAAGTTTCTCTTCTTTTGTCGGACCGGCCGACACTCTGGCTTGAGGTTGAGCCGATGGGTGATTACTTCTTCAGGGACGCCTGGCATGTCGGAGGAAGACCATGCAAAGACGTCAGTGTTGGCCCGCAGGAAAGCGAGGAGTTGACGACGTGCTCTTCCGGGAGTGATGCCCCCAGCTGAACAGTCCTTGCCGGGTCATCACCCAAGGGGAGGGTTAGAAGGTGCTCTGCCGGCTCTCCCCCTTCCCAACTCCCTAGGATCGAGCGACTCAGAGGCCGTTGCCGACTCTGCACTCAGCGGGCTGGGCGACAGATGATAAAGGGCGGCAACGGGCTTTGCTCCCCTTCATTTCTCCGATCCCTTCATTGGTGGGAACCTTACCAACAGTCTCTTAGTGGAGATCACGGCATCCAGCAAGTTCAGCCCCGGTCTTCCCAAGATGGCGTTATAAGCCAGCGGGACCCGGACCACCAGGAAGTTTACAACCACTGTGCTCTGACATGGAGGAGTTCCAGCCGTGACCGGGAGAGCAATTTCGCCTTCGACGTTCACTGAGTCTCCCGTGAAGCCCATTAGTGGTGTGGCAACGGGTCGAAGCAAGGACCTTGATAAGTTCATCCGAACAAAAGCCTCGTAACTCAAGACATCCACAGAGCTCCCACTATCAATTAAAATTCTTTTTACAGGGTGTTAGCTATAGTCATGGAAACTACGACGCTGTCGTCATGTTTATTAACTACCCCATCTAGATCCTTTCCGAAAAAAGGTATTACAGAGTCTATTCCCTCTCGCGGCCTTTTCGAACCGCCATCCGCTCCCCAAGAGATCATAGCTATGGTTTTTCAGTTGGGGCATTATCCACGCCAGCCGGATGACTTGGGGGCACCATGGGGCCCACCGCGGGGAGGTTCCCCCTTCGAACAAACTTGCCCAGGTGGCCCTGCTGAACCAGCTCCTCGATGGCCTTTTTCAGATGGCGGCAGTCTTCGGTGTCGTGACCGTAGTCCCGATGGTACGGCAGTAAAACTCCTTGTTGCGGGGGGCTCCGGACTTCAAGGGAGCCGGACGCTTGAAATATGGTTCCTCCTCGATCTCCAGTAGGATGTGAGAGATGGGAGCCATGAGGGGAGTGAATGCTCTTTAGGAACCAGCGCTTGTGGCCGGCGATCCGAGCGTCGTGGAGGCTCAGGCTTCCTAGGTTGTGCACCCGTGCGATCAGAAGGCGGCGGTTTGTTACCGGGGTTCTTGTCAATTCTCTCCTGGAAGAATCTGCCTCGTCAGCGCGGATGTACTTCTGTGCCCGGCTCAGAAGCTCGGCGTAGGAACGCGGAGGCTTCTTATCCAGAGAGTAAGCGAATCTGGACGGGCGAAGTCCTCTCTTCAGGGCCAAGGTGGCGACAGAGTCTTCCAGGTTGTACACCTCCAGCGCTGCTCCTTAAATCGAGCGACGAAATCCTTTAAGGTCTCGCCACTTTTCTGCTGGACAGCAAAGAGGCTATCGGCAACTCGTGGGATCTTTCGACAGGCATCAAAATGAGCCAGGAAAGACCGCTCGAGTTGCGAAGGAGTTGATGCTGCGTGGAAGTAGACGGGAGTACCACGCGCGCCGCCTTACGGAGCGTGGCCGGGAAGGCGACGCATAATAAGGAATCCGTCGCTCCCTGGACCTGCATGAGGACCTTGTAGCTCTCCAGATGGTCCAGGGGGTCCGTCGTTCCATCATATGGATCCAGTTGAGGGAGACGAAACCGGGGGGGGACCGGTTCCTTCATGATATGACGAGAAAGCGGGGGCGACGTTCATACTCCGCTGCATAGGGATCGGCGATCTGACGGCTGAGTTCGTCCAACCGCCGATGGTACTCGTCAAGCCTTTGCTCGGCCCGTCGAGTGGTTTCCGGGGTGTTACCTCGAGATGAGTCGGAAGAAGAAGATCGCCGGCGTAAAGAATGTGCCCGCTTAGACTCTTTTTCTTCCGGTCGGTGGTGGGGGCGACTAGAGCGACGGGAAGGAGACCGTCGTCGCTTGAGGTCCCTTGGACGATGAGGTTCGGGGGTGAGCGGTGAGAGACCTCAGGCGGGGTCCCTCCTTGGTGAGACTGTACTGTTCCTCGCACCCCTTCGCCCGTAGGGGGTTGAGTTACAGCAGCCACATAGCGCTCTTGCAGCCCTCGGACCATCGTCGTCAGATCCTGGACCTGATGGGCCAGATCATCAAGCCGGTCAGGTTGGCTCGTTGGCGCACGGGGTGGAGCATGAGGGTTGGCCTCCGAATGCTCCACTCGCGGGATGGGCCCGGCTGCCTGACTAGAGGAAGCCTCTTGTGCTCGCGTGGTCACCATCGCTTCCTTTGCAAAGTTGGAGAGATTTCGGGGGAGAGTCTTTTTGCGTCCTGCCCCCCGCTCCCCTTCCTGGCGCGCCAATCTGTTGCGGCCGAATCACGTGTGATGAACGTCGGGGAAGGGTCACCGGGTGTGCAGAGAGATCACCGTCTTCCTCCTGGAGCCTGCAAAAAGTCCCGGGCCGGTAGTTCCGGCGGGGACCCTCCGACGCCCAAGTTAGTGAGTCGTCGAACAGGAATCTTAATCTTTTTCTTATTCTAGTGGAAGTTAGAGAGAGTCCCCTCATGGAGCTCGGGTCCTCCTTTATACCTGTTGGGAATCCCGTATATCTTGGCCTGTTGGAACCGTCGAATCTGCTTCATCGAACGGTAAGTTGTTGGACTGATGCGGGATAGGGGGCCGCTTATAGCGGTAACTGTTGATCGGGCTGAGACCTGCCCGCGATTTAGGTAAACAGACTGTTCGGCAGTAGACCTTAAATCGCGGGGTCTTGGCCACTGGTGCCAACGCATAGTGATCTTTTGGGGCCGACGCTAAGGGCCGATGCTGAGGGCCGACGCTGAGGGCCGACGCTGAGGGCCGACGCTGAGGGTTGCTGAGGGCCGTGAGGGCCGACGTTGAGGGCCGACGCTGAGGGCCAATGCTGAGGGCCGACGCTAGGGACCAACGCTGAGGGCCGTCGCTGATGGCCGACGCTGAGGGCCGACGCTAGGGACCAACGCTGAGGGCCGTCGCTGAGGGCCGACGCTGGGGGCCGACGCTGAGGGCCGACGCTGGGGACCGACGCTGGGGCCGACGCTGGGGGCCGACGCTGGAAGCCTACGCTGGTGGATTTGGGTTACGTTGTCACATCATTGCTTTCGAAAGTCGTGCGGAAGATAATACTACCCCGGGGAAACCGTCAGCCGTATCATAAGACATATAGTTTAGCATATGGTATAAAGTTTTAAGATATGAACATGCACTCTTTGAGTTCCCATTAATTCATAAGATAATCATCATAAGATAATCACGGTTGAGTTTGTTAAAATATAATGGTTGTTAGTTTTTAGTATTTTACTTTTTTTATTTAGTCTGAGTTGGGCTTTTAAATAATGAGCCTATCTTTTTATGCTTTGATGGGTAGCATAGATGAATAAATCATAAGAGGATTATGTTTATCCGTAGAAAAGAAATAATATTTATATGGTGATGTGCTTAATGAAAAAATAGATCATTTTCTTCTTGAGTGAAAACCCTTCTTCTACCTTGATTTCTCTTTCCAAAATAATCTGAGTTGGAAACAATCCCAATAAAAATTGGTATCAGAGTCTGATTTCCGATTCTATCAGATTTAAAGCAAAATCAAAGAAACAAGAAAAAAAAGAAAAGAAATCTTGCTTTCTTGATTTTGTTGACGGTGACGGGAGAAAGAAGCTGGTGAAGGCAAGGAGGACGAGAAGACCAAAGATACGGCTGCGTGTTCGTTCCATGCGTTGGAGCGTTTTTCTTCCATTTTGTTCGAAGCGCAGGGTTCCATGAGGGATTTTTGCTACTGAGAAGGACATTTTGATACGACAAAGAGGGAGAAATTTAATGCCACAGGCTTGAAGCTGTGAAGAAAGAGATTTACTACCCAGGCGTTTGGCGTTGGATCTCATGAGTTGGTTCAGATTTAAAAAAAAAGTGTTATCTTCTGTAACTTCTTGATCTCACGCAAGGCCGCAATTCCGCATTACTTTTGGCGAGAAAACAGGACGGAAACGGTGACACTGCATCCGTTGGATTTTTTCCTCTTTTGGATCTTTGGTGGAGAAAAGGAAAGCCTTTTGGTGAGTGTTGCCTATTCGTGAAGAAAAAATTGCTACAAAAAATTCATGGCAACCCAAGCAATATTGGTATGAATATCCACCAACCTTCTATCCCTATTTTTGATGGAGAAAATTATGATTATTGGAGCATCAAGATGAAACCCTTTTTATTTCACAAGAAGTATGAGATCTAGTTGAGAACGGGTACGAAGACCCAGTTAATCCAACAAATAATCAGAAGGAGCAATGAAGGACTACAAAAAGAAGGATGCCAAAGCTTTGTTCTTCATCCAACAAGCTATGTCTGAGAAAATTTTCCAGAATTATTAGAGCCACCAAATCAAAGAGGCATGAGAATCTTGCAAGAGGAATTTCAAGGCAACATAAAGGTAAGAGCATCAAACTTCAAACTCTAAGAAGAGAATTAGATAATTTGAGAATGCAAGAAAATGAAAAATTGAAGGATTACTTCTCCAAAATTATGGAGACTGTTAATCAAATGAAGAGCTATGGTGAAACCATCACCGAGCGAAGAATATGTGAAAAAATCTTGGCTAGTTTATCTCCAAAATTTGATACAATAGTTGCAATTGTTGAAGAATCTAAAGATCTTTCTGAATTAAGTGTTCATGAATTAATGGGATCTCTTGAAGCTCATGAGCAAAGATTGTTTAGGCATAAAGAATCATCAATTGAAAGTGCCTTTCAATCTAAACTCAAAGTGGTTGATAAAAATTCTCAAAAAGAATCACCTAGTCATGCTCCAGTCAAAAGAGAGTCATTCAGAGGTGAAAACCAAAATAGAGGAAGAGGAAGAAATATGAAAGGAAGAGGTAGAGAAATGCAAAGAAATAATTTTTCAAAAAGGCAATATGATGAGAGCACTCAACAAAGGTGCAATATGTAAAAGGTCTTCTCATGCTGAAAAAGATTGCTGGTTTAGAGAAAACCCCAATGTTATAATTGCAAAAAGTTTGGACATGTTCAAAAAGATTGCAGTACAAAGCAAGTGAACAAGCACACTTCTCAGAAGAAAATGAAGGTCAGCAAAGCACACTATATGCATGTCAAACTGCAGAAGAGCAAAGTAATAATATGTGGTATCTTGACAGTGGTTGCAGCAATCACATGACAGGAGACAAGTCTATTTTTGTGGATATTGACAGTTCTTCAATTTCACAAGTGAAGATGGGAAATGGTGTTCTAGTCCAAGCAAGGGCAAAGGCACAATTGAAAGCAAAGGAAGAAAATTCATTCATGATGTTTTACTTGTTCCAGATTTGAAGCAAAATCTCTTGAGTGTTGGACAGCTGATTGAGCAGGGGCATATGGTACACTTTGAAATAATGTTTGCAAGTTATATGACAGAGGGATGAAAAAGCAACTTATGGCAAATATCAAGATGGAGAAAAATAGAAGTTTTCCTCTTATTTTGCACTATGCAAAGGATGCTGCATGGAAGATGGAGGTAAATGATGAGTCATGGTTATGGCACAAAAGGTTTGGGCACTTGAATTTTTAAAGTTTGAGAAGTTTATATCAAAAGAATATGGTGTATGGTCTACCAGCAATACATGACAAGGAAGAACCTTGTGAAGGATGTGCACTTGGAAAACAACATAGAGAGGCATTTCCAAAAGAGCATGTATGGAGAGCCAAAGTACCATTGGAGCTTATTCATACTGACATATGTGGACCTATGAAAACTTCTTCTCATGCAGGTAACATCTACTTCATTATTTTTATTGATGACTATTCAAGGATGATATGGGTATATTTTATGAGACATAAATCAGAGGTATTTCTTATCTTTAAGAAGTTTAAAAATCTTGTGGAAAGACAAAGTGGCATTATATCAAGGTGCTGAGAAGTGATAGAGGTGGTGAATACAATTCAAATGAATTTGAGAAATTTTGTGAAGATGATGGTATACAAAGATAATTGACTGTTGGCTATGCCAGAGCAAAATGGTGTTGCAGAAAGAAAGAATCGTACTATTGTTGAGATGTCTAGATCTATGCTCAAAGACAAAGGCCTTCCAAATTCTTATTGGGCAGAAGCAGTGAATACAACAGTTATCTGATGAATAGATGTCCAACAAAAGCTCTTCAAAATAAGACACCATTTGAAGCCTGGTATGGTAGAAAGCCTTCAGTGAAGCATTTCAAAATCTTTGGATGTGTGTGCTATGCACATATTCCAAAGGAAAGGAGACATAAACTTGATGAAGTAGTGAAAAATGTATCTTTGTTGGATACAGTTCTAAATCAAAAGGTTACAGACTTTTCAGCTTGAAGCAAAATCAAGTGATCATAAGAAGAGATGTTATTTTCAATGAGAAAGTTGCTTGGGATTGGAAGCAAAAGAAAGTTGAAGAAAATATTATTCCTCTTGATGAAGAAATCTATGATGCTCAAAATGAAGAAAATAAGGTTGAAGGTTCACACAAACTTCTCCAAATATAAGTCAATTTTCAACTTCAAGTTCAAGTCCATCTTCAAGTTCTACTCCTATAAAAATGAGAAGGTTAAGTGACATTTATGCTTCTTGTAATTTCTACATGATTGAGCCTGAAACTTATGAAAATGCTATGCATGAAGAAGTATGGAACAAGGCAATGCAAGAAGAAATCAATATGATTGAGAAGAACAAAACTTGGGAATTAGTGAAGAAACCAAGTGATAAGGAAGTCATTGGCTTGAAGTGGATCTACAAAACAAAACACAATCCAGATGGTACTATTCAAAGACACAAAGCAAGATTAGTAGCAAAGGGATACTCTCAATTACCTGGTATTGATTATCAAGAAACTTTTGCACCTGTTGCTAGACATGATACAATTAGAACTCTTATTTCTATAGCAGCATAAAAGTTGGAAACTACATCAACTAGATGTAAAGTCTGCATTCTTGAATGGAGTATTGGAAGAAGAAATTTATGTTGAACAACCTCAAGGCTTCATCATCAAAGGTCAAGAAAACAAGGTATACAAGTTGAAGAAAGCATTGTATGGGCTGAAGCAAGCACCCAGAGCATGGTACTCTCAATTGATACCTACTTCAATGAAAAAGGTTTTCTAAAAAGTCCAAGTGAACCAACACTTTATGTGAAGAAGCAAGGTAATAATATTCTCATTGTCTCTCTTTATGTTGATGATTTAATTATTACTGGTAACAATGAGAATATGATCTTGACTTTCAAAAGTGATATGATGAGAAGATATGAAATGAATGATATGGGTTTGCTTCATTATTTTTTGGGAATTGAAATAAGTCAAAGAAAAGATGTCATCTTTATCAGTCAAAAAAAGTATGTAGAAGGCATTCTCAAAAAATTTAACATGAAAAATTGTAATAGTGTGGAAACACCTTTTGTGGTAAATGATAAGTTGATAAAAGAAGATGAAAGTGGTGAAGCCAATGCACAATTATACAAAGCATTATTGGAAGTTTATTATATCTAACAATTACAAGGAGACATAATGTTTGCATCAAGTTTACTTTCCATATTTATGCAAAAGCCAAGTAATATTTACTTTGGACAAGCAAAAAGAGTCTTTTTATTAGTCAAATTTGTTCATACTAAGTTAGATTTCTGACATTGGAAGAAAATATAATCATATGTTTCATTTGTTCACCACATATCTCTAACAAATAGCTTGATAGAAAGCTATTCTCTAAGATAATCTTAGATATAAAGTGGGGAGGCTTCTATGCCATACCTTCTAGATAAAGATAGGACTCTTTGATGAGCTTTAATTCTCCACATATGTCTCACATTTGATAGTGGCCATCCTCCTCAATAAGATTCAAGATTATTTAAATCTCCTTCAATTGGCTAGACTTAAACAGTTTAATGGATTTGAAACTTTTTATACAATTACCTATCAATAATAGGATAAAACAAATAAAATATGGAAAAAAAGAATAAAGAACTCATGGTCTTCGGTCTATCAGTCTCTCTCTCTTTGTTTTTTTTTTATTGGATGCCCAATTTTCTTTTATTGTATGAAAATTGATTACTAATTTCTCAAATTATACTTGCAAATATTATTTCGGATATTGTGGTATTATTCCAATCATGCTTGTACGAGCTAATAACATAATCAGCAAAGGTGATTGCAGGTCTCCTTTTCTCAAGTCTCCGTTGACGGCGTAAGATACCACATTAGCTCATCATAGAGGAAAGTCTTTGCAATGGGTTTGGGCATAAATCCCATTAGCTCATCATTGAGGAAAGTCTTTGCAATGGGTTTGGGCCGTTTGGCCATACATTAATCAAAAGAAGGTTCATAAGCTCCTCTTACCATATGAACTTGCAATTGCTTTGGCCATAAATCTTATTAACTCATCATAGAGGAAAGTCTTTGCAATGGGTTTAAGCCATGCATTAATTAAAAGGAGGTTCGTAAGCTCCTCTTACCATCTGAATTTGATCAACTAACGACAACATTATGTATCTTAATGGGCAACCGAAGTCGCCTAATGGCTAATACCACAAATTCTTACCACCCCACTTTGAAGGGTCGACGATGGGCAGAAATTTCCTGGATGGCACAAGCGGGATTAAAGGCACCATACTTTTTGGAAACAGGATGCTATATATGACACAAAGTCACCACATCTTTGACCAATGCATTGCTTCAAGCAATACTAAATTTCTATATGCTGAATACCATGTCATTTGGTCCCACATTTACGGCCACCGTTCATTATAACGGTTCAAAAATTGCTTGATGTGCGTGAGGGTAGCTGTAAGTCCAAATCAGATATTCTCTTGGCACGGTTCAGTTGAATAATCTTGGCTGTTGAAACTATTATTTATGTTCAAATTCATTGCACAACAATAATATTTGTCAAATCTGAACCATGTCACTTAGTCAAATTAGATGTTCGCTAATATCTCGTGCATGTGATGCATGTGGTAGGACATACAGTTTTTAATTTTTTAATAATAGATATATTCAAGAGAATAAGAAGGGCTTTTTTTTTTTGGGGGGGGGGGGGGGAGATAAAGATAAGGATGGAAGTTGGCTGATATATTCGTAGCTCCATAATATTAATCACGATCTATATTACCAAAAATTTATGAAAATAGAAAATCATTATGTTTCAATGGTCTTTGAATGATACATCATAAATATAGAAGCACATAACAAGAAGTATAGTCAATACTAAGGTGACGGATGTACTACAACATCAAGTACGCCAACCAAAGCAAACTGCCTTACTTGATCTATAAAGAATGTACATTTAATCTAAATAAACCTAATATTTTTTTAAATAAAAGTGTTTGTCAAAAAATTTAACACAGTATAGAATTGCACTGCATAAGTGCATTGCATAATTGATTTGAGTAAAATGAATGTCAACTAAAAAAAATTAACATTATACAACATATTTATCAAAAATATATATATTTTTAAAAAAACTCATATAATCAACAAATAACATATAATACAGATTGTATATAAGAAGATTGCATATAATCAATAAATAACACAGATAATGTCACAAAATTTATAAAAAAGTGAAACCTTAAAATTATTTTTCATAAACAAATAACGAATTAAGGGATAAATTGATATGATACCTCTACGAAGAAGAGAGCAATAGTGGCAAGGGGGAGGGGGGCGACGCGATCGAGGGGGGATGCAGCAAAAGGGGGGGACGCAGCTGGGGAGGGGGTGGGTGCGGCCACCAAATCCAGCAAAAAGGGATGTGGTGGGGGAGAGGATGTGGCCAAAGGAGGGGGGTACATGCAGCCACCAAAAAGGGACGTGGCAGGGGCAACGTGCCCGAGAAGGGGGGGCAACGCACCCTAAGGGAGGGATCGAGCAGGGGGGACACAGCCGGAGAGTGGGCGACACGGACCCGAAGGGGGGTTCTCTAGCAAGGGATGGATCGAGCAGGGGGAATGCGGCCGGAGGGGGGGCAATGCAGCCCAGGGAGGGGAAGAGATCCAGAAGGAGGGTGGGGGGACGTGGCCGGAGGGGAGGGTGACCCAGAGGGGGGGATCCAGCAAGGGGCCAGGAACCGAGGGGCTAGCGGGGGGGGGGGGGGGTGCTTGGCCACCAAAAAAAATGAAAAAAAAGTGGGCGTGGGCATAGCCGTGCGCCTCGCTAACTAGCGACACGCGCGCTGCATCACTAACTCGCGTCGCTAGTTAGTGACGCACGCGGTGATGCCTCAGCATCGCTACGCGTATCGCTAATTTTATTCGTAACTAATTCATTTTAATTAGTTGTTGATTTTTTTAGTGAAGCTATGCATCATTATTTCGTCGCTATTTAGTGGTGTTTATTTTTGGCATCGCTAAAATATAAAATTCTTATAGTGATGTGAGTCAATTTTTTCTGAGATCAAGTAAACACAGATCAGTTACAGGCTGACACATATGATGAAGGAATTGAATCATATGGTAACCATTCATGGACATTATTAATAACCATATCAACAACCTTTAACACTTGGGTAGTCGTGATGCTTTGCTAGAGGCTGCTCATGATCTATTATCATGGATTCTTTAACTTAATCAAAGAATTGACTTAATTAGACAATGTGTTGATCAGGTCATCCTTAGGGTTAATATTAAGGATATGATTATTACCAATGTGTCAAGGGACCTAATGGGTCACACGCATTAAGGAGACTTTGGAGGAAGTTAAAATATGAATTAAGTTGGACTTAATTCAGATTAGATGATCAATTAATTGGGATTGGGTTTGACTTAATCTTAATTAGAGAATATAAAATTGATGAATAGGATTCATCATAGAGGAAAAAATTTTGTATCCAAGAGAGAAACATTTTGTACATGTGATGTACATATAAAATTTATTGATTGGATGCCTAATTAGGCTTGATCCATATGATGGGCTCAGATTAATTGAGATTAATAATATGGTATTTAATTGGGTCTATATGATGGCATGATTTAATTCATAAAAATCCAATTGAACTGAGGATTGAGATCGAGCCACGTGAAGGATGGAACCATGCCCATGTGATGGACATGACCCCTCTCCACGTCATGAAGGAGAACACGCCCATGATTTTGGCATCATCATGAAGCCACATCCATGGTTGGGCATTGGTTTTATGGGTTAACCACTTTTCTATTTTTTAGAGATGTGATTTGGTGGTTGAGAACCTAACATGATCATGATAACAAATATCCTAAATTTGTTAGGAATGTTTGTTATCAACTTGATATGGTTGCATGGCTATCTCTTGGATGTCTCACATCCTCTTTCTCTCTAGAACAAGATTGGATCTTGATTAGAGAATCATTCTCTCTTGATTTAAAAAATCATTAAAGAAGAAGAAGAGGCGCTAGCACCCCTCATTGGAAAGGTCATCATCCAATCCTAAGAGGACATCATCCAAAGATCTCTGCATGAATCACCATTGAAGGCCAAACGCATGGATGGCTAGTGGTAAATCATTTACTGGCTTCATCAATCTTCATCCCCAATAAAGAACACATGTATCATTTAGGAATAATTTTAGATCTAATTTTGTTAACTGAATTACTTTCCTAAGGATCTTGGGTTTTAGAAATTAAATTTGTGTTTATTTTATCTTTCGATACATAATATATGAATTTGAGTCATATAAAAATACATAATTTTTTTACAATTAGTATCAGAGCCACCTTGGGCTACAAATTCAGTTAATTTGATAGATTACCTGAATTTTGATTTTATATGCATAGATCTGAAATTTTACATATGATGTAAAATATGAATCTTGCCATATGATGATGAAGATTCAAAATCTAAAAAGTTTATTATATGATAATAAATGCGAATTATTTAGATTTAATTATATTAAATATAGAAATTATGATTTATGTGTGACATAATCATAAATGCTGAAATTCTAGATATCATGTTTAGAATTTAATTTTATGATAAATAATATGATTAAAATCTGAAATAATTATATTATGATAACATGATAATTAATATTGAAAATTTAAAATTAAATTTTGAGTTGTTATCATGACCATTAATAGTTAGGGATGTTATGATAGAGACCAATTAGGATTTTCATATGTTGAAAACCTACTTATCATAATAGATAATGATAAGATAAATATTTAAATAAACTATTATAAATATTTGACACTTATCATAAATCCCTAACGATCACTATCTTATCTTATCATAATGTGTAATAGATGATAAAGTTTAAAAAAATTAGACTTAACCATATCATTGTTTGATCCTATGATCCCATGGTTAGTCTTTTGCAATTGGGCTTAACTACATTGGTGTCTAAGAAAAGTGTGAATCAAAGGATTTTAATTGCTCCATTCGTTTACCTGACCAACTTGTTGGTGTTTAAGGCAAGCTAAATAGGACCCCTTTGATCACTGACCTGGCCATTATGAGGGAAGCATCGAATTGATTAGACTAAGCGAGTTAGTCGGGATGGTAACAATTGATTTGGTCACTTGAGTAGGGTTCCTAAATGATAGTGGTCAGGATCCTAATTTGATTAGGAATCTCAATCATAAAATTAGATTTTATGAAATTTAGGTTAATCAAAATTAATTAAAATTCACATATAGGATATGTAACCTAGTGATACAAATGTGTACATACATGATGAGAACTAAATGCGTAAAATCCCTCAATGTATATTAAGTCCTTATGCCTTCCATTGTTCATATGATACAAAATCATTAGGTCATGAGATTTGTTGTGCCAAAGCCAAGATCGAGTGAACCTATAGGAGTTGATTGAGGAACAATGGGTTGACTTAACTAGGTTAGCTGGCATAATTGGTCAAAATTAGGATCAATCTAATCTAGAGCTAGACTACGTGATATATCCGGATCTTGGGAGTCAGTTTGTCTAATGAGCATATAATTACGTAGCTGAAATATTTATCATTTTGACCATGATAATGCTTTTAGTAGAGGCATCTTTCTCTCTTTTCCTAGACCCCAATTTTTCTCTCCTTCCAATCAGTATACTTGGTGAGATGTTTGAGGGTTTTTTATATAGATCTATGTCATGAGAATGTTGTCCTACTTATCAACAACCGTGCTACCTCTGGCATTGGATATTGATAACGCAAGGGGAAAGAGATCATGGAAGAGTTATAATTGTTAGTTGAATCGTTAAGGAAAGGGGTGGCACAATATGCGATTACCGGTAGATTATTTTTTTTAATCGGCCTATTTTTACACGTCTTTTCCCAAGCCATCGGCCATGTCTGCCATGCTGATATCATACATACATGTCTATAATCGCATGCTCAGTTGGCAGTGTTGCTGCCAAATCACTTCCAGAGAGCGTCGGGCAGGAAAAGAACTCCGTGGGTCTTCGAGAAGATGACAGGACCGCTCCCTTTAACCGAAGACCTGCAACAAAAGTTTCAGATCGATGGTTCCAGCGAGGACCCTCCGACTCTAGTTAGTGGTCTAGAGAATAGCACTAAAGATGAGTAGTTCAGAATGAAACCCCTTCCTCGTTGTGAGTGAAGGTTCTTATACCTATTTGGAGGTCCCTCTTACCCTTCGGGATGACCGCTGAATCACGTCGTCCGCTAGGATGGGCTGTAAGTGGTAGGTGGGCGCATAACCGCTAGATGTGCGCCGTAAATAATGGTAACCATCCGTAGTCTTAGCGAAGAGTGGGTTAGTGGGCCATGTGGCAGTCCTAGGCACTTGTTAGGTCGATGGGAACAATGTTTGAGGTTGGTTCCTCAGCCAAAATTAGAGGCCAAGAGCATGCCGAGGCTGAGGCGAGGCTCGAGGCCGAGACCGAGGCCAGATGAAGCTCAAAGCCAAGGCGAGGCTTGAGGTCGAGGCCGAGGCGAGGCGAGACTCGAGGCCGAGGTGAGACTCGAGGCTGAGGCGAGGCTCGAGGCCAAGGCCAAGGCAAGACTCGAGGCCAGGGTGAAATCCGAGGCCGAGGCCAGCCCAAATCATTACTCTCTTTGGGAACCGTGCAGACTGTTAATCCACCACCTAGGGGCTTTATCAGCCACATCAGATGCCCCCACCCCTGAGATGGGTGGGTGTACAATCACCAGTGAAAAGGGATGTTATATCACCTGGTAGCTGATCTTCGCACGCTAACGGCTGTTGAGAGGGCACGTGCCCCGAAGGCCATGCTCCTTTGATGAAGCATCGGGTGCTGTAGCACTACCGCTTTGTCCGTTCACCATTGAGATTGAGATTAAGGGGATTCTCTGCGGTACGGAGCTGCAAAAGGTGGGTATCATCATTGCGGTGAGGTCACCGCTGTCCCATCATTGGTGGTGCCCCTCACGTTCTGCGCATTGGGTGGTTGCTGAAACAATCTCTAGTGGCGGGCGAGCACGTGGCCAAATTAAAACAGGCGGATGATTTGAAACGACGAAGCTATAAAAAGGGGCATCGTCCCTGACCTTGGTCTTTCGCTTCTACTGTGTTTGCCCCTTCCTCTCAATTTGACCCTCGTTCAAGCGTCCGTTCATCTTCTTCTGCTTCTCGAGCTCTTCATCCTCGATTCTCAGGTCCCAGATCCTTTCTCCAAGTCAGTTCATCTTCATTCCCATGGCTTCTTCATCTCTTTCCTGCTCCATCTCCAATTCTAGGGGTTATTCCCCAGTCTTTCACAACCTTCCTCCTCTCCAGCACCCATCTGGTCGTCTTCCTCCCCTGACAGAATTCCATTGGAACACAACGAGCTACCGGACGATCCCCAATCCGATGTCGTCGACCGTCGCTGGCCCATCTTCCGCCATGAGGGAGTCCCTGAGTGGACTGCCTCCACCATGACCGCCCAAGACATATTAACCTTAGAGCCAAATACAGCCTTCCCACCGGCATGCGCCTATTCCGCCCTGCTCCTAAAGATAGGGTGACTTCCTCCCATCCTGGGAAAGTCGCCTTATATGGAGCCTTCTTCAAGATTGGGCTTCGGCTACCCCTTCATCCCTTCATCCTTAACCTCTTGGATAGATACTCCCTAGCGCCAGTGCAATTAGTCCCAAATTCCATTCGGACTATCATTGGCTTCTTGGTGCTCTGTCACTTCTATGGGATAGAAGCTAGGATTTTCCTCTTCGTAGCTTCTACACCCTCCGCAAGCAAGCAAGGTGGTGGTCCTTTGCCCCAGACCCACTAGGGCCCTTAAATTATACCTTCCTACATCCATTAAGGGGTGGAAAGATAGGTTCTTCTTTGCCGATGTCGAGGGGGTGAGAGGGGTCTGGGGAACGCCAAACACCGACCCAAACAAAGATTCTTCCATACTTTCGAGGGACCAAGTGGCATTCGGGTAGCTGCTGACTGCTGACATCCCTCGATGCAACCAGCTTTTGGCTAAGGAGAATCTTCGGCTCGCGGCCTCATTCCATCTGGTGGTGAGCAGCCATGACCTCTCGAACTTTCACTCACCCCCTTCTTTTCCTTCTTCTTCTTCTTTTTTTTACCAAGTCCTTTTGACATGTGCAGATATGCTACCACCGATTGAAGCAGTGAGAAGGGCTGCAGCCGAGGAAAGAAGGGCCAAGGCGGATGGAGCCTCTGCCGAAAAAAGGGTCATAGCCAAGGCGGCAAGAAAGAAGGCCGAGGCCGAAGGGGCCAAGGAAAAAACTAAAGAGGCTGAAGAGTCAAGGAAGAGGCCTCGGTCACCATCACCGACTCGATCCCGATCCCCAACCCCGCTCATCCGCAAGCCCCGAGCGGACCGAGAGGCAGACATCGACCTCACTGCTGACACGCCCCCGAAGGGCCGGGGGTTGGAGTACTACCATAACCACGATCGGTCATTCCAGCAGCGGGGGTGACCAAGCCGGCCCTAGACTTGGCTCTAGAGGCTGCCCACCAGCAGAAGAGGCAGCAACCGAAGAGCCTCCTAGGGTAACAGTGCCGACGGAGGGGGTGCCATCGGCCCCTGATGCGATGCCATTGACCTCGGTGCCCGCTGAAGCCGCCGAGGATGAAGCCGTCACCACCTCCTTCAGATCCATCCTCAAGCACAAGGGGCTCTGGGCGGAGCAGACGATGGCACAAGTGTGCACGCCCGAGCTCCAAAGGTCTCTCCAAGACCAGGGGACCTCCTCCTTCTTCGTGAGGCTTTGTAGCTCATCTTTGGGTAAGTATTTCCCCTTCACAGTCTCCCTTGTTTAAAAACTTCCCTTTCTTGGCCTCTCCCTGACAGCAACTTTTGTGCATGCGGTGAATTCCCTGGCCACCGTGAAGAGTGCCCTTTCCCGGGTCAAGGCCGCTCTTGGCCACTCACAGGAAGAAGCCCACCAAGCCCAAGAAGGCTTCGAAAGCCGCCCTAGTGGAGAGGGCCGAAGAACAGGCCCGGGCGGAGAGGGCCAAGAAGGCCTTAGAGGTGGCCCAAGCAGAGGGCCAGGCCCAGGCAGAAAGGGTCGAGAAGGCTTTGGAGGCGCACGAGCCGCTGAAGAAAATAATAAACAAGTGAAGTTGGATCTGTTGGTGTGCCAAAGTAGCCTGGAGTCCACCAACATGCAAAAAGGCGTAGCCGAGAAGCGGGCGAAAAATGCCGAGGCGATCGCCGTCGCTCCAACGCACAAGTGATGAGATGAAGGCGGATGTGGTAACGGCAGAGAATAGGGTCGCTGAGGCGGTAGAGAGCTTCCGGCAATCTGCTAGCTTTGGTGAAGAGCTGGCCAAGGCCACCGCCTTTGCCTACAACATAAGCTTCCAAGATTGTAAAGATAAAGTGGGAAGAGTTTACAACCTTGAGGGCTTGAACGACTTGAAGCCAGATGAGGCTGTGGAGGACACCAGCGGAGCATCGTTCCCCCAACAATAGCCAGCATCGGCCGAGCCATGAACAACACTGTTGTATCTCTTTTTGCTTTTTACCTTTGTAAGGAAGTCCGAGTGAAGTTGGCAATTTTGTAAACTCTTACCATTAATAAAGACTTTTTTGTTTAGAATCCTCATGCTGTGTTGTGTGGTTACTTTGCTTCCGTAGTGGCCAAGACGAGTTCGCTCTAGAGTATAGGCCGAGGTCAAGAACATAGGCATATGTAGCCGGTGTCCATGAATTGAAGTTGAGATCGAGGCTGACGTTAGAGTGACTTCTTGAATGTAAAGCGCTGATTCAGCCTCACACTTGAATGCTGACATGGAGGCAGGGTCGAGTACCGACTGGAACCGAGCTTAAACGTCAACACGAGAGTGACTTGAGTACCGATGTGGAGTCGAGCTTGAGTGCCGACATGGAGTTGGGCTTGAATGCCGACGCGGAGCCGGGCTTGAGTGCTGACGTGGTCGGGCTTGAGTGCCAACGTGGAGTCGGGCTTGAGTGCTAACGGAGCCGGATTGAGTGCCGATGCGGAGTTGGGCTTAGTGCCGACATGGAGTCGGCTTGAGTTCTGATACGGAGTCAGGCTTGAGTGCCGATGGTCGGGCTTGAGTGCTGACACGGAGTCGGGATTGAGTGCCGACGTGGTCGCTTGAGTGCCGACGTGGAGTCGGGCTTGAGTGCCGATGGAGCCGGGCTTGAGTGCCGACGTGGAGCTGGGCTTGAGTGCCGATGTGGTCGGCTTGAATACCGACGTGGAGCTGGGCCTGAGTGCCGACGTGGAGTCAGGCTTGAGTGCCGACATGGTCGGGCTTGAATACCGACGGTCGGGCTTGAGCTAGAGAAGCAAGATTGCTCGAGAATGTTTTTATTAGTAAGTAGAGGTGAATGTTATTCAAATATACTAGAATACTCAAATCTATGGTGTCAGTACACATTACTGGTAATACCAACGAAGGTTGTCCGCATTCCAAGTACGAGGAGCAGCTTCCCATCTAGTTTCTCGATCCGGTAGGCTCCACGATGAAGTGCATCGGTGACCCGATAAGGCCCTTCCCAATTGGATGACAATTTGTCCTCCTTCAGTGGGTTTGGAGACTTCTGCTCGCCTAAGCACCAGGTCTCCAGGGAGGAATGTTCTGGGACGAACTCGGGTGTTGTAATATTTGCAACTCTTTGGCGGTAAGCAGCCATCTTGATTCGTGCTCGATCACGGGCCTCCTTAACAAGGTCAAGGTTGGCTCGCAACTGGCTTGGATTGTTCCCCTCATCATATGATTGTATCTAGGGACTAGGAATGCCAATCTCTACAGGGATGACGGCCTCCGACCCGAACACCAAGCCAAAGGGAGTTTCTCCCGTGGGGATCCGTGTGTCATGTGATACCCCACAGCACGTTTGGAGCTCCTCCACCCATCTTCTTTAAAATCATCTAGGCGCATCCTGAGCCCTTGAAGGATGGTATGATTTGTCACTTCAGCTGCTCCATTTGACTGAGGGTGACCGACAGAAGTGAACTTCTGGCATATGCCCAGCTCGGTACAAAATTCTTGGAAGGGAGCATTGTTGAATTGTCGACCATTATCAGTAACAAGGGTGTGGGGTAGCCCAAATCGATAAATAATAGACTTCCAAAAGAAAGTCCTCACCTTGGCTTCGGTGATTTTGGCGAGTGCTTCGGCCTCTACCCACTTGATGAAATGGTCGATGGCAACGAGAAGAAACTTCCTCTAACCAGAGGCTGGAGGGAATGACCCCAAAATATCCATCCCCATTGGGCAAAGGGCCATGGAGCCGACAAGGGGCTCAGCTGAGAGGTTGGTAGCCATTGGATGTTGGCGTGCCGCTGGCAGCTATCGCACTTCCGAACTAACTCGGCCGCATCTCCTCGCATGGTAGGCCAATAATAGCCTTGACGATCTCACGGAGGATGTAGTCAGCATCTGCAGGACCAACACACTTGAGGAGGGGATGAGAAAAGGACCTTCAATATAGTTGTCCGTCAAGCACAAGAAATTTAGATGCACACCATTTGAGTAGTTTTGCTTCAGCAAGGTCGACCGGGAGGGCGCCGTTGGTGAGGTACTGGACATAGGCGTCCATCCAAGAAGGATCTTGGTTGATTGGCAAGGATTCTTCCACCATCGATTCTTGGGCTTCCAGATGTTCCACATAAGTTCTTCCCAAGGTCTGTCGGCCGAAGTGGCTAGCCGGGACAAAGCATCGGCTCTGGCACTCTCCCCCCAAGGAATGTAGCTAACACTGAAGTGAGTAAAGGGAGAGGCCTATGATTGCACCATACTCAAGTAGCGAGACATTGTAGGATCTCGAGCCTCATAGTCTCCCTTTATCTGGCCAGAGACGAGCTGGAGTCAGTGAAGACTCTAAGGCACTTTGCTCTGAGCTCCCATGCTAGCCTCATTCCTGACAGTAAAGCTTCATACTCAGCTTGGTTGTTTGTGGCCGAGAAGAGGAAATGAAGGGCATACTCAGTCACAATGCATCCGAACTTGCTAGGATGAGGCATGCCCCACTGCCTTGAGAGTTTGATGCTCCATCTACATGAAGGATCCAGTCCTCCTCCCTTCCTCGGTTGTAGTGTCCGAGGAGCCTGCAGGAGGCTCTCCGGCTGCTTCTCTGTCCAGGTGCATTCGACCAGAAATCCACCAAGATCTAGGACAAAATGACAGGTCAAATTCTCCTAGCTTGACTGCCCACTTCGCTAGTCGGCCGAAGGTGTTAAGGCGAGAGAGAATTACCCTAAGTGGTTGATCCGTGACCACCATGATCGGGTGCGCTTGGAAGTATGGTTGAGATGCTGAGCAGAGATGATTAAAGCAAAGATAATCTTTTCGGTATTGGAATACTGATCTCTGCATCGTGAAGCACTTTGCTTGTGTAGTAGACTGGCCTTTGCATCTTGTCGGCATCGACACGGACAATCACAGAACTCACCGCTTCGGGGGATACAGCAAGGTAAAGGAAGAGTTCTTCTCCTCCCCTGGGCTTGGTAGCAAGGGTGAGGTGGACAAGAACTTCTTCAATCCCTCAAACGCTTCTTGACATTCCGTTGTCCAGTCGAAGTTGTCAACTTTGATCAAGGCTCTGAAGAAGGGTAGACACCTTTCTGTTGACCTTGCTAGAAAACGGCTCAAGGCGGCTATCCTTCCCGTGAGCCATTGTACTTCCTTCTTGTTGCTTGGTGGTCTCATGTTGATGATGGCTTTGCTCTTTTCGGGGTTAGCTTCGATTCCCCTTTGTGTCACCATAAATCCCAGGAATTTGCCCGCTGCGACTCCAAAGGCGCACTTCTGTGGGTTCAGTTTCATCCGGTATTGTTGAAGGTTGTCGAAGGTTTCTGAAAGGTCGGCAATATAGTCGTCAGCACGAACGCTTTTCGTTAACATGTCGTCCATGTACACCTCATGTTGCACCCAATTTGTCTTCGAATACCTTATTCATCAACCTCTGGTAGGTGGCTCCCACATTCTTCAACCCGAAGGGTATGACCTTGTAGCAATAGATGCCCTTCTCAGTCATGAAAGAAGTGGCCTCCTCATCAGCTGGGTCCATCCTTATTTGGTTGTACCCTGAGAAGGCATCCATGAAGCTAAGGGTTTCATGGCCCGATGTGGCATCCACCAGCTGATCGATCCTGGGCAGTGGAAAGCTATCCTTGGGAAATGCCTTGTTGAGGTTGGTAAAATTAATGCATATCCTCCAGCTCCCATTGGCCTTGCGAACCATGACCACATTGGCTAGCCAAACTGGGTAATGCGCCTCCCGTATATGGCCCGCTATGATCAATTTACTGACTTTCTCGTCCATAGCTCTTTGCCTTTCGGAAGCAAAACTTCTCTTCTTTTGCCGAACTGGTCGACTTCTTGGGTCGATGCTGAGTCTATGGGTGATGACTTCAGGCGGCACTCCTGGCATATCCGAGGCTGACCAAGAAAAGACATCCGCATTGGTCCACAAAAGGCAAGTAGTCGATCCCTCGCTTCAGGAAGAAGAAGCGTTCCATTTGTATTGTCTTCACTGGATCCTCCCCCAGCGTAAGAGTCAACAAACTTTCACCTAGTTCTCCTCTCTTTTAGGAGTTTCTGGGATCGAGTGGCTCGGACATCGATGGAGCAGTCACCTCATGAGGACTAGGTGCAGTGTGGTAACAGAGGGATACCAAGTTCCGCTCCCTGTGCATCTTTCCAACTCCCTTATTGGTAGGAAATCGTACCAATAGCCTCTTTGTAGAAATAATGGCGTCAAGAAGGTTGAGACCAGACCTTCCAAGAATGGCGTTGTAAGCCAAGGAGACCCGGAGAACCAGAAATTTTTTAAAGACCGTGCTCTAGCACGATTCCGTCCCGGCCATAACTGAAAGGGTGATTTCTCCTTCTTCCTTTACAGTATCCCCAGTGAAGCCCATCAAGGGAGTCGTCACAGGAAAAAAAAGACTTGGAGACAGGCTCATTTGAACAAATGTCCTCGTACGAAAGAATATCCACTGAACTTCCACTATCAACAAGGATTCGCTTTACAGGATGTTTAGTTATCGTCATTGACACGATGACGCTATCATCATTAGGGTTGTCTACCCCTTCTAAGTCCCTTCTGAAAAAGAAATTACATAATCTTCTCCCTCCTCGCACTGCCTTTTAGAGGCACTGCCTACACCCCAGGAGATCATGGCCACCATCTTCTCCGTCGGAGCATTGTCCATGCCGATATGGGGTGCAGATGGTGCCGACGAGCCTGGAGCAGTAGGGTTCCCTCTCCAAAAAAACTTTCCCAGATGGCCCTGCTGGACGAGTTCCTCGATGGCTTTCTTCAGCAGGCTGCAGTCCTTCGTATCGTGGCTATAGTCCCAGTGATAGCGGCAGTAGAGATCTTTATTGCGAGGACTCTTGGCCTCATGGGAGGCGGACGCCAAAGATAAGGTTCGCCTTTGATCTCTAGTAAGATATGAGAACTGGGGTGAGAAGGGGAGTGAAAAGTTCCTTGGAAGCCAGGGCTCGAGGTCGATTGTCCAAGCAACGAGGCAGCTCAGACATCCTTGGTCGTGTCCCAGGAGGCTCCGGATGCAATGGCTTCTTACTGGACCCCTTGTCAACCTTTCTTTTGAAAAAGTCTGCTTCGTCAGCACAAATATACTTCTGCGCTCGGCTTAGCAGTTGGCATAAGAGCTGGGAGGTTTCTTGTCCAGAGAATAGGCAAAGCAAGAGGGATGGAGTCCCCACTTCAGGGCCAAGGTAGCCACGGAGTCCTCAAGATTATAGACTTCGAGCGCATCCTCCTTGAACTGGGCCACAAAGTCCTTCAAAGTTTCATTGCTCCTCTGCTAGACGGCAAATAAGCTATCAGCCACCCGGAGGATCTTTTGGCACGCATTAAAGTGGGCCAAGAAGGATCGTTCCAGCTGCCTGAAAGAGTTGATACTACATGGTGGCAGGCAGAAATACCATGCATGTGCGGCCTTCCAAAGTGTAGCTGGAAAGACGATGCAGAGGAGAGAATCTGTTGCCCTTTGGACCTGCATAAGGACTTTGTAACTTTCCAAGTGATCCAGAGGATTTGTGGTGCCGTCATATGGGTCCAACTGGGATAGATGGAACCGGGATGGGATTGGTTCCTCCATAATACGGCGAGACAGTGGGGGGCGATGGTCGTATTCCGCCCTGTGAGGGTTGGTAATTCTGTGGTTGAGCTCCTCCAACCGCAGATGGTACTCGTCCAACCGCTGCTCAGCCCGACGAGCAATCTGTTTGTTGATGGAATCTCCCTTCGAAGATTCGAAGGACGACTGAGAAGAAGGTCGCCGGTGGAGAGGTTGCACCTGCTCAGGTTCCTTCCCATTGCGCCGCTTGGGGAGACGGTCAAAGCGATGGGAAGGAGACCATGGCCGCTTGGAAGTCTCCCGGTGGCAAGATTTTGGGGATGCGCGATGAAAAGTCTCCAAAGGAGTCCTGCCACGATGAGAATGGCTGGCTCTGTGACACTCCGCGTAGGGCGGAGGGAGCTAAGGTGCAATGGCATAGTGGTGGAGCATTGTTCCTGCAGCCCCCGAACCACCGCCATCAGATCCTAAACTTGCTGGGTCAGTGCGTCGATCCGATCAGCTTGGCTAAACTACGGCTGTATAGGGAGCGGAGTAGGAAGGTCGGTCTCTGGCTGCTTAGCCCATGGGGATTGCCCCCCAGCTTGACTGGTAGAGGCCTCCTGTGCACGTGTGATCACCATCTTCTTCCTTGCAGGGGTTGAAGGGTTGCAAATACGTCAAGTAAACATATGTGTTGCAGTGCGCTGGCCCCTTCCTGACGTGCCAATTTGTTGCTGCCAAATCACTTCTAGAGAGCGTCGGACAGGAAAAGAACTCCGTGGGTCTTCGAGAAGATGACAGGACCACTCCCTTTAGCTGGAGACCTGCAACAAAAGTTCCGGACCGATGGTTCCGGCGGGGACCCTCCGACACTCTAGTTAGTGGTCTAAAGAACAGCACTAAAGATGAGTAGTTCAGAATGAATCCTCTTCCTCGTTGTGAGTGAAGGTTCTTATACTTGTTTAGAGGTCCCTCTTACCCTTCGGGATGACCGTTGAATCACATCGTCCGCTAGGATCGACGCTGTAAGTGGTAGGTGGGCGCATAACTACTAGACGTGCACCATAAATAACAGTAACCACCCGTAGTCTTAGCGAAGAGTGATATAGTGGGCCACGTGGCAGTCCTAGGCACTTGTTAGGTCGATGGGAACAATGTTTGAGGTTGGTTCCTCAGCCAAAATTAGAGGCCAAGAGCATGTCGAGGCCAAGGCCGAGGTCAAGGCGAGGCTCGAGGCCGAGGCTGAGGCTGAGATGAAGCTCAAAGTCGAGGCCGATGTGAGACTCGAGGCCGAGGCCAAGGCGAAGCAAGACTCGAGGCCAGGGTGAAATCTAAGGCCGAGATCAACCGCTGAATCATTACTCTTTTTGGGAATCGTGCAAACTGTTAATCCACTGTCTGGGGGCTTGATCAGCCGCATCAAGCAGTATTTGCATGAACATGGTGTCATTAAACCATGTCATTCGGATGGCCAAAATTATGTAGGTTTGTTTAGCTCATCTTTTCTAAAAGACAATGGAAAGCAATCAAATCAATACCGCACAATCATTAATGTGCATAAAAGCTCTCGAGATGGTGTCAAAATTATTCTAATTAGTGTATCGAGAGAACAAAACAATAAATTAGATAAAGTAAATATATATTTTTAAAAAATAATAAATAAAATAATAATCAAATATTCAACTCATCTTTTTTTTTTTCCCAAACTGCATAGAAAATCTGCTTTGTACTATAATTCATAAATAAGTCAACATATAAATGATAAATTAATAGTTATAATTATAATTACAAATAAAATAATAATCAAATAAAATAATAATATTTTTTAGGAAACTAGTTATTCCACTTTGAGTAGGATTAATTATCCAAAACCCTAAATTTCTAAATTAATGAACGAAAGAATCATCTAAGGACAACAAGAACGACAAACGGCAGTAGAGGATAACTTGGCCCTCCTGATCTCCATCGTCCTCTTCCTCCCAAGTGCTCCATCGTTCACCTGTTGCCGTTCTAGTTCCCACTCCGTCGCCCCCCATGTTTCCTCCTGTTCATCTGGCCTCTCGTTTAAATCCAACGTCAATCTAGGCTGCTTAAGCGAGAATGCCGGCGAGACGCGACCCATATCGCTCTCCGCCGGACCTCGGCCTAATGACTGGCGGACGATGGTGTGGCTTGGTACAACGACGTCCTTCCTTTTGCTGCTGCTGTCTTCACGTTCCTTACGCATCAACTTTTACACCAAGAGAATCAAAAGTGAAAAAATATATATTAATCTCCAAAGCCCAAAGTAAGTTTCAAGAACACTGTTTTACTTGAAAAAGAACTACGATATGTGCGTGTATAGGTAAAAGAAATGGATCTATGAGTCATCAGTTCACGTACCTTCTCGTCCTGCTTCACCGGAGGTGGCTGCATCTCAGGTGCGCTCGAGTCCTCCACGTCGATGCTTGGGTGGGAAGAGAGAACCGTTGCAGGCTTCGATTTGCCGTCCTCATTTGCAGCAATCGATAGAGGAAGCGGAGAAGCATCCTGGCTGAGAGAATCATTTCTTCCTGAAACCCCATCGAAGGCGAGAACATTGACACTCGTCTTTTGGAACCATCTCGGGGAGCTAGCAAAGTATATTAACGCTACCTCCACCTCTGCTTCCGTGAGGGAGTTCGGCGGTGACGACATGAGCCCAGATATATATTTAGAGAGAGAGAGGAAAGATGGGTGATGGGATGAGAATGACTTACTCAACTCAACTCAATTGATCAACTCATCAAAGCCTTTTTTTTTTTTTTTGGTACAACGGGCGATCACACCACTCTGGCGCGAGTCAAGCCCGAAAGGTCAGATAACATAATTTGCTTTAAAATAATGGGACATGGATCACCAAGATGCCATTCCCACTGACCAGTATGGCGGGCTACATAAGAGGCGATCCAATCAGCAGCAGCATTGGCTTCCCTATAAACATGACGAACCGCTAGCTCAGTAGTAGTATGTAGAGAAGCCCAAATATCACATATAAGGGGGTTAAGAGGGGAGTTAAAGTCAGCATCCCTACGGATCCAACGAATGATAGTAAGCAAATCCCCCTCAATGACCACCCGCGAAGAACCCAACATGCGAACTGCAAAAGTGATACCAGCCCAAGCAGCCTGAAGCTCCGCCATGGGGACCGAGATATCAATAGAGCCATGACCACCAGCCGCAATCATCTCTCCCTTTGGCCCTCTGATAACAAATCCTGATCCAGCCATACAATCCGATACAGAACCATCAAAATTTACTTTGACATAACCCGGGGGTGGGGGCTCCCAAGAGATAAAAACCATAGAATGGTGCGCTGGCAAAGCAGCAGGGGAACCCCAGAGACCAGGTCTGATAGAGAGAAAGGAAGATCCGCTATCCAAGTATCATGAATGACATCAGTAGTGCTCCCGTCTCCTATCATGCAATGGATATCTGACATAACAGTAGGGGCAGCCTGACAAATCGCTCTCCATATAAAGGAACACCCACGGGGAATATGATGATCCAAATCAGAAGTCCAGTCACCATATCTGCCATGCATAACAGAGCTCCATAGACAATATGGATCAAGCAGGAATCTGGATGCATGCCTAGCAAGCAAGGCCTCTCGATGAACCAACAATGACTGGAAACCCAAACCCCCCTCTCTAATAGGCAGACAAACCAGGTCCCACGAGAGAAGATGGATACCATGGATCCCCTGCATCGATGTGATAGAGATATAGACTAAAAGATATGCTTTATGTTATGTCTTTACATTTTAATGAGAATTCATTTTGAGCAATGTGTGCCATTTACTATATATGTGCATGTGTCTAGTATTTACAAAGAGTATTTGATCTAGTGTGTAGAGTACGGCTTACACACAGAAGACTAGATCATCGGTTCTTTTGGAATACAAGTTTATTGTTCACAGTTTTAGATGGAATTGGACACACCATCAGTAGAACTGTAGCACAAATTTTTAGTAGGTCTGTATTGACTACGGGAAATAGTTTATTCTAACTATTTGTGCTAGTACACTTTATGTGTATTGAACAGGACCCAGTTGAGTTAATTATTTTATACTGACTTTATAAAATAATTTAAAACTCATGAATATTATGATTACTTGTGCTCTTAATCCGAATTCTATTTCTAGACATGTGTATGTAGTGATTATTGCTTTGATTACACATAGAGTGAGATTCTATATGAATCAATAAACTCAGTGGGTTGGGCAATAACATTATATATATGGTGAATATTAATAGTTGAAGGAATCCACATCCTGTTAATTTGGATTGATGATATCCCCTTGAGAAAGCTTATAAGTTTTGATTGTATCAAATCTTGTAAGTGGATTTTGAATCCAATACATCAAATAAGTTAAGTGGATACGTCTTAAGGATAATAATAGCCAATTAAATTATATTGTTAGTAATTAAATTTAATTGGTGGATATCTGTAATCTTAACGTGGGGAGATAATAAGTATTAATATTAAGGCTCGAAAATATAAATTTGAATATGATTAGGAGTACAATTATAATTCTTTAGTGGAATAAATTATAATTTACGTAATTGAATCCTAACCCGGGGTAGGATTGAGAGATTTAATTACGTGGGAAGTCCTTTTCATATTTACCTATTGGTCCTTGTTGTAGCCCTATAAATATCCTCTCAGTTGGTTGCTAGGGTTAATATTTTTGAGAAAAAAGAAAAACAAGAAACCCTAGGTCGGCCGAGAGATCCCACCATCTTGTGAGAGAAGGAAGGTATTTTCGGGAATACGGCGGAAGGCTAAAAGGTTGAGGTCGAGCAATCGAATCAAAGTGTTCCAAAGTTCAAATATGAAGGTATGATCTTATACTCATAGATTAGAATGGTAAAAGTTTTTTGTATTACTCATATACGCTATAACCGTGATCTTGGGGGTATTCCGCGCTCCCCAACACGATGCCCATAGAAAGTCTCGAAAGCGTCGCTCAATCTGACGAATACAAGTGATCGGAATCAAAGCATTAGACATCAGATAGAGGGGGAGCGAAGTAAGGATGGATCGAAGTAAAGTAACACGTCCCATGATAGAGAGACCAGAAACCTGCCATCGATCCAATCTATCAGTGATCCAGCGCTCAATGTCCCCAAAGTCATGCTGACGGGGACTATGCCCCGTTATGGGAATCCCAAGGTAGGTCAGGCGGTCCAAAAAAGATGATATCCTGAACAACTGAGAGATGGCAGCTCAACGATGGGGAGGGGTCGAAGGGCTGCAACAGAGAACAGATTTCTGCAATTTGATCAACTGACTGGAAGCCTGACAATAGGACTGAAGGATAGCAGAGCAAACAGTCACATTCTGAACAGATGCAGGGCTGAGCAAGATACAGTCATCAGCAAAGAGAAGATGAGAGAGATGGGGGCCATTGGGTCCAGGCATATAAGGCTGCATCTGAGACTCACGAATAGCATGAGCAAGAGCACGAGATAGATTGTCGGCACAAAGAACAAACAAGAAGGGAGAGAGGGGGCAACCCTGACGGATTCCCATGGCTTAAGGGAAAAAATCAGTCGGGCTACCATTAATGAGAATAGAAAAAGTGGGCTCCTGGACACAAGCCATAACCCAGTCCATAAATATATCAGCGAAACCAAACTCCCGAAGCGTTTACCAAAGAAAATTCCAACTGATCCGGTCATAAGCTCGCTCCATATCCAGCTTGACAGCCATAAGACTCTGTCTAGCAGACACACGCTGGAGATCATGCATAAACTCCTGAGCAATAAGGGCGTTGTCAGATATGCTGCGACCTCGAATAAAAGCCCCTTGCTCTGGAGAGATCAAACGGGGTAAAATCCCCTGCATCCGAGTAACCAGGAGACGAGCACATATTTTATATAAAGTAGTACATAAACTAATAGGCCGATAATGTTGTGGAAGCACAACATCCGATTGCTTAGGGATAAGGGAGATAAAAGTCCTCTGCCAGTCCTGAGGAATAGACCTGGATGAGAAAACATCCTGAATAGCCAGAACAACATCCTGGCCCACTATGTCCCAATAATGATGGAAAAAGAAAGGTGGGAACCCATCCGGGCCTGGAGCCTTATCAGGCCCCAAAGCCCACACAGCAGAACGAATCTTCTCCATAGAGACCTCCCTTGTAAGCAATGCATTATCACTATCAGAAACCCTAGCAGTCAACAGAATAGGATAAAGGAGGGAGCCACCAACATATTGCTCCGACCATCGGGTCTGAAAGAACCGGATAATCTGCTCCCGAATAGCCTCATCATCATCAAAGATTTGCCCCTCCCCATCACTGATACGCCTGATCCGGTTAGCAGCCCGCCGATCCAATGTGGCCTGATGGAAGAATCTGGTATTACGATCACCCTCCTGTAGCCACTGAACCCATGACCGCTACCTCCAAAATATCTCCTACTGACTGAGCAATGAATGGTGCAAAGCTAGACACCGCCTAAGCGACTGAATGTCAATCATAGAAAGGCTTCCCTCCTGATCCTCCTTAGCCTGAAGAGCAACAATATCGGCTTCCACACACTGCACCCTCTGGGTAATATCTCCTACCTCCCTTCTGTGCCATATCAAAAGGCGATGCTTGACCAAATCGAGGTGGCGAGAGAGACGGTAGGTAGGGTTCCCCCTGACCGACAAATGCCACACCTGATGGATCAAAGACTGAGCCGAAGAGTAGTGCATCCAAAATTGCTCAAATCAAAATGGACCCCGACACCAAGAAGAGGGTTCCGTAGATAGGAGCAGGGGGAAATGATCCGAAGCAATCTGAGGGAGATGAGTGATGGTGGTGCGGGGAAAAGACTGTAGCCAACGAGAAGAGGCCATAGCCCAGTCCAACCGTTCCCACACCCTAGTAGAACCCTGACGGTTATTACACCAGGTAAACTGCGAGCCCGAATAGCCCAAATCATAGATCCCTGCAGAGGATATAAAGGAACGAAACTCAGAAGAGTTCGGGGTATCCACAAACCGGCGACCACCCCGCTTCTCCAAGGCATCCACAATGCAATTAAAGTCTTCAACAACAAGGGTGGGGAAACCCTGATCTAAAAGAGTAAGGACCTCGGACCATAGACATCGCTGCTCTTGATAGTTTGTACTAGCATAGACACCCAGTAATAACCAAGGCGGAGCTATCCCTTCCGAGACAACCAAGGCGACCTGCTGATGGCACCGGTGAAAAGCATCAACACGAATGGATGTGGACCTCCATAGGGCCAGAATGCCCCCAGAAAGACCATTGGATTCCACAGCATAGGAACTCCAAGATCGAGAGACTCTCCATCCGAATCGCTGCAAATTGATCCCCGACAAGCGAGTTTTCAGTAACACACAAATATCAAAGTGATGAAGCTGCAATAAATGACCAAACGAGGAGCGAAATGATGGTTTCAAAGCTCCTCGAACATTCCATATTAGGATCTTCATTTAATCATGTTGGGGATTGTCTCGGGCCCCTTCCATAGACCCAATCATATCCATACCAGAAGGTCCTTCTGAGATGAACGACTCTTCCATAACACCTTGCTCAGTGGGTCCACATGACTGAGTAGACTCCATTTCCACATCACCTCGATTATCAAGAGAAGAGGGCAGCAGTAAAGCCTCTTTCAATGTAGTGACCGCAGTCAGATGAGTACAACTATCCAGGGGGGGCAATTGAGGATCTCTCAAGAAGACTTCACTGCATCACACCCCCCGACTATTATTGCCTTGGGCCCCCGTGCCAGCTTTACCCTTACCTTTAACAGGCTTTGGATTACTCTAGGGGCAGCAACCTCAGCAGGCCGAGCCTGCTTAGGCAAAACTGGATTGGCTTCCTCTCGATTCTTGGGCAACCCAGCCCAACGATCCAATCCTATAAGGCCAAATGGATTAGTGGCTACCTTCCTGGTTGAAACCATCTGATTCCTTGAGGAATTGATGTCCTTCTGAAGCACTGTGTCAGTGACTGAAGGCAGTTTTCAATAAGTCATGAGAATCCCCATTGGCCTGAACCTCCTTAACATTAATCCTTGGATCTGAACTTTTGTCCAATGTAGAGAACTTAAATCCCGTAATCTGACATTGATCTTGATCCTTCTTCTTGGGCAATTGAGGCAATTTCTTCTCTCTTGGCTTGGACTTCAGTGAGGGAGAATCAGAGCAAAGTTCAGTTGCTACAGTAACCGGCACGGATGCTACTTGGCAGCACGGCTCAGCAACTCCAGGAGACCCTTCACCCAGCATGTCCACATTCCCAGCAAGAGGCGATAGCTGCGAACAACGATGGGCAGTCTTCCTGGGCGTCATCCACCCATCGTCCACACCCAAAGGCTCCTTCCTGGCATCCCCCATCTGAACTGACGAAGGCATCAGAGAGCTTGGGCCTGCACCAGAGGCTGGTTTGCGATGACAGAGAGCCACCATCCATGGACCAAAACGGGGGCTCACGGTCCCGTGAGATGGAGAGATCCGCAGTGGTAGCAAATACCCTTGACATGTTCATAGACAAATGACTGCCAAAATGGAGTTCCGTTGGCTCTGATTCTAGCTCCAGGACGGAGAGGACGACTCAACTCCACCCTCACGTAGACCCGGGCAAATCCTCCCCGACTCCTCTGTTTCATAGCAGCATCCACAGCCACAAACTGCCCTGCCACCGCGACAATATAAGACAGAGTATCATCGGACCAGTACTCAATTGGGAGGTTCAGGAGACGAAGCCATAGCAGCGCCGAGGTCAGGGCATCATCCGTAGGGACAAAATCAGAATGCTAGGCAGCAACAGCCAGAGGTTGGCCATTGACCACCCACGGCTGGATCAAGGCAGCATCTCTGGCTGTGGGAAACTCAAACTTGATGAGAGATGATCGTTGGGAGAGGCTGATGGTCTCAATACGTCTGGCGAGACCAGCACGGTGAAATTCCCGGACGATGGCTTCCGGAGGCACCCACCGTGACAGACTCCTTACGATCATCCCACTTTCGGACCAGACCTTTGCTCCAAGGTCAATCGCCGCCATTGGGAGCTGGACAATGTCAGGGAACAGAGCTTCAAGCTCAGAGACCACCACCGGAGAGGGAGCTGAAGCAGTCCATACATATTGCGGAGCACCCTATCGCCGTGGAGGAAAACCAAGGCTTTGTCGACGATCACCACCGGACACCATGGAGGGGTTGACAGCCGCCATCGAACGCTGAGAACCGATCAACCGAAACAAAGACGATCACCAGAAAAGAGGACGACAAAATCCCCGCAGCGCTGATCTTAAAGCAGCTAAGAACTTCACAAAGGATGCTTTAAAAATCGAGCGCGTCAAAAACCCTGTAGAAGCTCCCACAGAAAGACAGAGATGCCACAGCTATAGCTCCCAATACGCCACAGTTATTGGCTTCCAAGCACCGCAGCTACACGGAAGAAGACTCGGAAATCACCTCAAAAATCGCCTAGGAATCGTCAGAGCCAACTATCACTCAAGACTCTCTCACCAAATAAGGAGACGAGGCTCATCAAAGCCTTTTCAACTACGAACGTACATATCGGCTACATCAATATGCTTCCTTGTTCTGCTCTATTTAGAATCAAATTAATATTTAAGTTATAAATAATTATATTTTTTAATTATTTATATTTATATTAATTTAAATTTATCTTTATTTCTATTTTTATCATAATTATCAAAAGATCATCTTTTCTAACTGAAGCATCTAAAAGTTATATGCCCAAACCATCGTAATCAATTTTCTCTTATTTTATCCTCAATTGAAACTACTCTTATCATTTCTCTTGTATATTTATTTCTAATTCTATCTTTAAAGTTTTACCACATATCCATCTTAACATACGCATTTATGTTACACTTAATTTATTCACATATTATTTCAATATTGTCCAATACTCTGTTCCATATAGCATAGCTGGCCTAATTATAGTTTTATAGAATTTTTCTTTCAATTTTAATGGGATGCACCGATTATACAATACTTTTGAAGCACTCCTTCACTTAATCCATCCTGCTTTAACTCTATGATTCACATTTTTACCTATTTCACCTTCTGACTGGATAATTGATTCCAAATACCTAAAATTTTTACTCCTTGATATCTCTTGGCTTGCAATCTTCACTATTTCTTCATTTGTATTTTCACTCCCACTAAAATTGCATTTCATGTATTCAGTTTTAATTTTACTAATCTTAAAACCTTTAGATTTTAAAGCCTCTCTCCAAATCTCTAGCTTAGTATTTACTCCAGATTTAGTTTCATCAATCAACACTATATCATCTACAAATAACTTACACCATGGGATATCATTTTGAATATGTTTGGTTAATTCATTCATAACTAATACAAAAGATACGGACTTAAGGCAGATTCTTGATGTAAACCTACAGTAATTAAAAACTCACTAGTTTCTCCTATTGTTGTTTAACAATAGTTATTGCTCTATCATACATATCTTTTATTAATTCTATGTACCTTTTGGTAACTCTTTTTTTCTCTAAAACCCACCATATTATTTCTCTAGGTACTCTATCATATGCTTTCTCTAAATCAATATGATTTTTTCTTTTCTTTATATCTCTCTATCAATCTTCTTAATAATAAATAGCTTCCATAGTCGATCTTCCAGGCATAAATCCAAATTGATTATTTGACACCAAAGTTGCAGCTCTTATTCAATTTTTATTACTCTCTCCCATAATTTTATTGCATGACTCATTAGCTTAATCCCTCTATAATTTGCATAGTTTTGAATATCTTCTTTATTTTTGTATATGGGTATTAATATACTTTTTCTTCAATCATTCGGCATTCTTTTAGTTGTTACAATCTTGTTAAATAAATTGGTTAACCATATGACAACAATTTCTTCTAAGCCTTTTCAAACCTCAATAGGGATCGCATCTAGTCCTAATGCCTTTGCATTTTTCATTTTACTAAAAGCCTTTTTAACCTCAAGCATGCTAAATCTATGAAAAAATTTATGCTCATTTATACTCCTAGGTTATCACATCCATCTACCCTTAAATTTACTAAATTATTTTTATTTAATATATTTTAAAATAACTTTTTCATCATTCTTTTATCTCTTCTTATTATATTATGACTCTTTCATCTTTATCCTTAATATATTAATATACACTACAAGAGATATTAAATATTACGACGCCCAAATGCGTTGCAATTGCATCGCTAAACATGATATTGCGACGCAATAGCGACGCAATGATGGCGTCGCTCAACTGTCCGTCGCAATACCCATTTGTCGCAATTGCATCGCAATATTGCGACTCTCTGCGATGAAACTGCGACGCATGCAAATGCGTCGCTATATTTAAATTAATTTTTAAAAATAAAATTATTATTAAATATTGCGATGCACTAAATTGCGTCGCAATATTGCGACTCATCCAGATGCATCGTAATATTTAATAATAATATTTTTGGTATAATAGCGACGCAATTTGAGTCGCTAATGCGTCGCAAATAAAAATTATTTTAAAATATTGCGACGCATGGTCATTGCGTCGCAATATTTATTAAAAATTTTTTAGATAAAATAGCGACTCAATTTTAGTCGCTAATGCGTCGCTATTAAATTTATTTTTAAATTATTGCGATGCCAGGTCATTGCGTCGCAATATTTAATAATAATATTTTAAAATATTAGCGATGCAATTTCAGTCGCTAATGCGTCGCAAATTTTATTTTTAAAAAATAAAAAAATTAAAAATTAAAACGGTTAATACAATTTCGCTAAATCTAAATATTGATACAAACATTTTTCACTCAATCCAAACAATAATAAATTTCCAAAAATAATTTATATATTAAAATTTTGAAGTTTTTACAACATAAAAAAAAAATACATCAAGAATCTGGGCGATCACGTGGAGGCTGTGGAGGCTGAAGACTCTGCGACAAGCGCTAACCATATCCCGCAAATAATGCATCTCATCTCGCATGTCTGCAACCTCCTGATCCCGGCCTCGCATACGATCCTCAAATCCTGCTCGACCTCCTGGCGAACCTCCTCTGCAATAGATCTGCGAAGGTCCTGTAAACGCTCGGGAGGAAGATCACCAGGAACTCGCGAGCTGGAGGCCTGATGGGAAAAAATGTAGAAGCTCTAGTGCCCAGACCATAGACCCTGCGGTCTCGTGGCTGGGCACCAACAGCCTCCAAAAACACACGCCGACTCTCCTCTGCTGAGAGTTCGACGGGCGTCTCCCCATCAGTAGAGTCGACCTGCGATGCCTGGGAGCGAAGCTCCTCGACTCGTGTCTTGAAATTATGAAATCAACAATAAATGAGTTAATAAATTTCTCGAAATAAAATTTTAGAAATTAAACAGATACTACATAATCTAATTTCTTACCGCAACCTCCCGTGATCGCGTATCGACCCAGGAACCGTCCCTCCTGGTGTGTGTCGCCCTGAATAGACGAAACTCACCAGGATCTCCGCCCTCCTGCTCAGACTATAACAATAAAAAATGATATTAATACAAATATTTATAAATAACTAAAATAGTAATTAAAATATTTATGTTTTCTTACCATACGCCGTCTGTGCTCCTGAATCGAAATGGAGCCCGAAGTATGGCGGGAGAGACCCGTGCCAGGACCGCCCTTCTCAGATCGGCGGTTCGTGCTGGCTGATGCGGACCTCCTGCGCCAGCCATCGGACTCCCAGGCCTGCTGCCACTCGTGCCAAATACCCTCTGGCACGTGCGCAGGACGCTGACCCGATGACCTCCAACGATGAAGCATGTCGGAGTATCGGCGTCGCGTCAGAGCCTCCCATGCTGCCCTAATGGCATCATGGCTGGCAGGATCCCACGTAAACTTTTTCTGCATTAAAATAAATAGTTAGTTTCTGAATTTATTAAGTTTAAGAAATTTTATATCACTGATAAATTGTATTTAATAAGTTTACCTGAAACTCAGAAAAATAAAACTCCCTCGTGGCTGGAGATACGTGGCGCCAATCGTAGCCACTGGGATCTGCACGCCTCTGAAATACGGCGCTGATGTGGCTGGATACATGATGCTGCTCAATGAATCTGTTAAAAAAATGCATGTTTATAAGTAATTGACTTAAAAACATAAACATATATTTTTAATTAGTATATACTTACATCCCCTGAGCATCAAGTCGAAGTACAGTGCGGCCGATGGTGGAAGAACTCTCGGAGGTCTGTGCCGATCGGCTGGATGGTAATACTGCTGGAGAGATCGAAGGCTGCGCCTCTGCTGGAGATCCAAACTCTCCATCTCCGATGCTCATGTGATCTGATGTAGCAGGGCTACGTCTCTGCTCACTCCGTCTGTCGTCGGTAGATCTACCTCTGCCCGTCATACTGAAAATACTAAAGATTCACACAATTAAATTACGATTAATGATTGACTATGTAAGAATTTAACACTTATAAAAAAAAGTTAAATTTTAAAAAACCTCTATGTTTAATCGGTGTCATTTGTTTCGTGAAATGTTGGTTCAACATCCGATGCCGTATCGGATTGCGAATCAGTTTCATTATCATCGAAGGAAACCGAACATTTGCATCCGCAATTTCTTGGACATCACCATTTGGATCTCTAAGTGATGTTTCAGGAGCCCTTGTGTCGTCCTCAATTGCATGCATTTCCATCTCATCCTCTTGAAATGCAGGGCACTCGGCTGATTGACTTGATGAACTCTCCTCTAATACGATTGTTGAACGTGGGACGATTTTAGAAACGGCCCACCAATCTCGCTTGTCGTTGCGCAAACTTGGATATCCGCAGTAAAAGACTTGCTGAGCTTGGGATGCAAGGATGAATGGGTCATATTTCTGCAATCTTCGTCGATGGTTCACTTCAACCAAATTGTAGTCGTTATGAACCCTTTTGCCCACAGGAACTATCGGATCGAACCAATCACAACGAAACAATACGGTTCGTTTCATAGGCCAACCGGGATATTCAACTTCAACCACCTCTACTAACTTTCCATAATAATCCTGCATATTTGCTCCAACACTTTCTCCTTTCACACACGCCCCAGTTCTGCGTGCCTCTTGAAGCTGCTAATCGTTCAATCTGAAATTTGTACCCATTTACAAAATAGCCAGTAGAGGTTGTTACGGTCTTCAATGGCCATTGCGATAGACATTTAATGAAAATATTGTCGGTTGTGGACCATGGACCGTTGACCTATAAATTAATAAGCTATTGACATCCAATTCAAAAAATAATAGCCATTATCGAAATTGATTGAGTGATACTACTCACAAATTCATAAAACCAGTAAGCAAACTCCGTTTCTAATTTCTGCCCAATTGCAACTTGACTGATGTCGGGATTCATCTGTCGTTGTCTATCACAAAACATCCTTATGGGATGAAAAGGATGAAAACTAATGTTAGAAATTAAATATTATGGTATATTGTTATTTAAATTTAAATTTCCAATTTAGCATTGAAGTATACACTTACTCAATATATGGATCGACTTCTCGACAGTTCATTAGGATGTAATAATGTGCTGCATTATACTCCATATCGCTAAGATTTCTTGACTTCTGCCCACCAAATGAACGGCCGATAGCTTTAAAAATTGATATTCTACCGTCATTAGCTTCTGCTTCGTCCACACATACGTCATCGTTACGACCATGATTTCGGCTCCTCGTGTGGACGTGACCCTCAAAGTAATGCGAGGCAAAAGCTGAAACTTCTTCGACCAAGTGTGCATTGCATATAGAACCTTCAACCCTTGCCTTATTACGCACATTATTTTTTAACTTCTTAAGATACCTATATGTAAAGTTGCAACAAAAAATTAACGAATTTTTCAAGCAATGAAATAATATTTGAAATGTCAACATATCTTAATGATGTATATATTTACCTCTCGAAAGGATACATCCAGCGATACTGCACGGGACCAGCTATGCTCGCTTCGTATGGCAAGTGAACCGGTAAATGCTCCATTGAGTCAAAAAAACTGGGAGGAAATATTCGCTCAAGCTTGCATAAAATAATTGGAATTTCCTCCTCAAGCCTTGCCATGGATGCAGAAGTAATGACTGCGGCAGATAACTCCTTGAAGAATAAGCTGAGCTCCGTAATTGCCTTCCAGACATGTTGCGGAAGCAACTCACGAAAAGCTATAGGTAATAACCGTTGCATGAAAACATGGCAGTCGTGACTCTTCATGCCGAACAACTTGAGCTTATGCATGTCCACACACCTACCGATATTTGAGGCATAACCATCTGGAAATTTTAACCCTCTAAGCCAGTTACATAAAACTTCTCGTGAATTTCTGTCAAGAGTGTAACATGCTTTAGGATAGGTCCCATCGGCACTCCTTCTCAAATCACCTCTTCTGCAGTACTGATTAAGTTCTTCTCTTGACTTTGCAGTATCTTTTGTTTTTCCCGGGATGTTTAGCACCGTGTTAAATATGTTATCAAAGAAATTTTTCTCGATATGCATAACATCCAAGTTGTGCCGGATGAGATTTGTGCTCCAATAAGGCAAATCCCAAAATATACTTCGCTTCTTCCAGTTATGTTCTTTACATATACGGCCATTTATTCTATCTGCATCTGGTTCCCATGCATACATCAACCCCAAATGCTCTATAGAATCAAATAGATCCGTGCCGGACCTAACCGGTTCGGCAAATTTTGTGACTGCTTTGTTCTTCCGGAAGGCGATCAAGTTACGCCTGTAAGGATGATTTGGGGCAAGAACTTCCTATGGTTATCAAACCATGACTGCTTACCACTCTTCTGCAATGTAAATGCATCCGAATCATACATGCAATGAGGGCATGCCAGACGTCCAGCAGTGCTCCAACCAGACAACATTGCATATGCCGGAAAATCACTTATTGTCCACATCAAAGCAGCTCTCATTAAGAAATTTTGTTTCATAGAAATGTCGTAGGCTACGACTCCTGTTTCCCACAACATTTTCAATTCGGCCACCAACGGTTGCAGAAAGACATCAATCTTTTCCTTTGGATTTGATGGTCCTGGAACCAAAACTGGTTAAAAACATTGCAGTATCTTTCATGCACTTCCACGGAGGAAGGTTATATACAGTCAGTATCACAGGCCAACATGAATACTGTTGCCCCGCTTGACCAAATGGTTGGAAGCCATCGGTACAAAGACCTAATCTCACATTCCTTATATCTTCAGCGAAATCAGGATGATTTTCATTGAAATGCTTCCAAGCCTTTGAATCTGATGGATGCCGCATTTCATCCTCTTTAGATTCATGTTCGGCATGCCATCTCATATCAGCAGCTGTTGCCTCAGATCTGTATAATCTCTGCAGGCGTGGGGTAAGAGGAAAGTAATGCATCCTCTTGTAAGGCACACTTTTCCTCCTACTTGTACCGGCTCCTCCTTCGGTGTTTTTGAACCTCGATTGCCCACAAATCTTACACCATCTCAGCTCTGAGTCTTCACCCCAAAATATCATACAATTGTTCAAGCAACAATCGATCTTATTAACTGGGAGCCCAAGCCCACGCAACAACTTCTTTGTTGCGTAAAAACTGTCTGCGGCAACATTATCATTTGGCAAAATTTCTTTGATTAACTCAGCTACAGAATTGAACGCCTTTTCTGATAATCGATGTTCTGCCTTAATATTCAACATTCGAGCAGCTGTAGAGAACTGGGAATGACCCTCACACCCAGGATACAATTCTTGATTTGCAGCACGCAACATATCATAAAATTGTTGTGCTTCTGGATTTGGTTCTTCCATAAATGTATTCTGATTGAAGTCATTACCCGATGCATTCATCACCATTTGTTCATATGTGTTTAAATTCACAAATGGTTCATCTACGGGAATTGACTCTTGTTGGCCTATAACAGCTGCTGGAATATCCTCTGGTTCACCATGACAGTACCAAACATAGTAATCAGGAACAAACCCCTTCTTACACAAATGCACCTTAACAGTTTCCACATCTCTGTAGGCTTTATTCTGACACCTGTGGAAGTTGCATGGGCACCTAATCCTAGGCCCATCCATCCATTCAGGTTGGCTACATGCAAATGCGATAAATTCTTCCAATCCATTCAGAAAATCTGGATTAAGCAAGCCATCTTTTATCCTTGCATACATCCATGAGCGAGCCCCGCTCATTTTTGACCGACTTATACAAAGTCTGGTAAACATTAAAGAAACCACAAAATAAAACTATATTAGTATTACTAAATATATAACTAAATTATTTCTTGGGCACAACTAAGGTTAATAACAACCATTTAAATCATTTATAAGTAAACCAATTTTTTTTAGGCAACTAAGGTCCCTACCATGCAAGGGCGAGCCACGGCTACGATCCTTGGCGTGCTAGCAAGGACCGATGCATAGGTTCATGGCTAATGAGAGGGCTTGAGTTTGGGTCGGGCCGCAAGGCGGTCCGTTTAATCATGAGACTTCACAAGCAATTCAAGTGTCTTAAATAATTCTACCTAGGTAAGGCCCTATCCCATTCAAGAATATTTTTTGTGATATGTTATTCTGCTATTAATTATCATCGATCGGTTACATTGAAATTTCGGCAGCATTTCCCCATATGTTCTCCTAAATGTGTGGTATATAAGCCACACTAGGAGAACGTATGAGCAAATACAA